>OZ026566.1:1755788-1980788 GCA_964020155.1 Chondrilla cf. caribensis
GGCAATAGCACGAATGAAAGTGATCTGGTGAGGTGGCTGAGAACTGGGGCCACTATCATCAGTCTGGGAACACAAAGAAGAATCACTTTCATCCCTGATTTGACGATTAACGAGAGTGGCAAGGCTCCACTGCTTACCTCATCTTCTCGGAACACTGAAGCATCTCACAGGAAGGTTGAATAGATGTAGCCAAGCCTCCACACTATTCTCAACAGTTACCTGTCCAAGTACGTCCACAAACGTACGAGCATCTTGATCTTGAGAACCACGGGGAATTCTTTTGATAACCTTGACGCCCAACGGACCTCTGAAAGTACCTTGAGGGTAGAAGATGGAGGAGCACCTCTAGGTGTCAGCGTGGTGGAGTCTTCAGACAGTGGAGGAATTAAAGGAGGTTGATTAGACCCTGGACAACGGCACTTTATGAGTCTGTGAATACGAACAAGACCATCATTCTTTATTGGCATCAAATGCTTGCATACAAAACACAGAGCTGATCTAAAACGCCCTGTGAAAACACTTTCATCTGAAGAAGACTGATTAGCATCATTTAGTCTATTGTATTGATCATATAATATATCATATATAACATAGTACTGTTAAATTTTGAATATTACTATGGCTATAGCTAATAAACTGCATAGCTCTTTACTGCAGGTACAACTGCTGATATTCACCGAATATCATATTATTATAAATTTGTACATCCTTTCATGTATGTGTATCATACATGAATGATATTATGTATATTTATGACTATCCTACGTACAATATTTGAATTGCATGCTTTATACAATGAACAATAATATCATTATAAATTTGTCAATCAAATACATCCAGTGCTACATTTCACATGCAAAATTATAATAGCTGAATTAAAAGTGGTGTTGTATGTAACTCCACAATACATAAACTTGCATTCAACACTCTTATGACATATAATGTACATGCATTAGCACAGTTTTATATTTACAATCCTGGCATTGTAGAATTTATGTAGATTATCATATGTATTATGTATAATTATTATAGAATATTATATGTATAATACTACTCACACTTAAAAACTATGATAATATTCTTACATTACATTTGGATTATATCGACTATTGAAGTACTTTATTATTATTATAGAATATTACACACTAGATAGTTAGAGCCATTCATAGTAGTGATGTACGAGTACACTAGTACAGTTCACCGACAGGCATAGTTTTATATTAGTTAATACATACTCTTGGTTGAGGTAGTGGTGGTGGTGATGGCTCATTAAGTTGCAGTATGGGACTATTAGTAGCTGCTGTGGTGAAGTTGAGGTATTGATAGCTGATCTGACGTATCGAATTGCTGCGTGTTGGTCCCCACATAGATAGAGGCAAAGTGGTATGCGGATGCTGTTTTGATATTTTGACTAGCATATTATATTGGTTGATGCTTGGTGGAGTTGCAGGTAATGTGGGGACTTACAGCTGGCTGAGGGTAGGTACACTGATAAACCGTTATCTCCTTTGGTTGGGGTAGGGTTGGTGGACTTTTATTTGCTTTGGTGGATGCAAATTTGTGAGGGGTAGGTGGTACAGTGATAAAACCTTATCTGTTCCGGTGGAGATACAGGTTTCCAGAGGTAGGTAGGTACACTGCTATAGAGGTACATAGCTGCTTGGTGGAGTTGCAGTCAAAAACTTACCGGTAGGTGGATGTCATCTGACCAGGTAGAGATACAGACAAACGTGAGTAGGCAGGGTGACATGACGGATAATTTGACAAAGTAGTGTTGGCCAGGGATAGGTGATTGGTGAAATGTTATCTGCTCTGGTGGATGCAAATTTATGAGAAGTAGGTCGTACAGTGATAAAATCTTATCCGTCTTGGTGGAGGCACAGGTTGCCAGGGGTACGTAGGTACACTGGTTAACTGATATAGAGCTGCTTGGTGGAGGTTCATTTGGAGATTCACTGATGGATGATAGTTATCTGCCCAGGTAGAGATACAGTTAGCCATGAGTACGTGGTACACTGATATAACGGGCAATTTGAGAAGCAAATATGATGTTACATGCTCCAGCTAGAGGAATGAAATTTAAACAACTTCATGGAGCAGTGGAAAGTGGACATTTACTACTACAGATTTGAAAACCTTCTTAATACACACATGGAGTCATAGCAAGGAGAAATCCATGCCATGAGGGAGGGGAGGGAGTGTTACAACCATTATAGTGAGAGGAGATGGGTAGCACCTTGAATATGTACAACTGATTTCCAGTGTGGAATACTTAAGTAGGACACAAACATACGCTAGACAATAACTCAAACAAGGTGACTATACATACGTACATCTGTTACGCATATACCAAACATGGATAGTTCAGAAAGTACATCTGAAGCATGCAAAATGGCTAGCTAGGTTAGTAAAGTACATGTAATTCTTGTCAGTACATTGATGGACACTAAAACTATAGAGCTGAAATAATATTAGTGGATCTATCACAAGCATCACCACACACACCTTACAATACTGATGATGCTTCAAGGATACAATAGATACAATACCCAGGAAGGCTGCTACGTTGGGCAAAGATCTCAAATGTAAACATTTACCACTGAATACACCTGAATGTGCACGATACTTATTTCATCTTCAAAACAACAAAAGCGGGTGTCTACAAAAGAAACTGGTTTGCATTACATACGTATGTAGTACTTTTCCACACAAGCTGTCAAGTGGGTCCTATTTTAACATCAATGTGGTGTCTAGAAGAGGGAAATAAAACAGTAAACAAGGTGACACAGTAAACAAACACAAGGCATATGTACCATTTTGAATTAAACTGTATCATCTCTGACCCAGCTGCTTTTTCTCTGGGTTCTATCATAGCTGTCATCAAAACTGGAGCCAGGGCGAGTGGATTCTTCACCATAGTTCTGCGAACCACCATCATCTCTGTAGCTGCCTCGTGATCGATACTCGTCATCTCTTCTGTACTTACCATATCCATGACTATCTCCAGTGTTACCATATCGTGAGGTACCATAGCCCCTACCCCTGGATGATCCTGCACCACTGTACTTCGGTCTGCCTCGGCTATAGTCCCTACCGTAATCCCTCTCATTCCCTCTACCCCGATATCCAGAATATGATGTACCAGAGCCATGTTGAGGGCTGCGAGATCTGCTGCGTGGTTCGTAACGCGATGTCATGTATGAATCACCACCGTACTGGCCTCTCCCCCTGGATCTGTCAACAGAGCTACTGCTGTATCTCCCTCTGTAGCTGCTGCTGCTGTCATCTCGTCGATCGCTTGATTTGGTGAATGATGCCCTTCCACCTGACCTCTGGCCGTAAGAGTCTCTTCTGTCGAAATTCCCGCGGTAAGAAGACTGTCCGTCCCTGCTGAACGACGAGGAGCTTGATGTGAACGAGCTATGGCCTCTTCTACTCCCAAAATTATCTCTCTGAGATCCTCTTCCGCCTCTTCTTGATCCGTACTCGTTGCTGGAGTACCTGAACGACCCTTGATAACGAGGAGGACTTACCGATATGGGTCGCTTGGGCGGGGGACCATCGCCAGAATATGCGGATGAGCGTATACGACGGATTTCCCTCATTTCATCCAGATTCTTCCCGCCAGTTGCCACCTCCACTCTAATGGTTCTACCGTTGAACTGCTTCCCATCCATGCCCCGAACGGCACTCCGAGCGTCTCTTTCGTTGCTAAAGTATACAAAAGCAAAACCCGGAGGATTTTTAGCCACCCACACATCTTCGACATCTCCAAAGGGCGAGAAAGCTTTAATGAGTTCCAATCTGTTGGCACCGTAATTGCCAAGGTCCCCCACGTATAGGCGAGACACTGGATATGAAAGATAATAACACGAAATTCAGAACACATAAACTAGTATAATGCCATATTGGCAATCAAAACAAGAAAAGCCAACAAGAATGGGTAGACAGTAGACATCACGTACACACACAACAACCTACTTGTTTTTTTTTTCAACTGTACAGTTAACACGCGGCTTACTAACCACGCCTCTGACGTCATCGCATCATGTGATTTGAACAGTTTTTGGAGAGAAAGATGTCGGACCAACCGATAACGGCCGATGGCCCTCCCCCAGAAAGTAGTGACGCGGGAAGAAAAGGAGTTACCATCGGACGGGTGGTCAATTTAAGTATTCTCGTAATCCACGTGGCCATTTTCATCACGGCTATCTGTGTGATTGGTATAGTGGGGAACTATCTGGTTGTCCTGTCTTTCTACAATTCTGAAGGCAATCCGACCCTAACTAATGGTCGCTGTCCCTTCTATGTCGTTGAATCTAGTACTAGTGCCGGTACTGTGGAGCTATCTCCCGACGGAGTATGTGTTTGGTTCATTTCTGGGCACTTGATATTAGCCCTTAGTGCTATCGCCTTCTTCGTCGTTGGTATAATCAGAGTCATCTTTGCTATGAAGTAAGTGACCGTGTTATTTGTGAATCGGATCGTCAGTGATGTAGAATATGGCTTAATATATTTTAGAGGCCTTTGATGAGGCCTGTCCTATTCTGACCATTCGATCATAGATAATAGATATTCAATCATAGACACCTACGTACGTACTTACCGAGGTATATAATTGAATTGAGATACATTGTGGTAATGTTTGATATTGTGTATAGGATTGAGGCTAATATACTGACAGTTTTTATTTTCAACAAATTGGTAGTTAACAATGCAGAGCATAGTTTGCAATGGTAGTTAGATTGTCCTTTCTGTAGGTACTATCATCCTTTGATAATGTATGTTCTGTTTCTGCAGCATTGGAATTATCGGAACTGTGGTTGAAGTGCTTGGGACTATTCTCCTGCTGCTCATTGCTTTTAGTGTTGCCGTGTCACTTTCTGTGGGCATCGCTATCACCTGTGACCAGTTGCAGAAGTCAAACTCTGCTAGGTATGTGATGTACGTATATTTAGCATCATTTTGTGCACCTGTTAGAATAAGATGGCAACCAGACAACATGACATCATTATGGTGTTATGTTTACAATGATAACAATTACAGTGATGATAGACCACCTGTTTTACAAGACCACCTGTTGTCGGGAACAATGGTGGTCTTTCATGACAGGTACTGATGTGTACCTTGAACTGTTATAAATATTAATATACCTTTGAGCAACATTGGTCATACCATGGGGATCTATTGCTAATCATTCACATGGTTATTGTGGGATTGGGGTTACTAGATATTCAAGACTTGATCTCTCATGGGTTGAGAGTGTTTATGTTTAGTTTTACAAAATTAACAAATCATTGAAATGCTCTGGGTATTTATTTGTAGTGTCTAGAATTCTTGTCTCTAAATGAATATCCTGGCAGTCTTTGAACTCGTGGAGAATCATTCCATTTGCATTTTCTACAGATCAACCTGCAAACTGTGTCTACAGTGTCTATATGTCATGTTTTTGCTTATACATATGTATATCCACAAAATCCAGTACGTTTGAATTTTATTTTGCTTCTCCTTGCTAGCTGTCCATTGACAGGTTTCCCATCCGGTATGGAGAGGTGTTTCACTAATGGGACCATGACAACGGAATACTGCTGGTACAATGATGCCCAAGCTGCTCAGGTTGGTATTGTGTGTGCCATAATTGGAAGAGTAAATCATGAGGTTGATTGTGACAGACAGTCTTCACAGACTGGCCTTCCTAAAGATTTTCAGAAACAATTTTTGCAAATTTCAGCCGATGTCTTGAATACTAGTTGAATGCTTTCGCATATTTCATTTTTAGCCATTCATTACTCAGTCATATAATATAATATGCAATAATTATGCTCGAAAAATTTGGTACTACATGTGTGGTGGTATCCTCAACTCAAATGATCATGTACAATCATGCGTATGTGAACACTGGGACCGGAGTGACTTTATTGAACAGGAAATGTAGGGTCTGTGATAGATGTTGGGAACACGATCTGTAATACATATGGGGAGTGCACGTCATAGTCATGAACGTAGGAGGGGCTGTCAAGGTATGTCCTCACTGCATTTTGATCCGAAAGGGTATCAAACAAGCATTGCTAAATTGAAGGTTTCATTCCCAGGAAATAGACACATCACACCAGAGCAGTGCTTCATCCAGTGGGGCAAGGGCTACTCAAATTTTAGTAATTAGTAATTTTTGTATTGAATGAACTTTTTTCACCCTTATTTCTTGCAAATTCGCTAGTATTTTTTTTGAGTGAAGGCCTGCAAACTGTTTACTATGCTGTTGTACTCCTTTACAAAATCAGGTCATACGTTTCCATAGGGTACATGTGGGATCACAGACAATGTATGCTATGTGTACTGCACATTGTCTATTGTGGGATTAAGTAAAGAGGGTTATTTTTTTAAATTTATTCTTGGTGTCTTTTATGCAACCACCATTAACTATTTCATTGTTTGTATGTGTGATTAATTTGGATGTGAATTGGTCTGAGCATAATGAAATTCCATGTTTATGATAATTTCTTTAATGTGCTGTGCCTATACACCTTATGACTATTGTATGTTATTTGTTATTAGACTGTTGTATGATCACCTTCATTACCAAATCTCATCGTACACAATATCTATCAAATGTGTGAAGTAAAAATGACATACAATTGATGGGCATGTAAGAGGAAATCAAATTTCCTTAATGTATTGGTCACCTAATATTGGAAGACTACAATTGTCTACCATTATGGTGGGAAATGTAGTGGAGGTTGGCACTTCAAATTGCCTATTCACCGATATGAATTCCTTGCCAATATTTCCTGCTATATAAAATATGGCATGTGGGCGGTTTTAATCTGAAACATTCTTGCTTCCTGCAGGGTGCGGCTTGGATCATACATTTGTTCCTGATACTCTTCCTTATTGTGTCCTTTGTTCGTTTGTGTATCTGGGGAAAGCGCTGGAAGGAGAATAGGCGCAGGGAAGCTCTCGAAAGCTATGACCGACTGGAGGAGACACCAGCTCCTGTTTGAATGTCTTTCAAACATTAGCATATCTGAATAAAACTTGTTAGATACATTCCGTAGTGTAGTGGAATGATACCCACCTGCTTGATAATGACCATTTGCTGCATATTACTTTATACTTTAATTTGGGACACAATGTACTTCGCACTCTTGCATATGTAATTTACATATTATCCTGTTCATGTAGTGTAAGTGCTGGATGAGACATTCTGTAGACTTAATCATTTCACAATTACACAAAATTGTCGGCATATACATGAGAGATGCATCGTGTGTTTTTGCTCCAATCGATTTGAACAAAATGGATTTTTAATTATATGTACATGTTATAATGAATACATTATATTTAAGCACTTATCACAATTTTATCCCAAATGCAGGCATTAATTGGATAACTAATTTTGTGTATAATACATAGAAATGTACTGAAATAAGGTTATATCCATCCATAGCCTACTTTCCGATATCAGAAAGTGTACATTCATGATCGATCAGGATGAACCTGTGGATCTGCAAACAATATTGTCATAATAATATGTAACTTGCCTGCATGGTAAATATCCTGATTGCATATTAGATATCAGTTCCTGGTAAATGTATACACTTCACTTGGTTCACATCACGAATACCATGCATGTCAACCATGGAGTAACAAAAGTTTGATGAAGGTAGAAGGCCAAAGACATGTCACATGAAGATTCAAACTCAATAGCGAATAGTCCACCACGTCAAAACGGTGTGAACCCCTTTTATCCCTGTTACTGTTCAGTCCATTAATTAATCTCCACAAGCAGCTTGTTTGTATTCTGAAGGCTTCAACTTCATTTCGTGATCAAATTGTTGCATGTAGTTCCTAGAGATACAACAATGATGTGTGTTGCTTGCCAGCTATAGCCTCCACTTCTGGACTTCACACAGGACAGGATCTACATTTGCTATCATTTGACCAGCAGAAGATGCAACAAATGGAAAATTATACAGCTAGGAAAATGATCGTGTCTCTCTTCCCTCTTGCTCAGGAGCCACTATTGAAAATTTGATTTGACTACGGATAATTGCAAGGAGCTCTCTTTAATACGCCCACTTTGAAAACAACATTCACATGGCAATTGAAGATACCAATATGAGTAAACTTAGTGTACGTGGAAACTATAATAGCTCAGGGTATTATGCAATCTTCATATGCTATTGCGCAGTGTTATTTCTGTAGGCTACGTGATTACATCATACACTAACAGTGTAACGCCTGCCAACCGTGAGTAGCGGTTGACCTCATCTGAGAAGGAATCCAGCGCCAGTCTTAGTCCAATGGCAAGTAGGAACGTGAAAGTATTGGTAACCGGTGCCTCTGGATATATATCTACGCATATCATCAAGCAACTCCTTGAAAGTGGGAAGTATGCTGTCAGAGGAACTGTAAGGAACCTGAAAAACGAAAAAAAGGTGAAACCGCTACAAGATCTTGTTCCTTCCGCCCAAATCCCCCTCGAGCTGGTGGAAGCCGACCTACTCAAAGAAGATACTTGGCCCGCCGCCGTAGCGGGATGCGATTATGTGCTTCACGTTGCATCGCCTTTTATTGTCGGTAAGAAAATCCGAGACGAAATGACGGAATTGATCGAACCTGCCGTGAAAGGGACTCGGAATGTGCTCAATGCTTGTGCTGGGGCAGGAGTGAAGAGGGTAGTGTTGACAAGTTCAATTGCAGCCATTTCTGTTGGATTGGTCGGAGCAAAGAACCACGAGGAAAGTGTACCGTACACTGAAAAGGATTGGTCAGTCGAGAACGAGTGCCCACCGTACGAGAAGAGTAAAATGTTGGCCGAAAGAGCAGCATGGGATCTGCTGAAAGCACTTCCTGATGACAAAAAGTTCGAACTTGTTGTGATGAATCCTGGCTACGTGATGGGACCTCTCTTGAGTCAAGACAGTGGCCAGGGATCAAAAGCTGCGATTGTATCAATTCTGAATGGCGAATTTCCAGGTGTACCTGCAGTGAATTTCCCTATTGTGGATGTACGTGATGTTGCTGCAGCCCATATCAAGGGTCTGGAAGCAGATGGAGCACCTAATCACCGATTCCTTCTCGTTTCACACAATGTGTGGATGCTTGAAGTTGCCCAACAACTGAAAGCTGAATTTGAGAGCCAAGGGTATAAAATCAAGACTGGAAAGCTACCAAAACCTATTGTTTGGCTCAGTAGTTTCTTCGACGAAAGTGCCAGGAGTATTTATGCATGTTTGAATCATGTTCTAACGTATGATGTTGAACCAATGCGATCCATACTTGGCATCAACCCCTTGCCTAGCGAGCAGACTATCATTGAAATGGCCTATAGTCTGATTGAGCTGGGAATTGTACCTCGGAAGCCTCGATATCGAGGACCACAGGGAGGAACAGAGGTGAAGAAACTCACATCTGAACAAGAGCCAACAAAGCCAACCGAAGAAGCCAGCCAACAACCACCCACCAGTGATACTGAAAAAGAAGACACCAATCTCGCCTAGTAGAAACTCAGCATATCAACAATAGAATGGCCATTGTTCCTAGGAACAGTCCATATGTAGTATTTCATTAGTGAA
Organism: Chondrilla cf. caribensis; assembly: GCA_964020155.1. Taxonomy (NCBI): domain Eukaryota; kingdom Metazoa; phylum Porifera; class Demospongiae; order Chondrillida; family Chondrillidae; genus Chondrilla; species Chondrilla cf. caribensis. Next base: position 1,765,367 of record OZ026566.1, read on the forward strand.
CAGAGCTGCATATAATTTGGAATTAGTTGTTATGCTGTAAAGTAGAAATTTGTCATAAAAATTATAATGATTTCAGTTTGCATGTTTTACCTTGAAAAATACTCGTAATGTGCATGTACACTCATGCATCACAGAACTCATGGAAGATACTAAATTCTATACTATAATAAAAACTATAACTCCTCCTGCTATATGAAATACCACTTGATGTCTTGCCGTACTGTTCAGAAAAGAGTCAAGAAACAATCCAGCGAACACACTAGTATGATGTACTCTAGTTATACATAACATATTTATATTGTAGTAAATTTGTCAGTGAGTGTGGTTGGATTTTCACGAATCTTACATCATTCGCAAAAATTATAATTTTAGTCCTACGGAAATTACAGCTAGAGAGTATGGTAACACTATAGGGTGGCTGGAAAGGGCAAAGTTCATTTCAAGCTTGTGGATGTGTACATTATTAGGGGTGACTAAGTGCAAGCTAAGTATGATAATAATTATATTCACACTTTCTCTGCACATGTACATATATTTCACAAATATTTTCATGTAGGTATGCATATGTAGCCTTGCATGTGAGTGACAAACATGCAATAATATGATTGTTGAGTACATGTACGTACACACACACACACACACACACACACACACACACACACACACACACACACACACACACACACAGGTTCTCACTCTCAATACAAGAAGCAACACTAAAAATAGCTAACTTCATTGAAATATAACCAAGTAGGCGTCAATGATAATTGCGTTTGCATAGCTAGTACAGTTACAAACACTATTACATTACAACAAACAAACACAATGCACCCAGTCTACTAAAAAAGTGCTCATTGACACAGTGCATTCATAGGTTTTCCCCAGAGTGAAAATCTAATACACATAACTTGTATGGCTGTTGGTCATGTCCTACTGAGTACACACGCACAGCACACTTATTGTTATTTTTATGCAATAGTATCACGCAATGCTTGACACAACCCAATAAATGATTCAATTATGTAGTTAATATGGTTTAGTCATTAGTGAACCTTATACATAGGCTTGGACAGGTGATGGTTTCTACTAATGACATACATACATGTACATTATATACACATGGGTATATACGTATAATAATATTATTATATAGCACAAATATGCAGGTAATCGATTTGCACCTCTCTGTATCAGTACGTGTATAATATACGTACATATATATAATTTGATATAGTCATACATTGGTCTGCAGGCCTGCGATATACAACTATTTTTCTAAATGTACCTGGTACATGGGTGATACAGTCCAGTGGCAATAGAGAGTAGTTGTGCAGTTATCTCTGATGAGATCAATGAGATGGGAGTATCTAAATATCAGTATCGTTAATAGGCCGTTATTAATGCCCTTATTTGAAGTGTGTCACCCATCAAGCCAATGATGCTGCTAAGGTGTGCATTAATTTTTATTGCCGTTAGACTGTCCCTCCTCCTCTCATTGGCATTTGGTGGGCAGTTGTAGCAGGCCAGACTAAGTCATGTACAAATATTATAGAATAGTTGAAACTTATGTAGAGTGCAAATGATTGAAAGGAAGACAGTGGACGTCTACTATACATACCATCTTCCAGGGGATAAGGAAGATGGTATCAGTGGGGACTATATTGCAGTGTTGCAAATAATATTATACAAAATAATGACAAAAATGATGCATCTACAAATCTCTCTCTGTGTGTGTGTGTGTGCACTGTGCATATATGATTCTAGAGTGGTATTAGACCAGTTGTTTGAATATGGAAAAAGGACAATGGATATTGAAATGACAATGCAACAATGCTGAAGAGTTCTCCTGTAGCATTATAAGACTCCTTAGCAAGCAAAATAGCTACCGGTAGTCTAACTGTGCAGATAGGAGGCAAATAGTAGGTAGCCCTTAAAAATTATCAGTCTTAATGAGACATATTCCTGAAGACATGCAAATATATGTCCATGTACATGGCATCCTCTGTAGGTAGCCAAACTACTGAGGTCTCCTTTGCCTCAACTGCTCCTCCACTGGTATCTCTCCTGTCTCCTTCAGAATGTCGTCATTTCTCTTGTCCCACAGGGTCACTCCAACAATATCTCTGAGGGACTTCAGGCATGCAGCCATCTGATGCCCTGTTGGTTAGCTGCCCAAGTCTCTGTTCCATACAGGAAAACAGACATCACCAATGTGCAAAAGACACGCACCTTGGTCTCCTTGCTTAGAGTTTTACTCCTAAAGACCTTCCTCCTCAACATCTGGTATACTGTAGCTGCCTTCTCCAGTCTGGCTTCCCACATCTCTGTCCACCCTGGCAGTCTGTCCCACTTTACTTCCCAGATAGGAAAAGGAGTCTACTTCTTCCAGTATGTTGCCCTTCAGTGTGATGGTTTGATGGTTGTCGGTCTGCTCTCCAACTTTGAGTACCTTGGTCTTGATTCCATTGATGGCCATTCCCCATCGGGTACAGGCTCTATCCAGTCCATCCACCATGTCCTGCAACTCCTTCCCTGTGTCTGCAGCAAGGGTCAGGTTGTCGGCATACTGCACATTCCGGATGCAAGTTGTTGCTGGTGTCTTGTCCCTGTACGTCAAGAACAATCCCCCAGTGGTGGTGTCCTTAGCAAGTAAAAGTAAAATACTTACCTGTAGTATAACAATGCAGATGGAAGGCAAAAAAATTATCAGTTACGATGAATCATATTATTCCTGATAGATATACAACTGTGCGTCCGTGTACATTACTGGGTGAGATATTTTCTGTGCTTTTTGTGTCTACGTCGTGTGCGTCATAATATTATACACATGATATACCACAAACACACACACGCACGCACGCACGCACGTGCGCGCGACCGCGGTTGCGCAACTTCCCTCCTAAGTCACGTCCAACACGGTCAGCAGGACCCGCAGTAAGTAAGACGTGTTTGCTGCGCGTATATAAGTAGGGTGGGATTTCGGAGTTGGCAGATTGAAGACAATGGCAAGTGGGAACGTGAAAGTATTGGTAACCGGTGCCTCCGGATATATATCTACTAATATCATCAAGCAACTCCTTGAAAGTGGGAAGTATGCTGTCAGAGGAACTGTAAGGAACCTGAAAAACGAAAAGAAGGTGAAACCGTTACAAGATCTTGTTCCTTCCGCCCCAACCCCCCTCGAGCTGGTGGAAGCCGACCTACTCAAAGAAGAGACTTGGCCCGCCGCCGTAGCGGGATGCGATTATGTGCTTCACGTTGCATCGCCTTTTATTGTCAGTAAAATCCGAGACGAAATGACGGAATTGATCGAACCTGCCGTGAAAGGGACTCGGAATGTGCTCAATGCTTGTGCTGGGGCAGGAGTGAAGAGGGTAGTGTTGACAAGTTCAATTGCAGCCATTTCTGTTGGAATGATCGGAGCGAAGAATCACAAGGAAGGTGTACCGTACACTGAAAAGGATTGGTCCCCAGAGAACGAATTACCACCGTACGAGAAGAGTAAAATGTTGGCCGAAAGAGCAGCATGGGATCTGGTGAAAGCACTTCCTGATGACAAGAAGTTCGAACTTGTCGTGATGAATCCTGGCTACGTGTTGGGACCTCTCTTGAGTCCGGAGAGTGGTGAGGGTTCTAAAGCTGCAATGACGATGATTCTCAACGGCGAATTTCCAGGTGTGCCTGCCTTGAACATGCCAATGGTGGATGTACGTGATGTTGCTGCAGCCCATATCAAGGGTCTGGAAGCAGGTGGAGCACCTAATCACCGATTCCTTCTCGTTTCACACAATGTGTGGATGCTCGAAGTTGCCCAACAACTGAAAGCTGAATTTGAGAGCCAAGGGTATAAAATCAAAACTGGAAAGCTACCAAAGCCTGTCGTGTGGCTCAGTAAGTTTTTCAATGATGATGTCAAGGCCATTTATCCATCTTTAGATCACGTTCTGAAGTATGATGTTGAACCAATGCGATCCATACTTGGCATCAACCCCTTGCCTAGCGAGCAGACTATCATCGAAATGGCCTATAGTCTGATTGAGCTGGGAGTTGTACCTCGAACACCTCACTATCGGGGACCACAGGGAGGAGTGAAGACTGTACACTGATAGTTATGAAATAGCAGTGCAATCAACTGAATATATATTGAAAGATCATAATCATTGTATTTTCTTGAGAACGTATTATCTGTACAGCTATACTAGTCTTTTGTAAAAATTAATAGTTGCTCTATAATAATTAATCTTAGCACCAGATCATGTGTGTATATTACATTATTGTACTTGCGTAAAGATTATTATTTTACAAAGTATATATGAGAATCAGGTAAGTATTGGCTAATATAATGAAGTGGAAAACTAAAGTGATCAACGTTCTGAAAATTTAAAAGTAATGAGAAATATATTATTGCTTGAATCAATTGTTACAGATGAATGAGCTAATAATATTATGTTATTGAGTGATGTACAAGTAGCATGAGGCCCACAATTAAATATATAACTATAGCATGAAATATAATTGAGGCACAAAATGTATATTATGCATTATACAGTCCATTATTTCATGCTGCAGTTAATATCATGCATTCAGTACACCAGGGGGTCATCTACAAAATGTAAAGAGAAAGCAATTGATCATGATTGATTTGAAATGTGAACTGCAACAAGTACAAGAGTGTCTATTAGGCAAATATGTAGCACAAATAGCCACACTTTGTAGTATACCAGCCACCATCTGAATAATATGAATACAAGTGTCCAAATATTAATAGTCTACATTATATAGATATTAATTTTAATTTGGGACACTATTATGTTAATGACATTACAACTGCATGCATAATGCTTCCAGATCAACACCTGGCTTATGATTGGTGTGCTGAGTTCTATTACCCATGTACTCCAATATACCCAAGGGTCAAGATGAACATCTGGGCTAGCTGCATGGGGTAAGAACAGATTGTCATTATTTCATGCATAATATAGTGTCCGATAGAATTCAAAATATATAGATACCACACTCCATATTTTCCACAGCTATTTACAGCATTAATATAATACATTATATTATCAAATGTGATTGATCACTTGTATTCCAAAGAACACGATTATTCTAAAGTTTTAGTGCTAATAGGTGACATTGTTATGGCCTATGTATATGCCCAGTATTAACATCAATATATTATCATGCATTGTGTCATGCAATAAGTTATTACACAACTCTATGTAATAAGTTGAAGTATCAAAGAATTGATGTAGATTATCTTATATATATATATATATATATATATATATATATATATATATATATATATGACCACATACACTTGATACAAGGAAACAGTACACATTGTAATCATTTCACAATAGTAAAAGGCACTTTGATGTCTACAACAAAACATTTTGGCAAGGATAAAACAAACAAACAACAACACCATCAACAGTCAACAAGCAAAATTACTGAACACAACATCAGCAAAGAAAATAAATTCATGGGAAATTTTCCAATCACGATGAAGATTGCTTGTAGTTCTTAACGTCAATAATCTTTTTTCCACACATGGCACATATGCCTGAGAAAAAATTAAAGCATATCTACGTACATAACGTTTGTGAGGTAAAGTGAGTGATCATGACAAAAGTTGTGAACTTGGGCTAATTGGTTGATGGTCCTGCATCAACTAGTAGTGATGAGGTCTTGTAGTGAAAAGTGGAAGGTAGATAAAGTGAGGAGAGATAATGGCATGGGATATCAAAGTGCATGTAGTGTGAGGTTCTGGAAGGGTAAATATATGAGAATACAGTAAATAGAAATGAACAAGTGAAATATAATAATAATGCAATATAATGAGGTGATATTAAGTGACAAAAATCTAAGGAGGTGACATTAGGAACACAAACAAATAAAATGAAACGAACAAGAATTTTCTGGATCAAATTTGTTTACAAAGTTGTATCAAAAATATTCGATTGATGTTGAATTGATATGAAAGGCAAGTCAAGGTCCAGTGGTGATTTTACACATTGTGTAAATAATTAGACAGTCCAACTCAAAACAGGATTCCAAATGGACTTCACTCAATATACTAATATGCATGTGTGCAAATCATCAGACAACCACACACACACACACACACATGTACACACATACACGCACACACACACACACACACACACACACACACACACACACACACACACACACACACACACACACATCATATTGATGGTATGTACACTTTTATGTTAAAATATATTTATACCAGTATCTGTGTAACATGCATTTCTGACACTTACTTAACTTTCTTAGATGACAAAGCCTTATTCTCCCCTAACTTCCAACCACTGCTACCTGCATATTGGAGTATCAAAAGAAAACAAATCACTTTCAACTCACCCTGAGAATTCCACTACGGGCTAGTCTGACGTAGCCCAGACCCATCCGCCCTCCATTTTATTACAGTGCGGAAAGGGTCTGGTACATTTCGCATATGCAGGTGACGATGTTCAATACCCCTGGAATCTTGGGGGCATGAATTATTAATGTGATGCTTTGATATTCACCACTTGTTGTTACACTCAAAGTATCCATGTGACAACAATGGCAGCAGTGCTAGTGGTTGTAACTAGAGATTTAATTGGCGAAGTAGCGAATAATCACAGATACCAGTGCTTGATAGAAGAACCATTTTCAGCTATTGAATGCTTTGTCTCTGGAAATGTCCTTGTATCACTGCCAATGGGTTTTGGGAAGTCACTTATTCATGGACTGTTAGTGGGCTCGATCGCCTTAGAGGATACATTATATTCAGCATGATGTCCGTGCCCTGCAATGCGTTGAGGAAGATGAGCAAAAGTTGGTATTTTTGACCTCAGAAAACCCGCTTCATTGAATGGGAATTTGGGAAATACCCATGCCAAAATTGCAAAATAAACATCACACGTTTCATAGTAACACTTTGTGGATGTTACAATATGATCTTCACACCTTGCAGAGAACGTGGGCGGAACAAGCCAGGTATAGGAAATGTACCAGACCCTTTCCGCAACATAATAAAATGGAGTCTGGATGGGTCTGGGCTACGACAGACTACTATGACCTACAACATAAATTGAATAGACCGTTAATAATGCCCTTATTTGAAGTGTGTCACCCATCAAGCCAATGATGCTACTAAGTTGTGCATTAATCTTTATTTCCATCAAACTGTCCTTCTACCTCTCATTTGCATTTGGTGGGCAGTTGTAGCAGGCCAGACTAACTCATGTAAAAATCATACAGAATGGTTGAAACTTATGTAGAGTGCAAATGATTGCAAGGAAGACAGTGGACGTCTACTATACATACCATCTTCCAGGGGATAAGGAAGATAGTAATAGTGGGGACTATATTGCAGTGTTGCAAATAATATTATAAAAATAATGACAATAATGATGTATTTACAAATCTCCACGTGTGAACTGTGCATAAAATAATTCTAGAGTGGTATTGGACCAGTTGTTTGAATATGGAAAAAGGACAAGGGATATGGAAATGACAATGAGACAATATAATGCTAAAGAGTTCTCCTGTAGCATTATAAGACTCCTTAGCAAGTAAAATACCTACTGGTAGTCTAACTATGCAGATGGGATGCAAATAGTCGGTAGCCTCTAAAAATTATCAGTTTTAATGAGACATATTCGTGAATACATGCAATATAGTCCATGTACATGGATAGGTGAGTTATTTTCATGTGGTACAATAATTATATAATTACCATAGTCTATGTGTAGGTCATAGACCTAATATCACACACCACACACTCACACACACACACACACACACACACACACACACACACACAATGACCTAGAAATCTCCTTGTGTATGTATGCCACACATTCTAAAGTAGTTTTTGTGTTAGAATATGGAAAAAGGAAAAATTGACATGGAAGTGACAAAGGACAATTCTGAAAGGTTCTCCTGTAGCATTATAAGGCTCCTTAGCAAGCAAAATACTTACCTGTAGTATAACAATGCAGATGGAAGGCAAAACTTATATATCAGTTACGATGAATCATATTATTCCTGATAGAAATATGCATCCATGTACATAGATTGCTGGGTGAGGTATTTTTCTGTGCTTTTTGTGTCTACGTGTGCGTCATAATTATACACATGATATATACACACACACACGCACGCACGCACGCACGTGCGCGCGACCGCGGTTGCGCAACTTCCTTCCTAAGTCACGTCCAACACGGTCAGCAGGACCCGCAGTAGGTAAGACGTGTTCGCTGCGCGTATATAAGTAGGGTGGGATTTCGGAGTTGGCAGATTAAAGACAATGGCAAGTGGGAACGTGAAAGTATTGGTAACCGGTGCCTCCGGATATATAGCTACTAATATCATCAAGCAACTCCTTGAAGGTGGGAAGTATGCTGTCAGAGGAACTGTAAGGAACCTGAAAAACGAAAAGAAGGTGAAACCGTTACAAGATCTTGTTCCTTCCGCCCAAATCCCCCTCGAGCTGGTGGAAGCCGACCTACTCAAAGAAGATACTTGGCCCGCCGCCGTAGCGGGATGCGATTATGTGCTTCACGTTGCATCGCCTTTTATTGTCAGTAAAACCCGAGACGAAATGACGGAATTGATCGAACCTGCCGTGAAAGGGACTCGGAATGTGCTCAATGCTTGTGCTGGGGCAGGAGTGAAGCGGGTAGTGTTGACAAGTTCAATTGCAGCCATTTCTGTTGGATTGATCGGAGCGAAGAATCACAAGGAAGGTGTACCGTACACTGAAAAGGATTGGTCCCCAGAGAACGAATTACCACCGTACGAGAAGAGTAAAATGTTGGCCGAAAGAGCAGCATGGGATCTGGTGAAAGCACTTCCTGATGACAAGAAGTTCGAACTTGTCGTGATGAATCCTGGCTACGTGTTGGGACCTCTCTTGAGTCCGGAGAGTGGTGAGGGTTCTAAAGCTGTAATGACGATGATTCTCAACGGCGAATTTCCAGGTGTGCCTGCCTTGAACATGCCAATGGTGGATGTACGTGATGTTGCTGCAGCCCATATCAAGGGTCTGGAAGCAGGTGGAGCACCTAATCACCGATTCCTTCTCGTTTCTCACAATGTGTGGATGCTCGAAGTTGCCCAACAACTGAAAGCTGAATTTGAGAGCCAAGGGTATAAAATCAAAACTGGAAAGCTACCAAAGCCTGTCCTGTGGCTCAGTAAGTTTTTCAGTGATGATGCCAAGGCCATTTATCCATCTTTAGATCATGTTCTAAAGTATGATGTTGAACCAATGCGATCCATACTTGGCATCAACCCCTTGCCTAGCGAGCAGACTATCATCGAAATGGCCTATAGTCTGATTGAGCTGGGAGTTGTACCTCGAGCACCTCACTATCGGGGACCACAAGGAGGAGTGAAGACTGTACACTGATAGTTATGAAAATAGCAGTGCAATCAACTGAATATATATCGAGATATCATAATCATTGTATTTTCTTGAGAACGTATTATCTGCACAGCTACTTATGTACAACAGTTGCTCTATAATTAATCTTAGCACCAAATCATGTGTATATATTACATTATTGTACTTGCGCAAAGGATTATTTTTTTACAAAGTATGAGAATCAGATAAATAATGGCTAATATATAATGAAATGGAAAACTAAAGCGATCAATGTTGAACTTCTGAAAAAAGTAATGAGAAATACGTATATTATTACTTGAATCAACTGTAGAATGAACTAATATGTTATTGAGTGATGTACAAGTAGCATGCGGCCCAGCATGAAATATTATTGAGGCACAAAATATATATTTTGCATTATAAGTCCATTATTTCATGCAGTTAATATCATGCATTCAGTACACCAGGGGTTCATTTACAAAAGGTAAAGAGAAAGCAATTAATCATGATTGATTTGAAATGTGAACTGCAACCAGTACAAGAGTGTCTATTAGGCAAATATATATGTAGCACAAATAGCCACACTTTGTAGTATACCAGCCACCATCTGAATAGTGTCCAAATATTAATAGTCATAGGCGGAGGAATGGTTTGGCAAGTGGGGGGGGGGCTAAAGGCCATGGTGCTGAACTCGTGATTAAATGTAGCTTAACCGTAGGTTAAGCGTGGTTAATGGACACAATGGCACCAATGGGTGGGCGGCCCATGTTAGTATACGGATACGCTACACGTATACGTATACTGCTCGTATATGCGTTCTGCAGAAGATGTCTCCAAGACATAGTCTGCGAAGTTAGCGCCGTACTAACCATTCGCCGGTTGTAATCCCTAAAATATAACTTAGTTACAGCGTCGTTAGTAACCTCTCATTCTCCTAACAACGTCCGTTGCAGAGAACCCCCGACCGTCTTCGTCCGGCTTTACGTCTCGTTTCCTCATGGCTGAGCAAGTTCCCCCCTCGCCTTTGTCCCCCTCCTCCGTCACGGAGTTGATGTCTGTTGTCGCCGCGCTTAAAGCTCAGCTGGACCAGCAGCAAGTAGCTCAGGCCTCTATTTTGCAGCAGTTGAGCGTTATTCAACAGCAACAACCGTCGCCCGCCGCTCCCGAGTCCTCCTCGTCCAACTCGCTTCCACCCCCGCCTCCAGGGCCTTCCTCTGACGCCCAAGGTACGTTTTGTTTGTCAATTTTTCGGGTACTGTTTTCAATACTTCCCTCATAGTAGTATAGAGTGTATATGTTTATTATGTGTTGGGGTATATACCTTATGGCCATGTATTCATAATAATAATTATTTTCATATATGCGGTAGTTGGTACGCATATGTGGTACATTTGCTTGCTGCTTTAATTGTATTAAATTGGTCACTATTTCTTGACAAGTCTCTGTATTAGTCAACTAGCCAATGGTTATGGTTTACTGTTGCAACCTCTAACCCCCCCCCCCCTGTTTTTGGGGTATGTATGTCCTACCAGGTAGCTTCCTGGTCTCTCATGCAGCTACAGTTTGCAGTGGTAGCTGGCCACTCAGTATTCTATAATTATGGTCATCTTAATTTCTTCATATTTGTAAGATGTTCAATCTTTTAATAATACTTCCACTACTAATATATAATATGCTATACTGCTGCCTTCTGGTAATTTGTTTACAGTTCCTAGCTTCTTTGTTTGTCAATTGTGGTCAACACCTATCTATTAGCTCTAGGTTTCACTTCTTATCAGCCATTATAGATAATGTTACATAAACTGCCTTTATGGTGTTGGTCCTCCCTGCTTGGGAGCTGGTCTGAATGTAGCCTGCTTGTTGCTACTAGCTTGTGTTGTTGGTCCTCCCTGCTTGGGAGCTGGTCTGAATGTAGCCTGCTTGTTGCTACTAGCTTGTGTTGTTGGTCCTCCCTGCTTGGGAGCTGGTCTGAACGTAGCCTGCTTGTTGCTACTAGCTTGTGTTGTTGGTCCTCCCTGCTTGGAAGCTGCTCTGATTGTAGCCTGCTTGTTGCTACTAGCTCGTGTTGTTGGTCCTCCTTGCTCGGGAGCTGGTATGAACGTAGCCTGCTTGTTGCTACTAGCTCGTGTTGTTGGTCCTCCCTGCTTGGGAGCTGCTTTGAATGTAGCCTGCTTGTTGCTACTAACTTGTGTTGTTGGTCCTCCCTACTTGGGAGCTGCTTTGAATGTAGCCTGCTTGTTGCTACTAGCTTGTGTTGTTGGTCCTCCCTGCTTGGGAGCTGGTATGAACGTAGCCTGCTTGTTGCTACTAGCTCGTGTTGTTGGTCCTCCCTGCTTGGGAGCTGCTTTGAATGTAGCCTGCTTGTTGCTACTAACTTGTGTTGTTGGTCCTCCCTACTTGGGAGCTGCTTTGAACGTAGCCTACTTGTTGCTACTAGCTTGTGTTGTTGGTCCTCCCTGCTTGGGAGCTGGTCTGAACATAGCCTGCTTGTGGTTACTAGCGTACGTTGGTGGTTCTCCCTGCTTGGGTGCCACTCGGTATGTAGCCTGCCTGTCGCTACTAGTATATGTGGTCACAGTCCTCCCCGCCTGTCATTCTCATAGAATGTAGCCTGCTTGTTGCTTCTAGCATACAGTTGTGGTCTCCCCTGTTAGGGATCCTCCTTAAACATAGCCTGCTTACTGCTACGAGCATGTGGCTGTAGTTCTTTGTGCTGGGGTTCCACTTAGTATGTCACCGGTCCATTGCCACTAGCATTTGTTGCCGCAGTCTCCTTTTGGGGGGGACATGTAAGTTATGGAAGTAGCTTGCTTGCTACTATTGGCCCGTTGTTGTAGTTGACCTCTTGGTCGGTGATGTGCTGTAACATGTTGTACATTCTTAAGCCTGCTGGCGATATGGAGGCTGCCTGCCTCATTATGTGTCTTATCTGAGTTCATTCTCAGAGTATCCTCTGGTACGGTAGCCTGCTTGCTGCTACTGCTCCCGTAGATAGTGGTCAAAGTCCCTGCTAAACCTGGTAGCTGTGTCTCTGGGTTGATGGTTGCCTGCCCAGCTCTTCTGAGCCAGTTAGCTGCCACCCCCTCCTAGTTGTTGGTTGATTGGTTGCTTGCCATTAGCATAGTCCACAGGTGGATAGTTCCTGGGTCCTACCCGGTTCTATATAATATAGTAAGATGGCATGGTTGGATGTGCAGAGTCACTGTCCATGCGTCGGTCCTTACACTGTTCGTATAACATGGAATAGTACAGGGGTGGCAGTCTCTGACCTGTTCAGACCAGGTCATACTGTTGTTCAAAGTGTGCTTGTTAAGTGCCTTCATAAGTGGCTTTGGGCTATATATCAGTGGTCCCTTCATTTTCTCCACACAGTGAAGACTAATGAGGCAACACTATCTGGGTTGGAACCCATCACTTCAGTGATGGCTGGTCAAGCTGACAAGCCCACAACTGGTCTGGTGCTTGGGGGCGGTCTCCCCTCAATCCCAGCAGACCTTCTGAAGAAGGTCACGGACGGGTCTTATGTAGAGCTATCAGGTTTCTTGCCTGAGACCATCCAGGAGTCCTTTCTCTACCCAGATGGTCGGAAAAAGAAGCTAACACCCATTGACAAGTTCACTGACTGGGTCCTGGCTTTTTGCTGTTTTGGGCTTGCCTCTTTGCAGGCCAACCCAGAGTTGGGGGGTGACCTCCTAACTTTCATTGGCACCGTCGCACGCTTGGCAAGAGATCACCCAGGACCAGCATGGGCGGTTTACGAACAGGCTTTCCGGGCAAAGATGGCTGCCAACCCCTCATTACGGTGGAACAAATTAGACCAAGAAGTTTGGGCGTTGGCGGCTGTCACCTCGGGTCACCACCCCAGCCAGCCAGCCCCGGCTAAGCACAGACAACCCTCCATCACTTGTAATCGATGGAACGATGGAGTCGTATGCCCCTTCAAAAACTGCCGTTTCGCGCATGCCTGTGCTGTGTGCCACAGCAGCTCACACCGGGCTCCTGCCTGTCCCCACAGTGCCTCCAAGAGGTCTAAGGACAGCAAATCTTAGTCAGCTACTGCATCACTCACTATATTATATTTATCATTTACCACATGTAATCTTCTCTTTATTGTTCATATTATCTGTGTTATATTAAGTGCTGGTTTGAATAATAATGTAATATGGCATGTTATGCATGAGTTTGGGACTCTCGCTTGCATTTCGGTAGCCTTCAAGCAAAGCCCCCTTTGGTTTCTTCCTACAGAGACCCATGGGTTCATCCCAACTTGTGCAAGGGTAGCTCGCTTGTTGGCCACTAGGTTTCTACGCCTCCAGCAGGTGGGAGCGCACTCAAGGGCTGTTCCTCATCTGCCCCAGTCAGCGTTAGAAATCCACACTCCTCTCAGAGTGGATGTGTGGTCGGATAGCCTCCTCCATCACCCTAACAGGGAGTGGGTATCAGGTTTGCTAACTGGTTTACGGGAAGGTGTGCATATCGGCTTTGACCGCACCACACTACGCAAGTCTGCCAGAGCAAACATGCAGTCGGCCTCTGATCACCCTGAGGTGGTGCAGCAGTACTTAGATAATGAATTGCAATCTGGCAATCTGGCAGGCCCCTTCCTGCCCTCCCAGGTGGATGATGTCACAATTAATCGGTTCGGAGTGATCCCAAAGCACCACAAACCGGGCAAGTGGCGTCTCATTGTGGACCTTTCGTACCCTCAAGGGTTCAGCATCAATGATGGTATTTCGTCTGCTGACTCCAGTATGGTCTACTCCTCATTAGATGATGCTGCCCGCCTTATCGCTATTCATGGCAGGAATGCTATCCTGGCTAAAATAGACATCAGCAGCGCCTTTCGCATCATACCAGTCCACCCCCAAGATCGCCCGCTGTTGGGTATGTGCTGGAACAACAATATATATATTGACAAGCAACTGCCTTTTGGGCTACGGTCTGCTCCCGTCATTTTCAACGCATATGCCGATGCCTTGGAGTGGATCCTCAAGGAGCATGGCTGCCGTTTTATCATCCATTATCTTGATGATTTCTTAGTCATTGGTCCTCCGAATTCATTGGAGTGCCAAACGGGGCTCAACACCATGCTATCTATTTGCAAATCTTTGGGTGTTCCTCTAGCTGATGAAAAGATAGAGGGTCCTTCCACTTGCCTGTCATTCTTAGGCATTGAGCTGGATTCTACCACAATGCAGGCCAGATTGCCCCAAGATAAATTAACCCGGTTGCGCCAGGAGTTGGCCACATGGCAGGTTAAGAAATCCTGTACCCGCAAGGAATTGGAACACCTGGTAGGAGTTCTTCAGTTTGCCTGCAAGGTTGTACCTCAAGGCCGCCCCTTTGTCCGCAGAATGATCAATCTCCTGTGTGTCCCTAAGGAACCTTATCACCATGTCCGCTTGAACAAGGAGTTTCGGTCTGATCTCCTCTGGTGGCATTCCTTTGTACACATCTGGAACGGCATTTCCCTACTGCGCCTGACCAACGTGCTCATCCCATCAGCTAACATTTTTACAGATGCCTCTGGCAATTTTGGTTGTGGTGCTGTCTGGGGTCTCCAGTGGATTCAAGGGGTGTGGCCAGTGGAGTGGCACCATGTCAATATAATGACCAAAGAAATGGTTCCTGTGGTTCTGGCCTGTGCTACATGGGGCCGTCAGTGGTCTGGCAAACATATTCATATCCACATTGACAACATGGCAGTGGTGGAAGTGTTGAAAAAAGGTTCTTCCAAAGAACCTTCCGGGATAGTGATGCACCTTCTACGCTGCTTATCTTTTGTATCAGCCATTTTTCAGTTCACGTACTCCGCATTCCATATCCCTGGTGTTTGCAATTCTTTGGCTGATGATATTTCTCGTAATCAGCTGTCCTCACTCCCTCCACAGAAAGTTACGGTTTCCCCGGATCTTTGGTCCCTTCTTGTGCAAGACAGACCAGACTGGACCTCGCCAGAGTGGAGACGGCTTTTCACGAATTCTATTCACAGGGTCTAGCCTCCAGTACTCAAAAATGCTACTCCTCTGGCCAGAAGCGCTTCTTAACCTTCTGTTCATCATTTAATCTCCAACCCATACCTCCGTCGGAACATACTATACTGTTATTCATCTCTCAACTAGGGTTAGAGGGCTTATCGCTGTCTACTATTAAAAGCTATCTAGCTGCCATCAGAAACTTGCTCATTAATGGGGGTTTCCCCAATCACCAGCTGTATACTCCTAGAGTGGAGCTAGTTATCAGGGGCATTAAGCGCTCCAAGGTATACTCAAAGAATGCTAAAAGGTCTCGCTTACCAATCACCCCCGCAATTTTATCCCAACTCAAGCGAGCTTGGAGTTCCCATCCAATATCTTCAGACTGCCGGATGCTGTGGGCAGCCGCCTGCACTGGTTTCTTTGGTTTTCTGCGTTGTGCAGAATTCACCGTGCCCTCTGTTACCTCATTTGACCCATGTAAACACCTTACTTTGGATGACGTGTCAGTATCTCAATCGCAATCTACAGTCACATCTATAGCTATTCATATCAAAGTCTCTAAAACAGATCAGTTTGGCAAGGGTTACCACATTCACCTGGCTCGTACGGGAGCAGCCCTGTGTCCGGTCTCCGCCTTGCTAGACTACCTGTCCATCAGGGGGACCAGTAAGGGTCCGCTGTTCCTCTTGGCCAATGGTCATCCGTTAACTCGCTCAGTCTTAGTGACTAAAGTGAGGTCAGCTTTATCCACAAGTGGCATGGATGTGGACAAATATTCTGGACACAGTTTTCGGATTGGGGCTGCCACAACAGCGCTTCGTGCTGGCATTTCAGATGCCAAGATCAAAATGCTGGGTCGTTGGGAAAGCTCAGCGTATCAACTCTACCTGCAAGCTCCAAGCAAGGAGCTGGCATCTGTGTGTCCCATCTTAGCCACTTGTCAATAGTAATCTGCCTATTTCACTGTTTATCATATCGGCACTATCTTCATTCCTTTTATTCACAGTAGCAATGGGTTTATGTTATTTGCCCCATACTAGTCACCAACCAGTATACTTTTATTATCTTTTCAAAATTAATGAGTTGATGGCATATTATGGTTCTGCATGATGGGTTGGTAGTTATGTTTCACTTACTATGTACATGTCGGTTGCTTTGGGGGGTGTTGACCCACCTCATAACTCTACTCAAGTGATACAAGGCGGCTCAACCCGTGGCGGTATGTTAACTGGCTTCCCATTTACATCTCCCAAAGCAAGTTAGTCTATGATCTCTCGGAATGATGTTAAGGGGGTTTTCCCTAGCAGTTAGGTATTGCATCATCAAGAAGGTGCAGCTATTCATAACGCTAACCCCCTTATGGGGCAGACACTCAGTAATGATAAAATTGATATCATTTAATATTTGAAGTCTGAGCTTCACCTACATAGTAATACATTAAGATAAATGCCACTGCGGTACCCAGGAAATGACATCATTTGAGGGGTCAGTTTCAATCATATTCTTGCCTCTTTGTCAAGCATGCAAAGAGCTGAAATCCTATATACCGCATACCCTGGCCTTCCGCCAGCTTAATGCATACCTCATGCTCAAGCTGTAAGGAACCAATCACTTCCCAAACTTGGTTGGCAGCGGAACCGGGTAGGCGGATGTGGCTGGACTGGAACTTATGCACGTGAGTGTTATACAGTCAACTCAAAGGTACCCATTGCATAATGTAGGACATTAAATGTAGCTTAACCGTAGGTTAAGCGTGGTTAATGGACACAATGGCACCAATGGGTGGGTGGCCCATGTTAGTATACGGATACGCTACACGTATACGTATACTGCTCGTATATGCGTTCTGCAGAAGATGTCTCCAAGACATAGTCTGCGAAGTTAGCGCCGTACTAACCATTCGCCGGTTGTAATCCCTAAAATATAACTTAGTTACAGCGTCGTTAGTAACCTCTCATTCTCCTAACAACGTCCGTTGCAGAGAACCCCCACCCTCCCACCCCTTAATTTAAGTATAGAGTCGGGCTGCTGCAAGCCCAGTCATTTCTGGGATTTATACAGAGCCTAACAGTTTACCATTAGTCACACAAACCTAATGGCAGTCGTCAGCTAATGGGTAAGTTGCTATTCAGTATACACGTACACAATCTGAATCCCATACCTTGTCACTCGAATCTCACGAATGGTAACGTAATTAATGCTTTCTCTCTAGTTTTTCTCTCAAGCTATAGCTCATCACTGACTATATCTCGCGTTCAGTGTTTGCGGTCTCCCCGGTTCCGCGCCAAGCTTGGGGTGACTTTTCTCTCCATCGGCAGCGTCGATGTGATCAGGCTTCAAGGGTATGCGGTATGTTAACTGGCTTCCCATTTACATCTCCCAAAGCAAGTTAGTCTATGATCTCTCGGAATGATGTTAAGGGGGTTTTCCCTAGCAGTTAGGTATTGCATCATCAAGAAGGTGCAGCTATTCATAACGCTAACCCCCTTATGGGGCAGACACTCAGTAATGATAAAATTGATATCATTTAATATTTGAAGTCTGAGCTTCACCTACATAGTAATACATTAAGATAAATGCCACTGCGGTACCCAGGAAATGACATCATTTGAGGGGTCAGTTTCAATCATATTCTTGCCTCTTTGTCAAGCATGCAAAGAGCTGAAATCCTATATACCGCATACCCTGGCCTTCCGCCAGCTTAATGCATACCTCATGCTCAAGCTGTAAGGAACCAATCACTTCCCAAACTTGGTTGGCAGCGGAACCGGGTAGGCGGATGTGGCTGGACTGGAACTTATGCACGTGAGTGTTATACAGTCAACTCAAAGGTACCCATTGCATAATGTAGGACATTAATATTGCAATTGTGTCCATGCATGCAATACTCTACATAGACATTCTTGGCCCCGCCTTTGTGATGAGTAAGGGGGGGGGGGGGGCAAGGCCATGGCCCCCCTGCCCCCCCCTGTTCCGCCGTCTATGATAGTATACATATTAATTTTAATTTGGGACATTATTATGTGAATAACATTACAACTGCATGCATAATGCTTCCAGATCAACACCTGGCTTTAAATTGGTGTGCTGAGTTCTATTACCCATGTACTCCAAGGTACTCAAGGGTCAAGATGAACATCTGGGCTAGCTGCATGGGGTAAGAACACATTGTCATTATTTCATGTATATGATGTCCGATAGAATTCAAATTGACACCACACTCCATATTTTCCACAGTTATTTACTGTAACAGCATTAATATTATGAAATGTGATTGATCACTTGTATGTCAAAGAGTTGTAGTGCTAATAGGTGACATTGTTATGGCCTATGTATATGCCCAGTATTAACATGAATACATTATCATGCATTGTGTCATGCAATAAGATGCACCTCTATGTAATAAATTGAAGTATCAAAGAATTGATGTGAATTATCTTATTATGTGCCCACATACACTTGATACAAGGAAACAGTAGTACACACACTGTAATCATTTCACAATAGTAAAAGGCACATTGATGTCTGCAACAAAAAAATTTGGCAAGGACAAAAAAAAAACAACAACACCATCAACGGTCAACAAGCAGAAATACTGAGCACAACATCAACAAAAAAAATAAATTCATGGGAAATTTTCCAATCACGTGGAAGATTGCTTGTAGTTCTTAACGTCAATAATCTTTTTACCACACATGGCACATATGCCTGAGAAAAAAATTAAAGCATATCTACGTACATAACGTCACACTGCGCACATTAGATCCACTATATCATGCATATGCATCCGCAGCCACATACCTTTTTTATATGCACAACCTACATAAAGTAAGAAAAATATGTAGATTGCATTCAGTTGCTGATTGCAAAAGAACAGACGAGATAAATAATATACGTACCTTGACAGTAATGTGAGCCAACTTGATGGATGGGCTGCTTACATATTCGACACTTCTCAAACTTTGCATATGGTTGAAATCTATATGGAAAAGAGACACTAAAATGAACTAATGAACACTTTGTGTGTGAGTATACACAAGGTAAATGAATATTGGCAAACCATTAATTTTATCTCAAAAAACAACTCTCCCTATTATTTTTGATTATTATTATTATTTGAGTTTTACAACCAATCAGGTGTTTGTGAGGTAAAGCGAGTGATCATGACAAAAGTTGTGAACTCGGGCTAATTGGTTGATGGTCCTGCATCAACTAGTAGTGATGAGGTCTTGTAGTGAAAAGTGGAAGGTGGATAAAGTGAGGTGAGATAATGGCATGGGACATCAAAGTGCATGTAGTGTGAGGCTCTGGAAGGGTAAATATATAGGAATAAATAGAAATGAACAAGTGGAATATAACAATAATGTAATATAATGAGGTGATATTAAGTGACGAAAATCTAACGTGGAGGCATTTGGAACATGGACAAATAAAATGAAACAAACAAGGATTTTCTGGATCAAATTTGTTTACGGACTTGTATCCAAAATATTTGATTGATGTTTAATTGATATGAAAGGCAAGTCAAGGTCCAGTGGTGATTTAAACATTGTGTAAATAATTAGACAGTCCAACTCAAAACAGGATTCCAAATGGACTCCACTCAGTATACTAATATGCATGTGTGCAAATCATCAGACAGCCACACACACACACACACACACACACACACATCATATTGATGGTATGTACATTTTTATGTTAAAATTTATTTATACCAGTATCTGTGTATATTGTACTTCTGACACTAACTTAGCTTTCTTAGATGACAAAGCCTTATTCTCCCCTAACTTCCGACCACTGCTACCTGTATATTGGAGTATCAAAAGAAAACAAATCACTTTCAACTCACCCTGAGAATTCCACTACGAGCTACAACATAAATTGTAACAACATACGTACCAACAGCACTTCGAGATCCGTACTTCCAAGGTTCTGGACAAGCAATACTGCCAAGTTTCTTTTCACCTGAAATCATAGAATAACTATCTGTTTAATAATGTTTCTGGATAAATCAAACATTTGGATCTATGGTCTACCTCGGTCCTTAGTCAAATTATAATAGTACAGTACGTACTACCATAGACACTCCATACCATGTAACGTATAGGGTGCCTATGGGTCTATGCTAGAATTATGATCATGCTCAGTCAGGCTACTTAATGGAATACGGACCTTCACCTCTAATTTATTGACGGAACACCAAAATAAAAGCACGCCAAGAATAACACCCGGGATTAACCATAGATACTCCAATTAACTTAGGATCTAAGAAGCTTAATGTTGAGTTCACTCACAGTCCTTGCACACCATGTCTTCGGATCTGAAGAAGCCGGAGCCGATGACTCACGAAAGAGGTAAACCCTGTAATTACCATTGTATTTTGCAGGACTTGATTTGTCTGAAAAATGGCTGCTGTACTCTGTCACGGTCTTTGATTGTGAAAAGGAATCATCTCAATCTAGCTTTGAAGTAGATACAGTGCTTTCTCAGAATTGTGAACTGTCTCCTATATCACATTTTCGTTTCAGAATTGTGATCCATTTCTATATTGTTTGGCCCTTACCTGGCTATGGAAAGCGAAGAAGGTACTGTCACCTGTGTTTAGTATTTGCTTAGTTTTTACGTGGTTACCAGGACGCATATGATACATGTTTTTATTGCATCACTGTGCAGAAACCAAGACTCAAACCTCTGATACAGTTGGCAGTATTCTGAGTGCGGAGGAAATACAGTGCTGGTCTTCTGTCAAGGAGGATCCTGCTGATTTTCAAAGCTGGATCAAATTATTACAGTTTGCCGAGCAGAAGGTAATCACAACCCACATTTAACTCGTATTTCTCTTCCCAGCTTACACTCGCCAGCCTTGTTGAACTAGACTGAAGCACTCCGTTGTGTGCTGTGGGCTGGTTCATCGCTTGGCTGGAATGGATTGTTCTTCCATCACTGAAGTAAGAGTGAGCTATGTGTGCATGGACTATGTACATGACCGATTTGCTCAAGTTGGGTACATGTACGTGTGTACAATGAGGTGGTTTTATCTGATGTATGTGATCATAACATTTCTCTCTGCAATGCCTAGATGGTTCTTACGTGTTTAGCTGGAGTACATACTACGTACATTTGCTTGAATTTTACATGTAAAGTCCAATGGTTAAAGTAGTGGTGTGACCTAGCTGTGTTACATTGAGTATGTATGTTCCTATATGTGTAGCCTACAATATACGTACGTATGTTGTTATGGATTCATACATATTTCTAGTCCCAGGTAACTTCAGCACGAGAAGCCTTTGAGCAATTTCTGCAACATTATCCATTTTGCTATGGCTACTGGAAGAAGTTTGCAGAGTACGAGAAGAAACATTCCGGAGTGGAAGAGGCAAAGAAAGTGCTCGAAAGAGGTTTATCTGCTATTCCACTGAGTGTCGACCTGTGGATTCATTACTTGAACTTCATTATTCAGTATCATAAAGGATGCTGGGATCAGAGTATCAGAAAGTCAGTTTGATAGTTCTGACCCCATCTAGAATATCCTATGTATTTGGTAGTTACTTGCTCATATTTTCACCAGCGCATTTGAGGAAGCTGTTGACAAGTGTGGCCTTGAAGCCAAGTCTGGGAGGCTGTGGGAGGCCTTTATAGACTGGGAGAAATCACATGGAAAGATTGAATACGTCCTGGGGCTCTATGACAGACTGCTTGTGATCCCAGTCATCCCCTGTGAGGTACACTTTGAAAAGTAAGTGTGTATGTATGAACAAAGGGTTCATACTGATGTGGACGTTATACTCTAAATGTACATACGTACAGTATGTACGTAGATTCATTCAATCATGCATGTTTAAGATGGTTGACACAGTGACAATTGTAAGTACGAATTCCTGCTAATTGAGATCCATTTACACCAGAGAGTATGCATGCCTGTGCAGAATATTCATTGCACTTATTGAACCTGTAATACATACGTACGTAAGTATGTACGTATGTCTTTTTTTCCATGCACAGGTTTCAACAATTTGTGAACTCACATGATCCAGAGCAGATGCTCAAGCCCAGTGAACTTTTGCAGTTGAAGGAGGGGCTCGAGGAAGAAGTGCAGTCGAGCAGCACCACAAAGGACATTGAAGAGGTTTGTTGTGCGTGGGATGGTTGTTGCAACAGTAGCTAAGAATACTCTGCAAATGTGCATGTTGTACTCCAGAATGGTATCAGTGTAGTCAACAAGAACCTGCTATCCGTTCTTTGCTGAGATACAATACTTTTATGGAACGAAAGTCATCTTTTATCCAAGTCTTGGAAGTTTACGTGTTCCGACGCTGAAGAACCAGTTGGGTGTTCACTTTCATAGATATCTGTGAACCACCATGATCTCACAGTTGTGACCTGGACCTGACCCTGAATGTCTGTTCTGTGTAGGATACAGATACCGGTCCACCTGGTATGGAAGATGGTCCCGAATGGGAGGACGAAGCTGATGTTGCTCCCCCAGGGACTGGAGAGGAAGACAGAACTTTCACAAGAGTTAACACATCTACGAACTCAGTGAGTAGATTCCGTGGTGCTATTCATGGTGATCCTGTGTTTTGCATCCAGGCATCCTGTGAAGACAAACTCAATATGAGGCATGTGTGCCATGGCAAGCATTGAACTTATGTGTTGTGTGTCTGTAAATGTCTTGTATCTTGTGTTTATTTTGCTTTCATAGTTCTATGCTACCGTGCGTCAATGATCCAGATTATGAGAGCAGAGGATGCTGTACTGTACATATTGCATGGTGTAGAGTTTACATATGATATGCGTCTGTTGTGTGTGTGTGTCACTTGTTGTGAATTTTGTATGTGTTTGTGAATTCCACTCAGACTCCTGTTGTGATGAGACTGCGAGAAAGAATCATCGAGTCAAGAAGGAATGTGTTCAACATAACACTTGCCGAAGTGGAGAAGAGGAAACAATTTGAAACAGCTGTGAGTTATAATTACTTTTCTTGTACGTATGTATGTATGTATATATGTGTGAGAATCTTCCATCGTTTATTTCCTATTCTGTATTTTTTCTGTAGATTAAGCGGCCATATTTCCATGCTAAACCTTTAGATAAAGTACAGCTTCAGAACTGGAGAGATTACTTGGATTTTGAAATTTCTCAGGGAAATCGAAGAAGGATAATCTTTCTCTTTGAACGTTGTGTGGTTGCTTGTGCCCTTTATGAGGAATTTTGGCTCAAGGTCAGGGTGTTTGTACATACGTACGTACCTACATACGTATGTACATGCATGCATGCCTGATGTGGAGTTGATGTGTATTATGGGTAATCAAAGTACATAGTATTATGGTTCTCTTGTCACCCACTTACAGTTTCTAGACTACATTGAGCCACTCGATGCAAAGTATGCCAGCTCTGTTTATGAGAGAGCTTGCACCACTCACTGTCCTAACAGTACTGTGTTGTCTGCAAGATATACCATGTATGCTGCTAAGACTGGTATGTGTTACTATCATGTGTACAGATGGTTGGGGTTTCTGAATTCACTCTGTGAAAACTTTCTTCTTGGTAGCTGATATTGACTTGGCTCGTGAAGTTTTGGAGAAAATTGAGAGCAAAAAGCCAGGTAATGTTTTGTCAAGGATTCACCGTATTGTGTTGGAGAGACAGCATGGACACCTTGATAAGGTGGAGGAGTTGTTCAGAGACTCTGTGGACAACGCAGAAGATCAGGAGACAAGAATATTTTATTTGAAAAGATACTCAACGTTTGCTGCCAAGGTACGAACGTATGTCCTCCTGTTTGTCTGAAGTGATCTGTTATTAAGTTCGAATGTTTAAATGAAATATAATTTTGTTCAGTTTTCAAAGGATCTACCCAAAGCTCGTGCTGTAATTAAGGAAGCTATTGAGCAAGACTCGGTCAGTCTAGCCATTTGAGTAGGCGTGTTTCTATGTGTTGTAATTGACATGATGTTTGTGTGATTCATGTACGTAGGATAATGACTCTCTGTACCTGCAATGGCTGGATCTAGAGCTATCTGACTGTCTTGGAAACAGGGAAGGTGTCATGGAATGTTTCGATAGTATCCAGAAAAGTGCTTTGAGTGCTGAACAAAAGGCTGTGTTCGCTCAAAGAAAACTACAATACTTGCAAGAATTTGGAGAAAGCTTGGTAAAGTACGTATACATGTACGGATGTGTACTGAATGTATGTAATGTATTTGCACATATTATGTGCATACGTATATTGTCATGCATGAACAGTACAGTGTATGGTATGTACCCATCTAAGATCTTGCATTAGGTTTGTGTGTAGTATGTACGTATGTATGTTTGAGGACTTGGATTTGCTGTGTATGTACGTACTAGATGCTTGTATGTCAGAATCTCAAGTAACAGTATAAATTATTATTATTATTAGGAGAAATCATTTCAGTATAAATTTTTCAATAGTATCGATCATAAAGGGGTTAAGAGAATTTGAACTAATATAATCTATAACAAAAAATAATAACCAATTATGGTGTAGACTAAAGAAATCAATATTAATTATGTACGTATAGCCGTCCATCGCAGGGAGGACAACCTTTAGGTCAGTTATGGAAGTAGAGTTCACACCATTGGTTCATCATGCTTGACTACCTCACACCGTTGGGTTCAACATGTTTCCACTGTAGACTCACAGTCAGGCTTCCACTGCTATCTCTTATCTCTGCTTGTCCTAATCAGAGCTATCACCAGTCACAAGACAGTAGCACTTCCTCTTAATCGAACCTTTAAAGGGGGTGTCTAGTCACTACACACAACTTCCTAATACTGTAACTACATTTTCCTATTAAGATTCCATTTTTACTTGAGTTGGTTGATTTGTGGTGAGTGAAACACATTGAAGAAAGTGTTTGCTCATATTTTGTAGTGTCTTGGAAGCTTATGATGAATACGAGCAGGTTAGTGGGAAGGCTTCTCCAGGGATGCTCTCGAGGAAAAGGATGGTGGATGACAGTCAGATGTATGTGCATGCATTCAGTCTTCTTACTAGTGTTGCTGTCCCAGAGCAGTGTAAAGTGATGGTGTTTCAGTAGATCTTTTAACATTGTGCCAACTAGGTCTGATTCTAAGAAGACTAAAAGTGCAAATGAGGAAACCGTATCTAATGGCAATCCTACTGGTGCAGATGGTGTGAAAACACAGTCCTCAGAAAGTGTCTCAGGTTCACCAAGTACTACCACCATGCAAGCAGCAACACCCACAACTCCAACTCCAACCACTAGTCAGAGTCCCCAGGTGCAATTGGACCCTAATGCATGGGCCGCGGCAACCTACGACCAGCAGTACCAGCAGCAGTACCAACAACAGTACCAGCAGTACCAGCAGCAGTGGGCTGCATACTATAGCCAACAACAGGTTTGTTTGGATTAATGGCTGTCTCAAAAGCCTTATTAGACATGAGTACAGTATGTGCAGTAGTATGGATTCCTTTAGGAAGCGGTGTCAGTATTGAGTGTGTATGAATGCATGATATGAATGCTATTGTTGTAGGGCTTCCATATCCTGTTGTGGGTATGTACCTACAAGTGGGAGTACAACTGAGTATTCATCTCTTCCCTTTGTGTAGGCTTATGGACAGTACTCCGCTTACCCACAGCAAACACAGTACTACAGTACATGAACTTGTGTCAGCGGGAGCTCTAGTGTGTGTATTTGTAGTGTACCGATCTGATTATGACATGTATGTGTGTAGTGGTATGTATAACAAATGCACAGTGCTGTATCAATACCATACAATCATGCATGTATTGCTGTCTTTAATTTTATGCTAATTTCGATTGATTTTGATCATGATACACATGTCATAAGTGCATGTATTGAACAAAGAAAAGAAAAAAAATGTACAACATCATCACTGTAGATCATGGTACTGTAAATTTGAATAAAATTAACAACAAATCTCACAATATTAATGAACATTATTATGTTGCAATAAGAATCAGTTAGAGATGTCACAATACACATACATGTATGAATCAGTGAGTCTCTTGATTGTTGTCCGTCCAGAGGTAATATGTCCCTGAATCTTGAGAGGTGGTGTTGACCCCGTTCACAGGCACAGGCGCTGGGTTGGTAGCGGGTCGAGTCGAAGTACTCTGCGTATTATTAGTATCACCACTCGCTTCTCCTTGATCGTTTTGTTTGATTGTGGATTCGGGTCCTTGGTTATCCTCCAAAGTATTATCTTCACAGGTTTTTATACTCATTGTGTCGTTGGATTTCACGTCGACCTCTTGATTTGCTTCCACACTCGGTAACTCTTTCGCCTCTTCGTAAGTGGGGGGCGGCGATCCAGCTATCTTTATAGAATGGTGCCAGTCAAAAGTTGGTGGAACGGGGGCTTCGGGAGGTTGCTGTCTAGCTTGTTGTCTTCTGGCCTGTACCTCTGCCCTTTGGGCTTGTATCATTCTCCTTTGGTAAAGATACTTCAAACAGAGTTTTATCATAATTGCCAGGAAAATAAAGAACAAAATCGCTAGAATCAAAGTTACGGCAGCGCCAATGAAGGCGGCTGAAGTATTGTTGAGGAGCATAACGACCAACAATCAAATATAACCTGTTGAGATCCGATGGAAGAGTCTCTTAAATACGGTTTATTATATACGTAGTCTATTCTTCAATTGAATAGACGAACTTGTGAAGCGTTGTTGCCCTTGGAATGAGGTAAATCCTAATGTGATTATGCGGTTAACGCCTCCTCAACCAGCATTCCTTGGTGCCCCGCGTATCCCGTCCTATTAGCTCTGGCAGTATGGTAATATACACAGATACTATATCAGTGTAAGTTTATAAATCCTGAAAGAAATCGAAATATAACTTATATGGAGCAAATAGTGTTGCAACCGGAGATAAAGTACTCCATTGGAAGATCTCAGAACTGTCATATCATTATAAGGGACAACCACATCAGTAATGAACACTGTTTTGTTTGGTCTACAATCCAAGAGCTGGGGAAGGAGCAAGATGTGAGGTCACTTTACATTGAAGACTGCAGTTCTAATGGTACTTGGATACAGCAGCATAGTGCGAGCGAACCTTGTAGTAGTACTTCTACAGGGTTTGTTAGATTGGTGAAAGGCATCAAAACTCAACTAGCAGTCAATGATTGCATCCACCTGAAATCCCCACAAGTATTTCCAAATAATTCTATTGGATTTGTTTTCAAGATGGACAAGAGCAAAAATTTCAAATTAGAACCACTACAGCACAGCTACGGTAAATCTCAAAATGTATCAGATGTTGTGACATTTCTGCATTCGCATGAGACTGTAGTGGATGGCTTGCTACCAAATAAGAAACCTAAACTGGTCACGTTTGAAAGTGAGGAGAACCCCTTGCTGGGATCCCAGGAAGAATACTGCCCCACCTGTATGAGCGTGTTTGCATTGCCAGAACTGATTGACCATGCAGAATTGTGTTGCTTGCTAAACAAAGGGAAAACGAAAATATCAGGTGGGTGTTTGTAGTGGGTGGTTGTTTGTACTGGGCTCTTGTGCTGAGTGCTTGTAATGGGTTGTTGTGGTGCTAATTGTGCAGGTGCTACTTTCTGGGAATTTTACTACACAATATTTTACGTATATGTAGGTGTATGATCTTGAATATAATGTGTATTATTTTATAAAGCTAAATTCATCTCTATATTCATTTGATTTTCACAGAATTGCATTATTCTATGAAATTTTATAATTATACTCTGAAGTACGTGGTTTTCTATGACAGTTTTACCACATACGTAGATGACAAATATACATTTCTTTAGTTTCATTGTGTTCAACCTTTCTTGAATTTTCTTGAAATGCTGTTGACGCCAGGTTAATTATTGAAAAGTTTTAAGAGACGGAACCTCAAATTCAATCCTGAGATTGCCTTATTTTCTTCATTCAGCAGGTCCCATCAAGGGAGCCTCAACTTCTTTTGATGAAAGTGATGAAAATCAAATAGAAGAAGATTTGGAGCTATGTGGATACTGCCTTAAGGAATTTCCTGTTGTCAAGCTCATTCAGCATGCTGCATCTTGCTCATCAAGACATGACCTTGTAAGCCTAGCAACACTCAGATATTTACATTCAGAAAAAGCTTGTATTGCTTGTACAAACACATGTTACATACGTACTTCTGTTCTGTGTTCTCATTGTTCATACTTCAATAGAACAAGATTGTGATGGAACAGTGCCATCATTGCTGGATGTTGTTCTCGCTGAGTGACCTTTTCAACCACGTTGCAGTATGTCCGGCGAAATTGGAAACTAGCAGCCAGGTGACAACATATGTCATCTATTGATGTGTTGTGTGTACAGTACATGCACTGTACAATGCTGTCGGCACACACAGGATGCACCTGTGCAGTCCAGCCAGGATGTTCATGGTGAAGCCATTGAGAGGTGTATGCATTGCTTTAGAGACTTCCCTGTCAGTAGACTTGTGATTCATTCTGCAAAGTGTAAAGGGGACTTGCTCGGAGAACAGAAGAATAGGTTTAAAGATTTTCTTCCATCTGTACATGATGTACGTATGTAAGAATACAATGTGTATAATTTTTGTACATACATATGCCAGTAATATGCTATAATTTTGCTTTGTATGTAGTTTGATGCGATGGCAATGCTAGTGTTATCACCAACTCAGCAAGCTGCAGTGGATTTTGTTGTCAGGAGGTCCCAGATGGCATCGACTGCTGTGATGCCAGAACTTCTGTCTCGTGTGAAGAGTTTAGGGTATAATGACGACGATATTAAAAAGTGAGTATGCATGTTGTTTCAGGTATTTAGCTGGATATAATTTATTGCAACCTTTAGCTCACATATTGTAGCACCATGTTATGTATAGGACATTCTATTGGATCAAGTATGAAGCTCCTATAATAATCCACATCAACCTGGATACGGTTCTGAAATACCTGGTGGAGGATACACATTACCGCAACCTTTTTGAGACTGGAACTGGATTTGGGTCCACCGACTTTTCATGTCGAAAGTCTTGGGAGGTATGCACTTCCACTAGGACAGCATCAGTATGAAGTGTGTTGCCTGACATTTACATATGGTATTTGCTAAACAGGATCGTATTTTCAATGGAATATACCACAACAGCTCACCTCATGAGAGAGTGAAGTATGGAGTATTGAACATAGGTAATGTTACTTCGTGTGACCGTTAGCTGTTCACATTTCTTCATGCTGTGTTTATTGTGGTTGCTGTTTGTCCCGGTCATAATTACTCCAAATTCCTCCCATACCATACCATGGTTCTACTTCTGACAGAAGATTTCACCTATCTAATCATAATTTCCTCCAGTCATACTTCTCTCTGAATAGTTGCACTTTCTATAAGGGCAGTCTCTTCTTAGCAACATGTTTTATATGTAGTACAGATACAGGATGTATGTTTATACATGTAGTAATTGTGTCAGTCACAACAGCCAATTGGTATTCATTACATGGAATACTAATTAAGGATAACAATAATGTTATTACGAAGTATTATGTGTCCTCCCGAAAGTCTTTGATGTAGAAGTATAGATTCTTCCTTAGTGGAATTGAGATGTAGTTTTCATGAATGTTTTCCTCTATATTTGTTCACAGTTGGTGATATCAATGGAGTAAAGTCTTGCTATCCTTATGGCGATTCATTCCTGCAGGTACGTACGTGCATATGCATGTCCTCCCCAAACAGACCAATAGATCAACCCATCGGAAAGCAAGCATGTGTGTACATACCATCTGCTGTGTGCGAAGTTTAGGCAACACAATGGAGCCACACCTCTGTATTTCACTACCCCTGAAACCTCAATCCTTACAATTGTGTAAACTACAGAACTACATGCAGTTTCTTTCCCATAGTGTCATGGTGTGGTAGAGTATGTACTTTCTCACATAACTTACTCAATGAATCCTTGCCCAATTTAAATATGTAATGCCACTTTGAGAAACACTATTTTTAAATTCTGCTTGCTATTCTTAAAAGGATTCTGTCTATAATGGTGTTCATAGCTTCTTCACTACATAATAGATTTACATCATTTATTTTATCAATTTAGGTGAAGTGGATAATTAAGGTCCAAACTGTACAAATTGATTGTCAGTGAATAGGAATCTAGAATTTCACTCTTGTCAATCATAGATCATAGATGCAATCCTTTCAATGTTTGCAATCAATCAGTCTTGACAAGGGTAATGTCCTGGTATTATTCTTGACTCCAGTCCTGCACAACATCAAACGCATCTTCTCTTGTGTTTCAATGACAGCACTCATTAATTTGACATACCATGATACACATTGCAAGGTTTAGGCTTACCATTATAAAATGAAGCATTAGGTAGTTAAAAGTTGTAATATGAGCTTCGTGCCTTTTAGTGGTGTTTTGTACATTATACTTGCTAACCTGTGTACATGTTACTATAGTAATTATTCGTGTTATACTTACATATATGCCATACTTTGCATTGTGTGTTCATTCATTTAGCTCAAGAAGGTTCGTCTACGGACAACTTTTGCTTCAATGGACACTGCATTTGAAGGCGTAAAACTGGCCTGTTGTGAGCACTATGCTAATGTTCTGGCTGAATATAACAATACAGAATTGCAAGCAGTGAGTTGGAAGTATTGAAGGTTTTCGTCCACTTGCTACCAATGGTACATATAAAAAAAATATATGTATATTGTTTCCATGGTTACAGCACTGAATTAGAATCCCTAACTGGGGTATAAAAGTTATAGATGCCTATAGCTCTTATTAACTCCTGCTCTTGTACGCCAGTAAGAAATTTTATGGTTCTTTTGTTATCCTGGATCTTATGTTCTTTAAGAGACCCTTGTCTTTGGTCGTACATACGTAGTTCATTCAGGCACTTTATGTGCATTTCAGCGATTAAATTTCCCAAATGCAGGAAGGAACGTTTGTCATGGTTCAGGAGCTAGATGTAAGCAAAAATTGGAAGCACTTTACAGCGAGAATGCCGTATCTCCTTGTACAGGCCATCCCAAGAGCATGGCAAAGCAAAACCTGTACAAGGAGATCCATGTTACCAAAGGGCCTAGTGGCAGACATCCTCTTCATTAATAGTATAATGATGGTGATTGTGCAGTAGTCTGGTTCACAGAGTAAACTAAGTATAATACATATTGTGTTTTAACATACTCGCCAAGGTCTTTCAATTGATATACTGTGCAAACTAATTCACCTGCTTTGTTGGAAATAAATTTGCTAAACCTGCATTACACCTTTTGCCAATTACCTCAGAATACCTTATTGCAGCCTATCTCTACTCATGCATGTACTGTACACATTTCATATCATTGTCCCAGATAATAAATGTGGCTACTCGAAGAGTTCCTTGGGCTGAATCAACTGTTATTTCAAACTACAAGGAGGTGAGCATGTTGAACATGCTATGTTGATCATTCATGACGCTGGCATGCATAGGGATGTATATGTACTTGTCGTACTGTAGGTCCAGGTCCATGGGCCGATATGTTTGTCAGAGAACACCGACTGCATTGTTGTGAATGGCAGATTCAAACACAATGATCACATCACTAAGTTGCTGGAAATCTTTGTGAAAAAGAACAACTGCAATTTAATATGGATGGACGCAGTTGATTCTGGTAGCTTGTAAGCTAGTTCATTAGCATGTACATTTTGTTGAATTTCAGCATAACGCATGTACATGTATGGTTCATTTTTTATTTTTTTTCCAATTTGTTTCATTGTAGCATTTGAATGATATCCGTGTACTATACAATATTTGTAACATTAATTAATAAATATATGGAACTTTATAAAAAGATATTATAGTCTACCTCAAGTGGCCATATGGCATACTATATGCTGCAGTAACATTTTTGAAGTATTCAGGTTCGATATACCTGCGTCAGGTAGGTGATAAAATCCTGTGCATGTGAGGTGTATGTTTGGGCTCTTGCATGGTCATGGATTAGTTCATAGTTGTCAATATCGATCCCTGTAGCATAGGTACAGTACGTGTTTGGCATCACTTCAGGCAGTCTGGTCTATTATAGTGCATAATATTGTAGCATAATAAAAATAATGGATACATATGTAACAGTACTATAATATATAGTACGTAATGTACGACAATTCACATATAATATACTACACTATACATACAATATTAATTAATTTTATTGTAATAATATTATATTATTGACTGTTATATTGCATAATTATAATAGGTAAACACATTTGTATTGTTATCATGTACACATCCTCATAATCAATTGCTATTTCAAACATTGCACTTCACATTGAAATTAATTTCTGTTTGTATACGTACAAAACCCAAGGATATCACAAGATAAAAATGTAATGACACTGTACACAATGCTTCATACGTCTTGAAAATTGTGCGTGTGTTATCACAGATACTACAACAAGTGTAATTGTTATAATTTCGTAATGTAGAAAAGGTGATTTGGAAAAAAATGCTAAGTTTGATGTGTAGATTGATATCCTCAAATGAGTCGAGACTCTCGTGTCTTGTGAATTCTACAAGATAGAGACAACACAAGCATTACTGTACAATGATCAGACTTGGTGAGATATGCTTGTTAAGATAAACAGACAATGCACAGCAATGTTAGTGGGGTGAGCTCCTGGTTGTCCCACACCTTTTGTATGTGTTGTATGATTGCACATGGGGTAGTCTTGCATAACAAAACACTCACATCGGCTATGTGAGACTATACAGTGCCAATAGGAGAGGAAAGGAAGACAGACTGATGAGCAGAGGGAGGCCTCGGGCTGACAGGATCAGGAATGGGGAACGGGTTTGATCATCAATCTCATAAAACATATTGTTGGTAGAGTTTGTGATCAGATAGAGAACAGATGGAGACTTCATGCCGGCTCAACAGAAAACATGTCATTTGTTAGGATTGATTAGATTTATATTGTTATCATGTACACGTCCTCATAATTAATTGCAATTTCAAACATTGCACTTCACATTGAAATTAATTTCTGTTTATATACGTACAAAACCCAAGGATATCACAAGATCACAAGTTCACAAGTTACACCCCAATGTCTGCATAATACTCGGTATATGCTGTTGCTACCATCCACTGTAATATTGGATTGTTACAGATGTGCTGAGTTGACCATGTTTATCTTAATGTAGAATAATTGCTTATAATTGTGACCTAAGTACCAAGCGTCCTTGTATAGAATTAACAGATTCTATCCCGTTTCATTGAATTGTGATTGCATTGGTGATGGGAAGTAGAGTCATTGGCAGTCTGGCCCGTTTACCCTCCTGCTAGTGCCTCATGGGAGAGACATAGGTTGCGGGTGCAAGAAATACAATACATCACATATATAACATCATTTCAAACAATCAGGCGCGATTACCCGGCCAAATGTGTTATCACCTGGTAAAGGTGGACGTTAGCAATAATAGGGAAAGACCAATTAAAGCAACAAGCCTTTACGTTTGCTCTCAATAGCTGCACACAAAGGGAATCTTGAGGGTATTGTAAAGCAAAGGCACATTTTTTGGGTTTCTCATAGATCATGGAAAGGGAGTCTTTCCTGCATTAGTGATTTCCTTCAATGTTGTGCTGAATAACAGACCATACCTAGATGGCGAGCTATAAATAGAAGTGAAGCTGGAAATACTCGAGTCAACCTCCAAAGACAATTACACTAGTAGGGTAACCTTATACTGTATACAGAACAATTTATACTGTAAGACAGTAATGCATACAATGCATAATATGTATGTACCTACAAATGGACTTATCGATAATTATAAGGATTATGAACTGTGTTGCATTTATATTTCCATAGAAGTGGAGACTTTCAGTCTTTAAATAGGCAAATAGTCTGTGTTCATTAACATTCCCAAAGACTGAAAGGTTTACATCTACCACAAGAACTTATGGACAACTTGATAACTGGACACTTCTATCAGGACAGCTCGAGGTGCCCTTGAACTGTTTTTGTGTAGGTTTATCTAGACATGATTGATAGTGTGAAGTTTTGCCTGTATTCAGTGACAGTGATGTTTTCTGTCACTGCTCGGACGTGAAACGTCGAGACTGTAACCTGAGACGCATAACAGAAATGAGATATGATGACATTGGCTGGCATTTCCCCTTACGGCTCTGGAACAACAGTATTCACTTTTCAGACTACATCATAACTATCTGCATCAACATTATGGTAAATGAACAAGTATCATGAGTTCAGTGTACAACTTTAGCAACTCTACCAGTGTGTAAAAAATGTGAGATAAATATAGGTGGGTTAGTAGCTTCACTGCTTATGATGCTGGATGTGGCAATATCCAATATCTTTACATCCCATCCCGGCAGCAAGGCTAAGTATCAGTGGTAAGCTTGAATTCCGCCTAAGTTTCCACATAAAACAGCAATTCCGTCTCTCTCACGAGAGGTATTTGCACCGTTTAGATTGTTCAACGTGTGTTCCCCAGCCACACCCAAATATGTAATCACTCGGTTCTGAATTCTTATCTAAAATAAACCACTTGGTGCGAATGGCAACATACGTATGCATCATAACTTCAATGCAACTGCTCAAGACATTGTTGATGGCAGCAAAGCATGAATTTTATCATCATTAACTTCGATGATGGATGGTGTTTCCATGTTCAGGAAAAAAGTTACAAAAATCTCACGAGGTAAACCATTTATTGACCTTTATTCACTACTATATAGTGGCCTCGGTCGTAACAATCCAACAACAACATACCATATACGTTTGTGACATGAAATAGACACTGAAACAGAACAAATGGTAGAACATGCAACAGTTGAAGGTATAGTGGGTGATAGTACATAAGTGGGTATGAAGATAATCCAGGTGCACAGCTGCTGACTAAGGTGAAGCTAACTTATCAAATCAGCTACTTAATACTGTTAGAAATTCAGAGCAAATCCCAAAATAAAATTACTATAATCATTCCAGAGAAATCGTGCAGTGAATGAGATCTTATGTCTTGCAAACGACATAATTCTGAAATTGAAAGCATATTAAATATGCTTTCACTTTCAGAATTATCACTTGTGTTAAAGCAAAAATGAACAATTTTGAATCTCAGAATAATGTTATTCCGGGAAAGGTTACATACATACGTGGAAACTATTACAGAATATCGTAGCCCCGGAACTTGTACATAGTGAATGACTTCCCATCATGAACATGTACCATACAGACATACATCATTGAGCTAATACTTTCATACGTATCGCTTCAGTACACAATACAGTAAGCCTCTATGTATGCTATCAGAACACATGTACATAAAACTGATACAACATTAGCTACTCACACTATTTCTTTAGGTGCCAACATCCACCCACTCCAATCCAGAAGTAATGATAAATCCGAAGGTCCTTGAGGAGCTATGTCATTGGAATCTAGAAACTTACCAATTCGTTTTAACTCTGCCTTGTGTCTATGGTCTCCAAAGTCCTCGTAAAGAAGAGAAGGGTCTTGAATGTCTGTCCACGATAAACTACTACCAGGTCTCTTAGTTGGTTCGACTTTCAATTTGGACAAAACAGATGATTCCTCACTATCGATGGGTTCAACCTACACACAAAAGTTGAAAGTCAATACAAAATGTCTACAGAGAGAGTATTACACATGGTTTTGTTGCAACACTCGTACTTCTCTTTCTTCTCCAATCCATCCCTTTTTACAATTCAGTGTAGCTGCACTGATAACTTTGGATGGAGTTTCAAGTTTCTTAGCTTCGTCCAGTAACTCGACACTACTACTTCTGGGTTTAGTGAGAGCATCTGTACGGTCTCTCCGCTGGATGAAAGGTGACCGAGATCTATGGCCTACAGAGTTATGTTGGAACACCCCAGGGCTGTCCACAGTACTAGATTGGGAACTGCTTCGCCCCTTGTCATCATGCTTGTGTGTTGAAGAATACCTCTTCGAAAAATGTCTCCTAAAGCGTCGCAAGGATCCTAAAATAAACGAACCGCTTCTATTTCTTGTAACTGCGAGACTATCGGAGAGCTGAGCAACATGAGTCAGTGTCTCAAACATTTCTTCCTGCTTTTTCAATTCGCGGTATATTAAAGCCAACTGCAAAGTTAAGTAAATATTATGGTCTTGCAATTCCTTCTGGATATGTTCACAGATAAACAAACACATACCTCTTGCCAAAGGTCACAAGCTTCAGCAAGTTCTCCTTTGTATTCCAAAGTTCTTGCCACGTTAGTAAGAGCAAGTGTCTGACCAACCTTATCATCTGTTGTCTTCATTATTTCA
Source organism: Chondrilla cf. caribensis (assembly GCA_964020155.1). Classification (NCBI taxonomy): domain Eukaryota; kingdom Metazoa; phylum Porifera; class Demospongiae; order Chondrillida; family Chondrillidae; genus Chondrilla; species Chondrilla cf. caribensis. Next base: position 1,802,054 of record OZ026566.1, read on the forward strand.
AGATACTACGTACATGTAGTTCGGGAATGAATAGATACACTGAATATGCTACATCAGTATAACACAAACATCTATATGAGTACTCCACACACATCTACAAATGTAAATGCTCCACATACATCTACAAGTGTGATTGCTGCACATCTACATGGTCATTGGATGTTGCAAATTACCTTTCTGTGGTATTCTAGAGCTTTGTCCAAATTACCCAACACTTCGTAATTAGTCCCCAGGTTGGAGCATATAATGGCCTCTCCAATGCTATCTTTCACTTCGTGTGCAGTCTCCAATGCCTGCATGCCACAGCAAGAGAAGGCAGATGAATACAGACAACAACCACCCCCAACAAGACGGATGCCTAAACTGACTCTATAGTAGCATTCTTCGGCACGTTGTATCTCAACAATTGCTCGTAGGCAGTTGCCCATGCTGCAATACATTCGTCCCTCTGTTCCCTTGTCCTTCTCTTCAATAGCTATTGAAAGACACTGTGGGAAGTGGCCATAAATTAACAATACATTCCATTTTACTTCAACAATAAAGTAACTATTTTGGAAATACGTAAATTCAAGAGACTTGGAGCCTGCACTAAGCCTAGGAAGTCTATTAAATCTGGTAACAATGGTGCTAATATATGCACCAATGTATTGCAGAATATTGCACCCTGCTCAGCAAATGTACATACTTATGCATAAAAATATTAATACACAGTAGCATCTCATTATAAAGAACCTCAGGTGATACCGAGGAGAGCGAGACTTCACTGTAATCAATTAAGATGTGTAGGGAATAATACGTACGTATGACCTGGGACGAGCAGTTATGTTTGCTATGAGGCCTACATTATAAGAGTTCTGTACAATGGGAGTTCAGTGTAATATAAATACTATGCAATGAACACACACACGCTTCAAATACAATGATATAGAGTGTCCATTGACAATGAAGAGTGATTGTGTATAATGTAATTACTCTTCGCTCACTTGTTGGTAATAGTCCATGGCTTTGTCGTGGTCCTTCAACAGTTCAAAAGCCTGTCCCAAGAATAGCAGTGCTTTCTCTTGTGTAAATCTGAAGGACACGATTATAATATGATGGGTGTGACAGAATCTATTACAATCCATAACCTATCAATTACACACGAAGTAATGTGATAAAAACCGGTTTAATTTAATAACAAACAGCACTAAGGAAGCACATAAAAATCACCTGGTGACATAACCGTGGAATTATTCTATGATGAAAGCATCTACTACTACAATTGTGTACTGCATTGGTAATTCACAAGTGCATGAACTATTGACAAGTAAAATCTCATGATAAACACCTACGCATCATTATAGTGGCTTCGTTGTTGGAAAAATATCATAATTATATTACATATAAGATATATTTTATTACATCTCATTATATCGCCTTAGCCTATGTACTATCACATTAATGGTAAAGAAGTAATAATACGAGGATATATAACAAACTTGGATGTACTAGATCACTGCCATAATATGTATTCCATACCTCTGTCCATGCTTTAAGTGTGACTCCAAGTTTTGGATAGACTGTTCGAAGTGGTCTTTAGCTACGGGAGTGTTGTCTATTTTGCCAGTGAGACCCAGAGCCAAACGTCCAAGAAGAAGGTGGATCTCTCCCAGGTTAAACTGAGCCTTCTGAACCGCTATAGAGTCGACCGAGTCCTTTGCGAGACTTAGCTGCATCTTGAAGCAAACGAAAGCTTTCGACAGACGTCCCAGCTTCCTGTAAACAATACCCAAGTTACAATAGGCCTGAGATTGGCCTTTGAGGTCTTCGCATTGTATAGATATGGCCAAGTCGTGTGTGTGACAAACAGCTGCCTTCTCATAGTCACCACAGCTATAGTGGCATCTTCCTAACAGACTCCATAAAATGCTGAGCAACTGGTAATCCTCAGTACCTACCATCACAGCATTTTCCAATACGGGCGTAGCCTCCGAGTATTTCCCGTTGCGAATCAATTTCTCACCGTCGAGCGCCAAACTACGGCAGGTAGCTGATGGCTTCGATTCTACCAATTCCGTATTGGAGTTGACATCCGTCGACTTTTCGTTTTGATCTGACGAAGACGGCTTCTTCTCCTGGTCCAAAACCTTAGTCGAATCCATAACAGATACGTCGATGGGTAAGAACCTACGTTACACTATACCAATTCTAACTAGTCCTGAGAACGTATAAGGTGTGGGCAGTCCTCTAGTGATGGCTCGCCTCCCACGGCATTTGTTGACCGCTGCTTGATTATCTTTATCTTGTAGCAGTAGTGACATCACATCGGTATACAGTACGTATTATTATTGCACCTTACCGATAATTACATCATTGACTAACGACCCATAGCCATGGAGAAAAGGACTCGTGGCAAAAGGGACTGTTGCAGTTCCGGATGTCATTCCAGACTGTAGCATGGTTGTTATCAATGAATGAAAACACCCATACTTGCAATACAAACTTCCCTTGCTGATACAGTTACATGGCCCACACGGCCCACACAATTGTACTAGCTGTATAGGTGACATGCATGAATTGTTGCACATCTGCTGCAATTATATTATGCATGTAAATTCGTGACGAATCACTACATTCCTTTAAAGGTTGATTCACATGCATGCACCTCTGTGTCACCAACAGTAACAATAACAGGATTTGTACTTTGCAACAGTATATTATATTTTGATAACAAGGTTCTTGTAATATGTTCTGTGGTGTTAAAGTTAATAGCATTCAGCTCTTGTGAAGGGGCCAATGAAATTGGTCACAGTGTACTGGCCGTAAGAAATTAATAATAATTTTATGCATAATAATATGATTATGAACAAATTGGATTCTCATGCAGTTGCTGTATTATATTAAGACCAGAGACAGTACGTACGTGCACATGATTACATTGCAGCTTAATTAATTGCAGAAGAGAAAGCTTTAATTGTAGAATCGATGCTTGCATATAATTACAAAATATTATATGTATCTGGCTGTTCTCAGGTATGGGACCTATAGTATATATATACAGCTAGGCATAATAAAATTGTCTAGCTATATTATTATAGAAGAAAACCTCTCCCATATATTAAATTCCATATAATATATTACATAGTTGTACAATAATAATATCATACCAACAGTAATTATATACAATTATGTTTCGAGTATTCTATACGTAGGTTTTTATATCATGCAATTATACGTATGTATATTCGCAGTATAATAACAATTATGTAACTTCCATTGTAATATTATACAAATTTAATGTACAATTCGTACAACACACATGTAATGGGGAGTTTAGTGTACTGTACTGTGCTAAACATTTTAATTGAGGGACTCTCACACAAGTGACATACTTCAACAAATAATTGTTACCAGGAATCATTTCAAGGAATTTAAAGTAACATTCAAGTTCCACATTTTCTGCTCTGCTATGGGTTCATAGGTAGCAACTAAGGAAGTCAGGTCCTGTAGCTGCTGCTGTACCTACAGGGAAATATTATGATCGAAATACACTTGCAACAAAATGTTAAGTTAAACGAGGGATAGTCCCATATACGCAGTACCTCTATTATTACGTCCTCTTTCTACAGCTAATATGTATGGCACACAACCTTGTACTGTATAAACATGGTATACGTAGTGGATTCCTAGTATGGTATATCCTTTACAGCAAATGTCTTCACATAACAATTGGATGAGCTCAGTCATGACTCAAGTATTGCACGGAAATTGCTCTGATGTAACAAATTCCTGCTCAAGACAGGATAACATATGGTTTACCTCAGAATTTCTAGTTTGTTATATAAGATGGCTTAACAGTTGTCAGCAGGATATGTAGTACAAAAACAACTGCAAACACCCTGTAATACTTGTGTACTTGATAAGTGAAAGTAAATAATCGCCACAATTTAATACTTACTTGCACAATGTCGGTAGTAGAGCGGTGTCCACTGTCAGAAAGAAGTGTAGTGAGCTGTTCCCTGCAAGAGCTGAATCAACAAATAGACAATAAGTTGGTTAGCAGCTATGGTGGTATCAATGGGCATACTTCAATTTTGACTTCATCATGTAAAAATGGAGTAAAAATTGCTTAGTATCCATCACTTTCTCCAGTATCTCCTGTTCCTTTAAAGAGGATGGATGTCCCCTTGAAATAGGGCCTGGTGTTACTTCCTTGTGGTTTCCAGGGAGCTCATCCTCCTTGTCGGACAGTTTAGAAAATGTAAAAATGCTTGTTCCACTTTCACGGATGAGTGGGTGTGAGGTCCGTGCCCCTTCCTTCAGTTGTGAGGTTAGTGTCCCTTCCTTCAGTTGTGAGGTTTGTACCCCTTCCTTCAGTTGTGAGGTTAGTGTCCCTTCCTTCAGTTGTGAGGTCTGCGTACCATCCTTCAAGAAATCCGGTATTTTCGGTACGCGCCTAGGGATTGAGCGGGATTTGTTGTCACTGAAAGTGACTGCAATAAACGGACGAATATCACCTACAATGAACAAGGATGATCACATACTGTATCTGCTAACAAATCAATGTTGAGTATAGACACTATGAACTTACATGAACAACCTTTGTCCAAAGCTTGTTTTTTCCATTGATGAAAACAATGCTTCAATGTGAAAGTATTATTGGCTTCAATCAGCTTAAATTCCTACATGCAAATAGTGACATTTGTACATGAACACAAGAAGACATCAAACAAATGTTGAGAGAAAACCTGTTCCTCCCTCTGATCTTGCTCATCAGCTGTTTTTTCGGTGCTCTACAAAAGATTATAATGGTGTATTTCAGCCGTTCTAATGTATTCAATGTACACATTGTATACCTGAAACCAAGCAAACACTCCAATCTTCAGCAACCTTTGCCTGTACTCCAGTAAAGCACTGCTGTAGCGGCTACGTTTCCTCCTCTTGTAGCTGACATACACTAGCCAAGAGCTAAAGCACTATTTAGAATGGAAGCAATGTGAGATCCAGTTGATCTGTTAGTAAGTAAGTAACATGCTGCTGAAGTGTGCACATGTACAGACTTTTGTTTTCAGCTTTACATTCCAGTGCCAAAGAGCAATGATTGTTTTCCTATTCTCTCTCTGAGAATCGGCATACTATGGGTAAAGAAGAGAAAACATTTACAAAGTCTTAGAAAAGGACATATGTATGTATGTAAGTAAGTGTCCTTATTCTACGCTGAGCCTTCACAGAAGAAGCTTCCCATGCAGCCACACAAAAATAACAGCGTACATAAAGTACCAGCACCAGAAGTTTACATGAATACAGGCAGTAAACACACATTCGGGAGTCTTGCCTGCTTCAGGTACATAGATACATGACCTCATACTTATACGATAATTACTCACATGAAAGTACTAATGTGTTCAAATACCTGCAGTTTCCAGGTGGAGTAGAACAGTGCCAGCAGTCGTCTGTTAAAAAACCAGTTACTGAGACGGAAAAGAACCTAAAATCAGATGTAGAGACACAGGTGTAGTGTAGATACTGATATGGGTGCATATGGTCAGTAATATACACTACTAAAAGTGTCATCTCCATGCATGTGACATTGGTAAATTGAACAGTGTTTATGTATGTTACTAAGGTACGTATGTAAACTAGTATTTCCTATTAGCAAATATTGACTTTTGCTGCTATAACAACAAATGGGTATGGGAATTGCTAGGTTAAGCACTATTCATAACAAAACAGATGTCTTAAATGCTTCCACTACATAGCATTATACATTTGACATAATACAGAGCTTGGTTCAACAGGCTGCTGTAATGAGGCCTGTGTGTTTAGTGAATGACAGGCCATTATTGTTAGATAATATGGTTTTTACATACTCACTTACCATCTTATGCTGACAGAGGGTATGATACTTCACCCAGCCTTGTAGACACTTTTTCTGAATGAGTACACTACAGAGCTCATCAGCCTTTTGTACACTCTCCTTGTGGTACAAACACTGAATAGTGGCAGATCTCCAAGTTTGAAATGCATTCTCCAATTTGACTTTGTAATTTGTAGAAAAGGATGTATGTAGCTCACAATAATACTGAACTTGGCATTATCCCCCATCAACACACAGGGGCAATGCACCTTACTTCTGTCAAGAGAAACACATGCTAAGTCATACATCTGTTCTTCCTCCTCGCTGATGTGAACAGCTTCCAAGAATTTTACATACCAAGCTTGGAAGTACTGCCGTAGAAGTCAATGATGACCTGTAAGTACACAGGACACTTGTGATATCTGTCAGCTTATGTACCTTTTGCTGTACTCTGACATTAAAATGAACAGCTGCTAAATGACCCCAAATTCGAATTTGCTTTAAATATTGCACACTTTCTTTCCACAAATGAAATGCTTGCCTTAATGTCAATGAAAATGAATATCAGGATCACCTCATGATATCACATACACATTTCCTCCTTACTTCAATAACGTGCAGTGATAATGATCCAGTGCCAGTGAGCATCTTCTCCTATCATCCTTCTTTCCCAAATGATAGCCCTAGCCACCAAGATAAAACCTCCTGTAGGTATAGGATGTACATTTTCATTGCAAGAGTACACCTCTACTGACCTTCCAGCTCATGTAAACAGTGCTGAGTAGCTTCTTCATGTACTGCTTGTGTAAACACAATTCTCTTGTATGAAGTTCAGTCTGTGAGGCTACACACTACATGTACGTAGGTTGAAACAAACGCTTGAAAGAATAAATTTGTTCACTTATCTGAAGGAGAAATGTATGTAGCTTGTCTAACATTCCAAGTTGCTATATGTATGCATTCCAATAATTACGTTGTCACCCTTATTTGTAGCTGACAGCATAGATACTGTATACAGTATCTATGCTGACAGACACACAGACTGGTAAATATATACCCAGCTTGTGTACAACTTAGGACACCACTTACTGTTTACCTTTCTACTAGTACTGTTTATCTAGCAGCTGCAAGATACTAATCCATCAAATTTTGATGGGTGAGAACATCCCATATCATATTACATTGAGACCCTGTGAGGTAAATTCCAAAATGTTCTACTCTGTGATGGTTGTTGTAAATCATCTACAATGGCATAACACTACTCCTGTCCAGGTTTTTCTAATGTAATACACGTAAAGAACCCCCCACTGTGCAGAGACTACATAAAGTATTGAACTACATACTATTGCATAAACACACAAATACACAACAATCTGACCAAAATTTCAACATTAACTTTTTTGAGTAATGAGTACTACTGTTGAATATCACTCTCACAGAGATATCACCAGGTGCTCATTTCGAAAGGAGTATTTGCTCAACAAAAGGATCTCGCACAAGGAGTTGGAAGAAACACTATCTGAACACAAGAGTGCTTTGGAATCTGCTATAATGTAGTGTAGTTGCAATAGCCCTACTCAGGTATTAAATGCAGTAGGCAGTGCAAACCTCACCTCCCTCCATATGTGCCAGTAGTGGTCCAGATAGCAATGTCTGTGATACCCAATGGCTGAAACTTCGTGCTGCTTTCTGCATAAGAAATACCATGAAGCTAGAATCAATGATCAACTAGAGCCCCCGTTGCATAGGAGTGCAAAGCATAATGAGAAGTTAATGATTTCTACCACTCACAATAGGAGGGTTCTCTTCCACCGACTGATCCAAACCAAGAAAGCGTTTGATAATAGCTTGTGTAGGTTTCGTGCCTCTGTCTCAGACTGAGAATTAAAGGTAACCAAGTGGGTATAAAATATGTTTACGAATAACATAGATATGAACATGTCCAGTACATACGTATCTACATACATATATACAGAGTAACCTCTCTACTAAGGACACTTTGGGACATTTATGTCTCATTCACAAAGGTTTCCTCACTTGGAGGTTACTTAAATCACTACATTACCACACTTGGTCACAGAATGGTGTCCTTATTACAGAGATTTCATACTGTACATACGTATTTACCCAAATACTAAGCCACTGTGTACAGTAGGTACGTATGTATGTACATACGTATTTATTGATACATTTACTGGGATATTATTCTAACATCCATTGTACCAATGAGAGTGATGTAAGGATAATGAAATAATCACTCAATCACACATTAGAATTAGCACACGCACACATGTATGTACCTCCATCTGCCTATAGCGAATAGACTGCACAGTGCTCTGGTACCAGGATCTCATGACTCGTCTCTGCACTCCACACACATAGCAATCTATTGCCTAGAAATTGCATACGATGAGCAATAAACCAGAGAGGTACATATATACATGTGTACAATGGAAGTGATATTGCATACCATGCTTTCCATCCGCCTTTCTTCTTGTTGACGTCTTACTTCACAGAACCATCCATAGTATCCCATAGCCATCAAAGTGTTGCTATGTCATTACCAGTATTGTGGATATTGTAGAAATTAGGATACATGAGGTGATGGAGGGTCCACAATACCTTCTAAATTGTACTGCAGACAGTTTCAAAGTGGATTCATACAACTTTTGAGAATGATATCTTTTCCACATATCAAAGTATCTACGTGTGTACATTGAGAATAAAAAGACACATGTACTGAGTTGCTTTTTCTCTCTAACCCAATTACTAACCTTGGAAGGGTCATTAGTTTGAATAGATAAAGTGCTTTCACTGTTTTAGCCTACAACAAATTCAACAGCGGATGTGTACATACGTGTGTTTGAGCATGTATTGTTTGTTGGACTAATCTACAAGTCTACTTGTGCGCCATTGGTGCTGAATCCTAAGGCCCCGAAGTCATTACCATCCATATGGATAGCACTTACCAAGAATGGTTTCTCTGCTCAAAAGTCTACAAAACGTCATGTTGCTACTTAATACAGCAAATAATTATTAGGCTGACCTTTAATGTTATAGCTACCATATGATCTGTATTATTATACCATCTCGAATTCTGCCAAATCTTGGTACTGTTACAAAAATTGTCCTTACCTTTTTGACTTTGTTATCTTCAACATAGAAACACCATGCAGTGTAAGTAACCTTAGCAAGACTAAATCTGAATTGGATAAATGCAATTAAACACAGGCATGTACAGACACTGGTAGGACAGTGAAGTTGATTAGGAACCTGTAGTGTTGGTAGGCTAAGCTGGTTTTCACACTAAGCTTTTGCTCGTCCATAACATCAAATCTACAGGTCCACTCCTTCCAGCAATGCAAGAGTAGCTGAAGCATTGTTAGGACATGTGCACAGTACTTCAAGGGATATGAAGAGCCATCATAACAATGAAACACACTATTCTTTTTCTGTACGAATCTGCACGTAGCCTTTGTAGATGTTCAATGCGCCTTTGAGTTTTGTGTCTCAGCAGGCCATGAAAACACTTCCTCTAAATAAATAAAGTGATGATATACAAAAATCCCATATTATTATATACTTGACATTTATTTGTGATTAGATATTCACCAGCAATCCCATATTATACCCAATAGAAGCTTGTTCCAATTGTCTTCGATCGGATTTTATCAAAACCACATCTTATCAGTTATGTTAAGAATACAAATTAACAACATGAATAACTCAGATTACAAATACATCTAAATTTATACCGTTCACAGCCTATACAATTGTGTATACAAAATATGTACGTATGATATGTGGGTACGTACGTACGTACATATATATCACAAATGCAAAGCATTAAAGGATACATTGCTTCCACTTTTGAAAAAGCTGATTTACTACTGAGTGCTGGCATTTCCTATGTACATGACTTTCAAGATGCTTCAATTTCTCTTCCAATCTCCACTTTGTATACCATTTGAGGGTAAAATACTTCAACAGTTGATGATGGTAATGAGAATCTGCTCTATCTGAAATACACAACAATCAGCAAAACAACAAATAGGCAACATACGTACATGTACGTACATGTCAGTGTTATCATTATACTTATATACTGAAGATTTTAGCAATTAAGCAGTACCATCTCACAATTGTGACAAATATTTGTTGGAGGTATTCCTGATGGACATAACACATAATGAAACGGCACAGCATCTTGGACAGTATTTCATAGCTGAGAATGTGACACATAGTACAATGCACACCTTTTAAATTTTATCATGTGAAAGTTCAGGACAATAACCATGAACAAGACCGCAATGTTCCTGCCTCAGATATTGCACAATTAATGTATGTAGACCAACCACATTAACAAACTGTGGCGGATGGCAGGGAAAAGATGGTGTATAAAAAGATACATAATATACATATATGTACGTATTTGTGTGTAGCTCCACACAAATGTCATATGCAACGTACAGTAATCGTACATTACGTACATCGTATATTAATTTTACGTACATATTACAATGAAATGTATACATGGCAGATATGTGAAATATTATACTTACTTTTTATTTGTTTATGCTCAATTTGGTCCCTCCAGTAGGCCCTCCAAGATGATAGCACCTTACATACCAACATACGGAGATGGATCTGTTCAGCCTGTAGAATTCTATCTTTGGTTTCGCGACTGATTTGGAGTTCTTCATGCCACTTTGTCCAAACCTTGGCATTAACAGACCCACTTGAATCAATGTTTATCGGAACAGCTAGAAAACAAACCTTAATTAAAACTACTTTAGTCCAGTGTATTCTGGCATTATTCTCCAAATGCCTCAGTGATATCCTTTGGTTTGTGCTATCTTTCCATTCCACCCAACACAACCTACACAGTTGGTACACAAATTGTACATCTCATGGTCAAACACTAGCCATGAACCTCATTCACATACCATGGCTCATAGACTAGCACATACTAACACAATTCTACATAAATCTCATGTTTACAATATCAATACAAACAATACTCAAACACACATTAGAACACAGGTAATGGAGATAATACATATGTGAACACAAGTGGAAACATCCGAACACAAGAATTCCTGAAAAAAAAAAACAGGTTTACTTTCAATTCTGAAATTTTGACATCAAATTCACGATTAAAGCATTAATGGGATTAATGATTGTAATAATTAGTCACTAGATGGTATGGGCAATTATATGCAGTTATGGTGTATTTGCTATGGATTAATATTATATTATACCTAGCATTCCTATTCCAGGTAAATTTTGCTGCAGTTCTGTTTGCTGCATCTTGTGCTTGGCAGGGTTAGGGTTAGGGCAGTACTAAAGCTCAATGTGCCTCTCTCAGTAGCATTGTTTTCCCAAAATGTCTGGTTGTTTATTGTTACACCTTGTTGTTTCACGCCGCAGTGGCTGTGTTTTGACTTTGTGGTTTAGGTTTCCCCTGGTATATACGTAGCATCTGGAGCTGTGGCTGTGTTATTAGATTCCTATTAAATTTTGGGTGTATCTGTTAGATCTTATGTACATGACCGCTGGACTGCTGTGTCATGTTTGGAGTCAATCAGATAGCAGTTGAATATATTTAAATTCAACATGACACCACAATACTGTTGAATAAAGGAAGTGAACCAAGGTGAACTCAAGTGTAGACAACACAGGTATAAGTGAACTCAGCTACTAAAGACAGGAGACGGGAACACATTGACTTTCTTGGTCTGTGTCCACCTACGTACATACATTCCTGTACCTCTGTACACAACTAGGCATTCACAGGTAAACCCCAAACAAATTTACAGTAAACTAGTGAGAGGTAGTGGTAGGTACAAATGAACCTGTATGAATACAGCCAAATGGTAAGTAAACACACCCAACCATAGTCATGTAGACTACATCCCATGAGGACACAGTACACCATAGTCTCAAGTATACTGTATAGCGGGAAATTTTCGTGGGACAAAATTTTCGCGGATTTTGTGGTTGGCCTAACATCCATGAAAATAAAATCTGCAAATTAGGCATTTTTGTTGTTCTATCACATGACTATGGCCAGCATCTGTGAAAATTTTGTCCCGTGAAAATTTCCTTCTATATGGTATGTACTCCCTGGATTCCAATAGCCCAAAACTCTAGTGTGTTCATCTCATGGGTACGAGCTATCCTATAGTACAGTGTACAGTGGGATCTGGGATATGGTCATGAGCTTGGTTTGTGCCAGTGTTATGCTAGTGTATTGAATACTAGGACAATCCCTTAGGCATGAAAAACCCACCATCATATACAAATATATGCAACCATCATAGGCAGGTGGATACAGGTTGAGGTGAACAAACAAGTACATATGTAGACAAGATTAAAAGAACGCCAATGAGCAGGTAGAGATTGGAGAATAACCACATCCGCCCTGGGAGAACATGTACATACATATGTATGACAGGCATAGATACTGATGAATAAAGGTGAACACAGGTCCAGTACCAGTGTAAGTACACATAAGATCACAAGGGATCTCAGGTTAGGTGAAAACATTTGAACATAGGTGAATGTCAACACAGGTATAGAGAATCTCAGGACAAAAACACTGTTATACAGGTACACAAGTAAACATAAGCACCTACATCTAAACAGCAAGACAGGCCACATACGTAGGTAAACTTAAAGTACATACGTACGTAGCTTGATATTAATTTTTATGAACATAGAGGAACTAAATGGAACACGGATGAATAACAGGAAGGGTGAACACGTGAGGATACAAATGAAAACAGCTATTGATGAACTCAGGTGTATGTGAACATAGGTACTGTCACTATAGGCGCAAATAGAACAAGGGTGCAGGCAGATAGTCTTGCATAGCCAGACCCATTCATCTCCATTTCCAATTTTATCAATAACCTGAATAATCCAGTGGCACCAGACCCTTTCTGGTCAGGACAAAGTCCCATTTTTAAGAATGGATGTAAGAATGAGCTAATGACCAGCACACAGGTGAACTCCAGATTAACACAACAGAACACTAGAGAACACTGTAATATGTGGATACAGATATACATATGTACATAAGAACACTAGTGAAGCTGTTAAGTCTTTGTTCTTACACATACTCCTTGTCAATTCTATTAATCTTGCCTGGTACCTAGCTGAAATACACTCAACCAGTACTGACAATTAGTATGAGCCTCTGATGAGAAGAACAGATTTTGTGTGTGCGCCCAATGCCCATCAATGTACAGTACTTACTGAGCAAGTGGGACTATACTGCAGAAACAGGGCTTGCTTACCGGACTATACTCCTGTTGGCCACAGCTTCAGCATGGCTTTTAAGCTTCTTCTTTTGCTGGCAAATCTCACTGTATAGGCACCATCCTCTCCAAACATTCTGAAGTAACTTCATCCGACCAAATGTATCAGCCCTCTTACGTGCAATATTCTTCTGCCGTTGCAGTTTGATGTACTGTCTCCAGACATTGAAACATTTGGCAAATAGTCTAAATCTGTGAAGAGATCAAAAAGTTAAAAAAAACCAGAAAATATACACACATATGTAGAGATAATTTAATAGGCATGAATAATACTGTATATGAACACTGTTGAAAAGTATATATAAAGTATCAAAGGGATAGATAAAGTGGATAATTGTTCATATTCCACTAGTTATAAGACTTTTAAATGGATAATAGGTATTTCTCTCCAAGGTGAGCAAAGGTAGTGCAGAGGACCCTACATACGTATGTGCTTGGTATACACAAGTACTGGATTTATGTTCTCTTAATTGTTGCAAGAGTAAACCAAGCACTCTGAAGGAATGTATCGCCTATCACTGTTCAGTGTCCAGTGGAGCACCCTCGGGACCTGAATATTCACAATCCCCCCCAAATTTAATCCCAGCAACTATTGCATATACGTCACTTACCTACGTACATACATGAGTGGAATTCATTTAAAAACACATAATTAACATAGGGGATTATTAATTAAATTTAAAACATAGTATGGATATAGACACCTTCAATTTGAAATCCCTCATGTACTACAGTAGGCTCTCTTCAATTAGCAATCACATTATATTGATATCTGAACAGATACAGCCAATAGATCTGAACAAACCTGTTGTGACAGCTTGCCCGAATCTCCAATTTCCATTCAATGCGATTCTCCCAATATCTACTATACCACCTTGAAAAGCACTTCTGCTGCAATAGGTTATTAGCAAATGTCCTACAAGAGTATGAAAAGTGAACAGTATGACCAAACATTCACTAGCTTTTCCCTCAAATGAAGAGGGACAAAAGAACAGTCAGCACCTGGCTTTGTTGGGGCTGACTCGTCCAAATGTTCGGAGTATCCACAGTGAAGAAAACTTGCGTGAAAGATACACACTACAAGGGAACATGCAATAATCAGTAACTTTTATCTACACACACACACACACACACACACACACACTCACACTCACATGTGCATGCATACAAACATAGGATGAACACATAAGTGCGCATAAGCATGGACGCACACACACACACACACGCACACACACACACACACACACACACACATGCATGCCACATGTGCAATACACACAAAACACATACACCCCCCCACACACATGCCACACTCCCCCCACACACCTGTATAGGCATACCACAGACAGTGTATCATATATATGTACATAAGCACATGTACACTTGCAATAACCTCCTGTTCTTTTGTACATTGTCTTTATTCAGCACAGGTAGACCTTCTTTCATGTTCTCCATGATTTGCCAAGGATTATGACCTTTGACGGGCTTAGAGCCCTCTGCAGGAGAAATGAACAGCAATGGTCTTGAGATGTGCAGAATGTTAAAAGCAGTTTGATGCTCCTTATAGCCTGATGTTGGCATAGGAATGGAGGCATGCATGGATACAAACGAATGCCTGAGACCAAGTAAGGTTCAACAGCGATACCATCGGATGGATAGGTTTAATGATGCTAATTCTCCAGATCAGACCGGAAGGGCGGGCTAGCTTTTATTTCAAGAGTAAAACTTACATTCTTTCATTCACAAATGATCACCGATTGACCTGAATCCATGGTTAAGGTAATAATATCTCTGAATCAAGGTCTACATTATAGTTCCAGTAAGAATTCCATTCATATTGAGCTCCAGTTTCTTAGTCATGAGCGTTTACAGGTATGCTAAATATCTCTTAAATAATTGGTTATCCTACCTTTTTCTTTCGATGCCGAAGGAACCAACCGTACGCCCTTCACGTGAATATCCATTCCGTTCAAGTCACCTTAGTTCATCAATGAACTCACGCCAAATTTCCAAACTCCACATACAGAGGGTCCTTAGTAACCTCGGTATCACCATACATACACCATAGTACTAGTGAACGACTTGACTACGTGGGCCAGCTCAGAAAATGGCGGGGTATGGCGACGAGCACGTGATGATGGACACTGTTGACAAGGATGTTGTTGAAGAGTCTACAGTAAGACACACGAGTTTTACTGACGGAAAGAGTACCTCATTGACATTTTTGGTAAGGCCATCGATACGTGCATTGTTAATAGGACCGTTTTATCCTCTGTTAGATCTAGAATGGATGGATCGTAATACTCTAGCTACTTAGTAATATGTACGTAAGTACGTAGTTGCATATAATACCTCTCAATAAAGGACACTTTTCCAAGGATTAAAGACAGACTTCCATATACTGCTAATACATTTAACCTCTGATCAGTGGATGACCTCTCTACAATGGACGGATAATGGCCTGTCCCATGACCAGTACTAGTGTGTCCTTTATGAAGAGGTTCATAGTATGACTGTAGTAGGTGTGAGGTAGAGTAGGGTAATTTGTGAAGGGCATCATCTAATGTGAGTTACGGAGAAGTGCTTTTCAGTCTCGATTCAACTGCTTATGGAGATAATGTAATAGTGACATTAATCACATTAATCTAAGATTCCTACAATCTATCCCAACTTACCCTATTTCAATCATTAGATCAATGCAAGAGTTGACAACATCTGAAATACCCATGCAGCCTGAAATGATTTTGTTTGGTCCTGCTATTAAGTGCAGTGTATCCCTACAGATGTACTGTGTGTTTATGCCATCACCAACCAGTGTTTGTACATGTAAATTCAATTCCGGGTGTGGATTGTACATTGCATATGAATCATGAATGTGTGCACATATTCTTTGTATGTGGACACTGTTCACTTGTAATTATGTCAATTTTGTGTAGAGTATTTCACGTGAGCTTGAAAATTGGAAAACAAAGCAAGGACAACAATCATGTTCTGCTGTAAGAATTTGTTACATGACATACATAGAGTAACTCTAACAAGTTGTCAATTCTTTTAGCCGTGCATCTACCTACGTTGTACTGTATATATGTACCTATGTGTGTGAATTGTGTATTCATAGGTAAAGCTGGAGTCAATTTAGTGTATGTGTATTGGGCAGAAAGGACTTTAAAATGTATGTAACGGTACATCCTTATGCATATGTGTGTGTGTGTGTGTGTTTTAGGTTTTAGAATGATAGTGATTGTTGAGTAATAGCAGGACATACCTGTGGGAATTATCTTTGGCAATTTTCTGGAGTCACATTTTCTGGTGTTTATTTTGGCAACTTTTGACAGCTGTTACAATTTCATTCATTAGCAATCTCCCACCAACACCACCGTCATTTACATATGTAAAAATAAATGTCAGTTATGATCAAAAGCTGTATACAAGGAGATCAAATTACTTGAATGAGTTGGTCACCTCATTCCGGAAAAGAGCACTTATGTATCATTTTAATGGAAAATATGTGGGTAGTCAGTAGTGCTGGGACGATTAATTGATTAATCAATCGATATTCATTTCAAATCTGATTATTGTTAATAGAGCAAGCAAATCGATTAATCACAGGAAGCCATTAAGTGAGTAGACCAGAAAGCCACCCCCACCTTATTACCTAAAAACCTTCACTCCATGGGTTCAATTTCGTACTTCAAGAGTACCTGACTTGTGAAAAGGACTCTGTGGACTTCACTTCATGTCTAAGAGTATCTATGGTCTAATGGATGACTACTCAGTCTAATAAAGTGTGAGTGGTTTCCGGTTATGTCCACTTAAGTACTTCCGGTGATTAATCGATTAATCAATCGGTTACTTTGTACTGATTATCGATTTGAAAATTTCAGCTGAAATATTCCCAGCCTTAGTAGTTAGTTCTTCAAATTCTTCCTTCCCTGTACAGTAATACAGGATTATAGCACGGTACATTTTTTTTTCATAGGATGTCATGAAATGTGTTGAGCTATTGTCTGATGATTCACTGTACATCGTGCGTTCTAACTATGTCTTGCTGGAATCAGCTCTTAGTCAAGGTTTACTACCCTCCTCTGTTTTATCAACATTGATTCAAACACTATCATTGGCAAGGTACAGTTACTTTGTTGGATGTGTGTACCGTATGTGTATGCATCATGAGATTTGTTCACAGACATCTGGGTTACATCATTCGGCTTGTAAGGAAGTTGATTATTGAGGAACTTAAACAGACAATAAACCGAAAAGATGAAACCATCAGGTCAGTATCAGATGAATCCAGTGTTGGTGTAATTTCATAATCATACGTATGTATTTAGTGAACACAAGGATATGTATCTCTGTCAGTCAGTTCGTTCAATGTTGCCACCAATCAGGATACAGCCACAGTATTACATAATTTGTATTTGTTCCTATTGTTCATATATATATATATCCCTAATTGTATCTATTTTATAGTGGATCATGTTTAATTACCATCATCAAAACAAGTCCAAATGCTTGGTTGCAAGTTGTGGATGAGGTCAAGAATATGTACGAGGACATGACTTTGCAGTGAGCATATGTGAATTATTGTATGGTACACTTTGCCTGTAATGCCACAGTCCTTTCAATTCATTGTTGTAGGAATTGTGACCTGCTGATTAGGTTCTTATCGCCCTTTTTGAACTACTTGATGATTGACTGTTTAGATGTTCCACTCAATTGTCACTATGAGATACTGTCAGGCATTTTGGATTGGATTGGTCAGTGGTCCACAGCACCAGCCTTGCCAGACATTCAAGTGGCAAAGACGTCATTGTCTGTGATTCAAGATTGTCTGCATTTAGCCATGGTAGGAATACACAGTAATTATAAATGTTCATTGACATTATAATACCATTACAGTTTGCATGTGATATATGTAAGTTATGTATAGTTGTACCCCTCTTTCAGTTGGTACATATGAAATGTACTGAGGGGATGGGTACAACTATTATGTATCCTGTTCGATAGTGTGATTACGAGTAGCTGAGATGGCTTTCGTTAATGTAATAACGGGCACGTAACAACATCTGTTGATTAAATAATACAATTCACTTAAAAACCAGGGTACATCACTAATAAAGTCAGTGTTGTACCCCAGTACATCGCGAATGTACTCCAGTTGGTCCCTTTGATCTTAAGTGACAATATCACCAACGGGATACATGTATATCATTAATGCATTGAGACATTACAAATTTATTATTTTTAGCAAGTAATTTTCAATCAGTCAGTGTAAGGCCTCTTGTTTCTCTTTAGTGTTCGGATCATAATAGGTTACAGTTGCTGTGTACTTTATCAAGGAAGTATCTTTGCCTCCTCTTGACCCTGCCGGCTGGTGCTAGTGGTACGCACATGAAGAGCTGTAGTCTTGACCTTTGGTTGGCCTACCTATGCGCTATGACCGAGTCTGGAGTCATGTTGGATAACCAGTTGCAACTTCTTTTGGCTGATTCATCCTCTGACATTTTTCTTGTAAGTTGGAATTCTCTTGATTACAATCAGTGTTAATTTGGTGGTTTGTGTGTAGGAGATATTGGAGATCAGGCACTTTGTGTCAATCAGCTGGATCCTGTGCGAATGTCTGTTACTCCCAGAGACTGTTCAAGTACTTCTTGCAATAGGTTTGTAATAAGCTTACTGTAACAAAGCATGATTGAGTGAGCACCATAAAGTGATGCAATTCAATCAACAAGTATCATTCTCAACCCTTGGTAGTGACTAGATGGCTGGAAAGAAGTCCTGGATCGCAACCACTTCGGCTGCACATTCTCTTTCTTCCTTTGTTGCATATTGTTTCATTCCCAAAGAGTCGTTCAGGCTTATTAGGAAATGTCTTTGAGCAGAATTCAATAACGGCAGAAAGAATTCTGCGTGGAATGGTAGTCCAAGTACCCTATCCTTCACCAGAGAGTGTTTCCTTTGTGAGTTGCGTACTTGTGTATATTTGCACTGTTCATAACTACAGTATACTGGTCAATGTGCTTGTTTAGGAAAATTATTGTGCACCATGTGTGGCATCTTCAGCCTATGAAAGAATCTGTGCAGCATCAAATCTCTTGAGTATCCTTCAACAGTGAGTGTTGTTAAGAGCTATTCCAGTTATGAACTTGGTCACTGATAATGATTGTTTCCATGCTTACGTAGTTCATTACCAATTGTATTGGCAATTGTATGCCTCTCCAGAGTATTTAGTCCACTCATTCCCCCACTTCACCCTTGCATACCTATAGATCTTGTGAACTACAACTAACATGGATGGAGAAGTTGGCAAAAACTCGCAAACACTGCCATTCTGAATTAGTTGCTCTTGTTTTGTCTGCTTGCATGATAAGAGTGATTGGATCTCCTCACATTCGAAAGGCTGTTGAAGCTGTAACCACTGTTGCTCTAGCCTCACCCAACATGGTACTATTCACAGATTGGTTTACTGTCATATTAGTTATGCTCATGGTTCCAACATTGTATCCTACAGGCTAATCTGTTCATACCAGTTCTATTCTACTGTTTGCAAAAAGAGGAAAGCAATTATGGAAAATTTGCAGTATTTCAAAGTCTGTCTCAACTTGCAGTTTTGCAAAAAGTAATTATGGATGATCTTATTTTCCTGACATGCATATTTTCCGACATATTAACTACGTGCTTTGTATTACACATCAGAGCTGCTTGAAGCAAGTGGTGACCTTCCTAATGGATCTTTCTTCCCACATCAAACTTTTGCCCTCTGTGATCAGACTTCTATCGGGAATCTGGATCCACCATGATAGTGTCATTTATCCACATCTCTTCAATCTGCTGTCTTTCCCGTTACCCCCTGGAGCCCCGGGGCCTTTACTTGAGGAACTGGTTTTGTCTAGAATAGTGACAATCTCTGAAATGTTAGAGATGAGGTGAGACTCAAAGTGTATACTCTATTGAAGTACATGTATGGATCTCAGCTGTGAAGTACACTTGTAATGCAGACATATGACTGTATTAGATATACTTTTAGTGTGCAAGTAATAGTTATACTACATCTGGCCCTTGTGTACCAGAACAGTTACGTAGCTATTTACCTGAGCATATACTGTGGGGTGCTAGAGAGGTTTATCTGGCCTGATTTGGTGGTGGTGGTGGGGGCGTCATGTTCATAAACTGATATTGAAAAGGAAGAGCACTACAGATATTAGTCTAGCTGCTAGACTAGACTAGGAAAAAAAAAATGGCGTACGTGCCCAGTTGATCTGATAGATTCTCAGTTGTTATTCAGTTGAATTCGGCTTGATTGTGATTAAGACTGGTTCTTTTCTCAGGAATAGTGACACTAATTCCGGCCTGCTGTCGGTGTAACGCCAGTGGCAAGTGTTCCAATTGTATTTGTAGAAAGAAGAATCAATCGTGTACAAATTGTCAACCAAGCCGTTCTGGAAAATGTGAAAACGAATCAGTTCAGCAACCTGGACCGAATCAAGATTTGGATCGAAGTACGCTATTGGAAACGGTCCGAAATGAAGGGAGCAATGAAAACGTGCCAAATTCGAGAATTGATTTTGGGCGAGATCTGTCCAACAATGATGAATTAACGGACAATGCTGCTGACAATATGGTAGATGGGGGACTGCCCACATTCATCTCAGTCAGTAATGCAGATTTTGTTTGGGGAGACCTAGAAGGAAAGGCTTTCATCACATCAATAGATTGTGCATATGAAGAGATAGTACACTGGAAAAAGAATCTATTTAAGGTTCCGTCGGGTAAGCAAGGAAAGTTGTTTGTTCGTGAATTGGCTCGTCTGTATAGCTCTTACGCAGAGGGAGGTGGACTAGAACAATGTGCTCTCAAGGCAGCTATGACTTTTCCAACTTTACTTTTACAGAAACCGTCCCATGAATCTAAGTCCAAGGAACACTGCAGCTGCATTGAAAGAAGACTCGGACTATGGAGAGCAGGAGAAATTGACTGCCTCATAAATGAAGGGCGTACCATTCAAAATAGGCTAATTCGATCAAAGCACTTAAGAAAGGATGAGGACCGGCTGTCTTTCAGATTTGCGAAAATGATGATGGAAGGCAAAACACGTTCAGCTCTTCGATTGTTACAAGATGAGCATCAAGGGACTGTACTGTCACCAGATAGTGAAATAGAAACTTCAGATGGAAAAGAAACAGTACTTAATGTTCTTATGAAGAAACACCCAAAAGGACAACCCTTGATTCCTGAGGCGGTAACAAGTAACAAACCGACACCACAAGACATACATCCGATAATCTTTGAAAAGATAACAGCAAAGTCTATAAGCGATTCGGCCTTAAGGACTGAAGGATCAGCCGGACCATCGGGTCTGGATGCAGTTTCTTGGAGAAGGATATGCTGCTCATTTCAAGGAGCTTCGGTGGGGTTGTGTGGTGCGTTGGCTCTTGTCGCTAGGAAGATCGCCTCTACATACGTCGACCCTGTCCCATTAAGACCGTTAACAGCATGCAGGCTAATAGCATTGGACAAGTGCCCTGGGATTCGTCCCATAGGGATTGGAGAGGTTCCTAGAAGAATCATTGCTAAGGCCATCCTACATGTGATCAGAGACGACATAAAAGCTGCAGTAGGACCGCTTCAGTGCTGTGCTGGCCAGCTCGCAGCGTGTGAGTCAGGTATTCATGCCATGCAGGATCTTTCTTTGGATCCAGATACTGAGGGTAAATTGTTTATTGATGCTAGCAATGCATTCAATCTACTCAACAGAAATAATATGCTTATCAACATCCTCAATCAGTGCCCATTGTTTGCCAAAATCGTAATCAACATCTATCGAGTTAGTTCAGACCTATACATTGGAGGAAAAAGAGTAATATCCGATGAAGGAATAACACAAGGGGACCCCTTAGCAATGCCTATATATGCCCTCGGAATCTTACCTCTCATACATAAGGTTAGCAACATAGCTAAACAACTGTGGTATGCGGATGATGCATAGTTGCCAACCTCCAGGAAAAAAAATTAGGGACACACTTTTAGCGTCATGTCTGGTCATTCTCAAACAAAACGTTGACATGAATTCAGAGATTACAATTTACAAACATAAGTATTAAATGACATTAAAATTGCAAGTATCATGATTCATGCATAGTATTGAATATAAATGTACAATAAATGAACTTAAAGTTTAATTGTGCACTGTCTGTCTGGCTACATTTTACAACCTTTGTGGTTGATTTTTTACATTTGGCAATTACAACTTGGAATGGGAATTAAATAAAATGGCGTTCTTGCCCAAAATCGTCCAATTTTTGACAGTGCTGTCCCAGTTCATCCAGAAGGGTGAGAAAATTCGGGACAAATATTGGAATATTTGATTTTCGGGTGGGACAGATTAAAGTGGCAAAAAATCGTGAGTGTCCCGTCATTTTCGGGACGGTTGGCAACTATGATGATGCAGCTGCGGCGGACAAACTGTCAAAACTTCGTGAGTGGTGGAAAAAAATTACACAGCTGGGACCTGATTATGGATATATTATAAATCCCGCAAAGTCCAACCTAGTTGTGAGAGAGGAACTATTAGGGCAGGCAAAAGACATCTTCAAGGATACCAGGCTGAATATAACAACAGCAGGTCAAAAATATTTGGGATCCCCAATAGGAGTGAGCTCGTTTAAAGAGGCTCAGATGATGAAAACAGTGAATGAATGGGTGAAAGAAGTGACAAAATTGAGTTTAGTTGCAGCTAGTCAACCACAAGCGGCATATAGTGCCTTCACTCATGGTTTGAGCTCAAAATGGATGTATTTGATGAGGACCACAGAAGGTATTGACGAGCTCCTACAACCCCTTGAGGATGCCATCAGACATAAATTTCTTCCTGCCTTGACAGGCAGAAGTGTGCTCAGTGATATTGAAAGAAGAGTAATGGCACTACCTGTGAGAATGGGAGGCATGGGGATCATCACTCCTACCAGCGAAGCAAAAAAACAGTTTGAAAACTCAAAGCAGATTAGTCAACCACTTGTCGATGAGATCCTTAAGCAAACAAGCAGCTATAATGATGAAATTAAGCAAAAGCAGAGACAGGAGAAGAGTAGAGTGAAGCAAAAGAGAAGAAAGATGCATATGAATGAATTGATGATATTTATCTGCATTCCAACGCGACATTGAAGAAAGCAACTGAGCTGGCACAGGAAAAAGGTGCATCAATCTGGTTGTCTTCTCTTCCCCTCAATGAGCATGGATTCTCACTGCATAAAGGTGCCTTCCGGGATGCTTTAGCGTTACGTTATGGATGGCAACTCAGTAATCTCCCTAAGGAATGTGTATGTGGAAAAGCTTTTACCGTGGAGCATGCTTTTAGCTGCAGTACAGGGGGTTTTCCCGCTTTGAGGCACAACGAGATACGGGATGTGACAGCAAAGTTAATGAGAGAGGTCTGCTCGAAAGTTGAGATTGAACCAGATTTACAGCCCCTCTCTGGTGAATCATTTACATGTAGATCAGCCAACACACATGATGGAGCCAGGCTTGATATTAAGGCTTATGGTTTTTGGCAAAGACGACAGGAAGCATATTTTGATGTTAGGATTTTTAATCCGCTTGCTCCTAGTAATCTCAGCCGGACATCATCTGCCTTTAACACCCATGAACGAGAAAAGAGAAGAAAGTACGAACAGCGGGTTAGAGAAGTGGAGCACGGCTCTTTCACCCCAATCGTTTTATCTGCAACTGGAGGAATGGGCAAAACAGCAGAGCTAATGTACAAGAGACTTGCGTGCATGATAGCAGAGAAGAGAGATCAACCCTACAACAAAGTCATGAGTTGGATAAGATGCACAATCAGTTATTCCCTAATCAGATCTGCAATTATGTGTTTACGGGGTACTAGATCAAGAGGAACCACAATCAACCTCGAGGACCCTGCTAAGCTCATTGTTAGAGAGGGGAATATTTCCTCTTAAAGTACTGTTTAACTGATTTGTCCTTATTCTTTGATCATGTAGTCTTAGTATTATTGTTAGTATTATTGTTATTATTATTATTAATAACTATATTTATGGGTTTTTTTTTTTTTTTTTGTATCAACTGCATGTATGTAATATGCATATATGTAACTCATTATTCTTTTGTTGTATTTTAAAATGAGCTCACATCATACAGTTTTGATTTTTGTGCAATTTTCCACAGTGATATAGTATGTGTATCAGAATTGATTTAATTATTTATTTGTCGTTGCTAGCCCCTACTTTTACCCTTCACGTGGGTGAAGGAAAGTAGGAGCTAGCAACTATTGTACTGTTCACATCTCGTTTTGACCAATTAAATCACTGCCCCCCCTGAATCGGTGACCCGCCCCATGTACAAGGAACGCCCCAGGGCTAGACTAGAACTTGCAGTGACTTTCAATGTCACATGACTGCTATATTGGACAAACAAAATGGCAGAAAAAGAACAAGATCAACCTTCATTAGATAAAAGATACAGTGTATTCAATTCTCATGTGTGTGGTCGAAGTATTGTTCGAGTCTTGGATTCAGTATATTGCAATTTATATAGAAACTGGTAATAATAACATGTAATAGCTGTATCCTGATGTAGAGAATGATAGACAATTTATACCGCTATATGTGCATATTCCAATGCAACATACTTATTATATGCAATAGAAATGTGTTTACTAATTTCCTGCCTTGTTCTCCCACTCAATTAATCCTAACAATTAAACCTGTCTAGTGACCTGTACTTACACAGAAATACTTATACCTAAGTACATGTACAGTACCTACAAACATACGTACATACGTACATGTGTACTAGTACTGTTGGTACATGCGTATTACAGTTTGTCTCTTTTTAAAAATGTAATTGCTAATGTCATATCTTGTTATTTCACAGAGCTGAAACTCATGGCGATGATTTACTAGGAATTATTGTGGAAAACTTTCAAAATACTATCCTTAAGCAGTTGCTTACTCCTAAGGGTCATGCATTAGTATGGCGGTTGTCTTTGGATGCACTGAAGATTTTGTGCAAAAGAGAAGTACATTTCAGTGCTAATTTAAATGATACGTAAATACTGTTGGTATACTTGTTTAATTCTTGTTGAAGGTTACCAATCCTTTGGTTCTTTGGAATAATATAGTTTCACATTTGACAGGTGATAGCAGGTACGTATGTATAAGATTATATGTATGCATACACTTGTACATGTGAATGATTGTCAAGAGTATAACCCGGTATAATATGTACATATGCATGTATGTACACATGGACAGTGGAATTAGAATGAGGAAAACCTCTAGGGCGGCTGAAATTCTACCTATCAAAGTTATTTATTTATCTTAAACAAGATATTGTTGGTACAAATGCACATGTGGCATACCCAGCAGAAGGTTTAGTGGACCTACTCTACATAGTGCTAATGTTGTAGTGGCAATGGTACCTCAGATTCACAATATGGCAGTACAGCATGCAAGCTATGCAGTGTGTAACACAACATTCTGTCAACCATGCATACAACCACGTAACAACCATGTAACAACCATGTAACAACCTTGTAACAACCATGTAACAACCATGTAACAACCATGTAACAACCTTGTAACAACCTTGTACCAACCATGTACATACCAACCATGTAACAACCATGTAACAACCATGTAACAACCTTGTAACTGCCATTCAAAACAACCTTGTAACAGCCATAACCTGGAAAGAGTTATAAATTACTGTACTTACCTGTTGCCACCTTGTATACAACCTTGTCACATTTGTTGCAATTGTTGTGTGTGGTCCTATTATGAATGGAGAGGGAACTACATATGTACATAATTGTATACGTACATATGTCATTACAATTTATCTGTTGAACTCTTGTTTATAAATCCTGTATAGCTACTTAACTGCCCCCCTAATACTATACTTACTACATACGTGAGGTACGTATGTGTGGATGTATTTTTACTAACACAAATTAAGTTCACATTAGGTATGATATTATGTACGTATTTAGAATATCACCTTTTTCACATCTACGTATCTATGACCTACTATATTCCAAACACTGTGATACAGTTATAAGAATAGATTATTATGCTAACAACCGATTACAGACTTATTGGTGAAAGATGATAGGAAATGTATTAAAGGACTGCTATCAATAGTGAAATCATCACTGGTGTAATTTTGTTTATTTTTGAAGGTCATTGGTGTTGTCAGGAGTGTGCTCCTTTATCGAGGTGTTCACTTTACCTTGTTGGAAGAGCGAATGTGACAACTTATCTCGGAGTATTTTCAGGTTTCTGTGGAATTGTGCACTATCAGAGGTACATTTTACATACAAATATACTCTGTGTACTTATGAATATCTTAGTACTGTACACAAACTCTACCCTCAGATTTTCTTTTAATTCTGCAGGATGGTAATATATCCATGGTAGCATGGATGACACTGAATGCTTTCGATCTAAGTAGTCTCAAAATTTCTCATGTACCGCAAGAGGTCTGTACAGCTTTATGTATGCATAATGCATTCTGACAGTATTTATGCATGCATACATATGTACATGCATACCTACATACATACGAACATACGTACATATGTACATGCATACATAATGTATATGTACATACAGTATGTACATACAATGCTGTCTTTCAAAAAAAATCTGTTGTGTTAAAATGGGAATATTGTTTCCAGTTTTTCAACATATCAGTATTGATTTATGCATAGTGCATGTATGCTCATATATTGAATAATTGTTTGCTCATAGGTTTGTCTGATGATGGGTGATAATGAAGGATGCCCAGCGGATGAGGAGGCCCTTGTTAGTGCACACCACATTGTATCTTTGCTAAACCGCATCCCACAAGATGCTGATCCACAGTATTTCAAAGTGGTACAAAAGTACTTGGAGAATGAATGTGAAAGCGTACCTCGAGGCCTAGTTTCCACTGCCACTAAGCAAGCAGGGAAGATGAGCCAAATGAAGACAGTGGAGGAATTTTTAGAAACATTACGAGGCAATCTTCCAGTGCTCGCCCCACCAGGTACTGTAGTTGTATATTGGCCGACTTTGTCATATCTGTTCATTGATTTGGTATACTTTGTATCTTCAGGTGTTTCACTACTAGCCTATAAGGTATTTGATCCTCCTCTTCATAAGCCTCAGCTGAGAAAATTAATGAAAAGTTCTAAATTATCATTCTTGAAACTACTTGAAGAAGTAGGTTTACCATTGATAATACATAACACTAATAGCTACATACATAGGTTACGTATGTATGTAGTACAGAGTGTGACTGTCTATGGTTGTAATTGAAGTTTGAAATATGGCATTCACGTTTGATTATTATGTATAATATGTTGCATGTACACATGTAGTTGTATATACGTATGTACAGTATATATATATGTATTGGTACATTGAATTGTCTTCAATACTCAAGTGTACATTTTCAGTTATGAATATTTGATCATAAATTGGATATTATAGTATTTATGTTCATTTTTTAATTGTGTCTAACATAAAGGACCCTCATCCAGCAGAATCACATATGAAAGAAATGGATTTCTTATTTCTGATTAAAACTCCTGTTGATTGGAAAATGTTTTGTGATAATTTACTCAAAAACTTTATCCAAGTGAGTTAGTTCTGGGTTGCAAGTGCATGAGCATGTACTGTACAGTGTATATAATGTACACCACCTGTGACCTGGATGATATGATGAACCCTATAGTCTGGTACAAATGTATGAAACCAATTCATTGGTGTAGCATGAATACACGTCTATACAAACACACACACACATACACACACACACGCATGCACGCACGTGCGTGCAACCATGGTTGCACAGTAAGGAGACATACGTATCTATACTGTAATATACGCTTGTAATGTTAAATTTTGTTGTAAATTGATACTATCATTGATCATATGCAATTAATTCTTTTTTAAATTTTATTGTATGTCCAGTGAGCTGTTATGAAATCAGTTCATATTATACTTTGAGTTGACTGCAAATTGTTATATATGTACTAAATCAAATTTTAACAATGTACTGTTTGTGTATGTAGAGACAAGGTGGTCGTCCCAGCTGAGATGTATTCTATTTAGGATGCTAATGTGGTACAAAAACATGTGATGCTTTTATAATATGTGTAGTTGTGGAGTCTGTATTAGAAATTCACCTACAGTAAAGTCCTAGTTGTATTTGTGTAATAAACATATCATGACCTGTCACGGGTACCTTTGTTTATGTATAGTAGTTTCCTGTTGCTATATTTCAACATGAATTCATATGTACCTTTATGTGCGTACATATGTATGTATGTATGTACATATGTATGTATAGTGGTTGTGTTTTTATTTTATAGTTGGAGTTAATTTCCAAGAAGGAGGACCAACTTCCACAGATTAAGCAATTGTTAGTATGATTACATGCCTATTTTTACTACATGGTATTACATTCCCTTTACATCATACCTGTGTGTTGATCACTGTATTTTGCATATTCCTCTATATACAGGATACGTGAAGACCTTATTCAAGCCATTATTGAAAGGAATAGGTTTGTCGAAACAATGTGGTTCATTCAATACCTACGTACATACCTACAGTAATATGTTTCATACATTGATATGCTGGTCCTCCTTATCTTTGATTTTTAACCAGTGCTCTGAGAAGTACTGAATAGGTTTACACTTATGCAATGGTGTGTCCTTGAGCACCATAGTGTTTGTATGGCTATAGATATGGTATTGTAGTGTCTGTCGTTTATCACAACAATGAAGTGAATGTGACTGTTGACATGATGTGAAATGTGCAATGCCATGGCTTCGCTAATGAGTTAATCTCTTTTCAATAGTATAAATACGACATTGTACGCACACCTTTATCATTCAGTTAGCCTTCACCCCCTATCACCCTGAATGGTTCTTAGAGGATACGTAAGTGCAAGGATATCAATCCAATCACTAAAGAGTGTAAGGATGTCTATTCTGGCTACCATTGCAAGTGGTTAGCCAACAATGGTCCACGGTACATGTCAATGAGAATCAGTAGTAATCTATTGTAGGTACCTAATCGTAAGCAAACACTCCTACTAGAGTTCAGTAATCCCCTGAATTTATCATCAAGTACGTATATACACTGCTAGTGCTTCACATTGTCCACCCCTTAAAGTGTTTGATGACCTATTACTGGTGACCTGAAAAGTCAATATACGTACCTACTTTTTACGTATGTATGTACGTATGTACCTGTATCCCTGGCTGCAATACTGATTGCTTACTTGTAGCCAGCTGAGCTCCTTCACCATTTGCAGCATTTTAAGTAGCAAGATAACAACTGTAAATACTGTATACATACAGTATAGTATGTTGTTAATTTTTTACTATACGTACTCTGTAATTATTTGACTTCCAGGGATTGTACCCTCACGGGTGACAATGTCCTGCATGCTCTGGTGGGACTAGCCTGTTCATGCCAGTTGAATGAAGACTGCACTTCCCCAGCTCAAAGCCCTGATAAGACATATGAAGATGGTAAATTTGTAGTTGAAATTCTGCATTTGCTATTGTGTTTGAGTGGAAAATCCACAAAAGACAGCCTTAATTATTTATGGAGCAGGACCATCTTGGAGGTTTGTACGTATCTTTCTGCGTCTGTATAAGTACTTTCATCAAATTATGATGCCATACAAACCTTTTTTCATCATTTTTATATTGATATCAACTTTTTGACTCTCATCAGCCTTTGTACAGGCCATGGCAATGAACCGCTCCCAATCAACTTTTTATAGGAAATTATCTTGAAACGTCCAATCACACCTTGTGTTATTGCTGGTGATTTGACTTTGCTGATCAAGACATTGCTTGAGGATAATAGCAATTTACCATATTTAGTGGAGATAGAAGACAATATGTACATGATGGTGGAATTCCTCTTACAATGCATTCCACAAAGGTACCTTTTACTGTACAGTGTGAGTTTACGTCCATATGTACTACTGTACTACGTATGTACGTACGATACATTTCTCTGGGTAGATGTTAATCACATTCATGCATGTATACTTATCAATGTATATGTGCAGAGGAGAAGGTAATGATCACGATAGACATTCTCTTGCCCTCGGTCTGTTCCTGAATGATATTTTCGTCTCTTGTTGGGGAATTCTACCAAAGGTTTGCATCACTACTATAATGTGCTGTATGAAACTTGCCATGATATTGTGTTGACAATATCTGTATCTGGTTTCTATCTTTGTAGATAGTCCGTGCTTATGACCTTTACAAAGACAGGTTGTGCACTGGTTGTCATCCGACCGTATCATCTTGCTTCATCCCCACTATGCTACTGATGGGAAGTAGTGATGATGTTTTGCTGGTGTTGTATGATGGGATTTTTCTGGAATGGGAAGAGAAGAAAATGAGATCTGATGATACTATGGTGAGCCATTTTTTATTGCTCTCTTGACTTTCACACCAGTATCCTGTGCATTGCCCTTGTACAGGTGTTATGCGCTATACTCAGTCAAGCACTTCTTGTCCTTGCGAAGCAGAACATTTTATCGGACTCACACTTGAAGCAGTACATTGCATCACTCAGTGCACTACCTCTTTCACATCAGGTAGGGATATATTTGCACACTTTAGTAACTCTTCTGCAGTTGTTTTGTTTGATTTTTGAACATTCCTTCAAAAATGTACAGAATTCAGCTGTTTCTTTGATATTTGGTCATCAACTTTGAATTCTTTCTGCCTTTGGATTCACAACTATTCGAAATCAATTTGATGCAATCATTAAAGTGTGGATAAGGGAACTACAGACAACATCCACTGTATGTTTATGTGTTATTAATGCTCTACTGCTCTACTCACTGTACCTGCATACAATTAATGCATTCTGTTTTTGTGTAACAAAGCAGTACACATTAGTAAGGAATCCCTTGGCTCTTACAGTATGTAGTGCTGGGAATCATCAATTAATCACAGAAGTAATTAAGTGGGTGTAATTGGAAATTACCCCCACTTTATTAGACAGAATTGTCATCCAAAGACATGGAGTCTTTGGAGTCCATTCCGCTTTTCAGGTAGTACAAATTGAACTCGTGGAGTGGGTAAGCTACTCACTTAATTACTTCCTGTGATTAATCAATTTGCTTGTGCTATTAACAATAGTCCGATTTGAAATGAAAATCAATTGATTAATCTATGAATCTTCCCAGCACTAATTTATTTCAGTATGCATAGATAAATCTGTACATTATGTAACTATGAACATAATATTGTGTGACCTTTGCCCAGTCTGTTTGCTGTTGGATGGGATTGGCAGGAGCTCTGGGTGTTGGGTTACCTCTGAACTTCAGTGTGCATGAAAAGGTAATGGTATTGTAGTCAGCTGTTTGGTGGTGTACTTGTGGTATGCATTACTACATCTTTGAAATGTAGAGTTGTACCTCCCTACCCTGCTACATCGATTCTGTTATTCCTCTGCTGTTTCAAGTCATGGCAACAGTGCGTTAAGAAGTGACGTTTGTGCTATGTTTAGTTTTACTCTTCTCAAGTTTATATTATGTTATGATATACAGGCCCCAATTTCCAATGATGCACAACTTTGCGGGTCCATGCTGTATATCTTAGCTAGTTTGTCAGTATCACCTCATATCAATGTGCAAGAAGCAAGTGAGTTGCAAAACTTGAAAGTTTAATGCGGATTAACGACAAAGCTTGTTTGTACAATGCTGTTGGCTCAATATTTTCAGTTCCACAAGATTTGTCTTATTTGAAGGAAGATTCAGGTTTGAGGACTTTGTTTCTTGTTTTGCAAGAAGAAAGTTGTAAAGGTACGTACTCTACGTATGACCGTAGGTGGGAAGTATATTGTGAATTGCGTACCTAAAATTCACCAACATCCATTGCCTATGTTACAGAGGAGGAATCTGCACTATCGTTGAAGGCTGAATTGATTTTATCTGTCTTCAACCGTCTCAATGCAACTTTACCACCTGCTAACTGGTCTCCTATATTGGCCTCTTTAATGTCTAATGGTAGGGTATGAAATGCAATGATCAAGTGTCACATCTGTGTAAGAGCGAACATGTGATGTAGTGTACGTTCGTATGTAGGTATCACCACAGTACAGTATGTACAGTATGCAATGTATACAATGTACACTAATGTCTACAAATGATACACAATGTACATGATGGTGAAGTATGAGCACACAGACTCATTACATGCTTTTTACTATATACAGTGCCAATTGTCACATAATCGTGACACACTTTCTGTCTGTGGTTTGGCTTTATTATTTTCAACTTCCGTTTTATCTATTTTGCTTTGTGAGCCTTACTGCGACTTGTGGACTGTGTTAACCTACTACCTGTTGACAGATTAGTACAGATTGACAGAGCTGCAGCGACATTATTGAAAGTTGGAATTATCCACATTAATGAGTCAGCATGCACACGTTCTAGAGCTGTACACAAACTACCAAAACCTTGAGCATCCTGAAAACTGCTAGGCCAAACCCTCTCTTGATATCAATGTTATTATAATTTTATTAAAAATGTGTTGCAAACAATAATTAATGGAAATGGTAATGGTACATGTCCAAAACAAAGCAAAAATCTTCTTTTTGCTAGTTCACACACACACACAAACACACACACACACACACACACACACACACACACACACACACACACTACAAACCTCCTATAACTGTTGAGTTATGGTATAGAATATTACACAGAGTGTATATCTAATTAGCAGGTGCTATTGTTGTAGCTTTGTATGAATATGTTTTGCAAATACTTGCACTTATGCTACTTCTTCACAGGTGAATGTGGAGTACAATTGCAGTGTCTGAAAATGGGTTTACAAGGACAGTTAGTGGGAACCAAAGCTTTTGTCATCCAGTTTGTAACGTGTTTTGCAGTTGCAAAGTTTCCTGTACGTATGTTTGTCATATCAACTACGTACATATGTGTATGTAAGTAATCTTCACTTCTGATTTTCACCTTCAGGAGGCACTGATTAGTATCTGCTGTGAGAGTCTAGATACTCTATCTGTTTATATGGTCCACAGTCGGTATGGTCAGCTTCTCTTCACCTTTGTTGAAGCATTCAAGACTGCCCCAGAAGTGAGTATTGCAACTCGCTGTGGACCACATATGTGATATGTGCTGTGGGCAGGTACCATACTGTGCTATGAGCCTACAACCATAGATCTCTACCTAACAGTAATATCGATATACTGTACATTGTATCACTGTGTTTTGTATGTGTCCATTTATTAGGAGACAAGGCATACTATCCTTGATGGATTTTTGGCCAGTTTGAAGATTCATAGCAAAGAAAAGAGCTTGATACGTACCATTTATTATCCAATTGCAGTAAAGTTGTTGAATTTTATCAGCGGTTGCTCAGATAGTAGATTCCATTCCATTTTGAAGAAGGTAACCAAATATGCTTGTGCAGTGGAGCACAGTATCATTATCAACCATGTTAGGGAGCAGAGTGGTACTGAGGTTAGTGTTACTAATGTACATACGTACATGTGCAAGTATGTATGTATGTATATTAAGTCACAGCTGAATGTTGTAAATCATGTGACTTAATTATGTCTACTGATTTTCACATTTATAATACCAAAGATCTGTTATATGCTATGTTCATATAATGTTTAGCAAAAATTACCATTTTTCTGGAATATTTATAGGTAGACAAGACTTGACAGTAGTTTATAGGGGAATATTGTTACAAATATGCATAAGCACTGTATGTATGTATTTACCGCTGACACCCAGGCTTTCAATACAGTACATATCGTATGTTTGTAAACGTAGTTGTATCCTCAGTGGGTTCATATCCTTGTTTGGACTTGTTCTTGGAGAGTTTGTATGAAACCACCTTCTTGAATATTCCTAAACTTCATTGTCCTTTACCTTAGTGAGCATTCTGCAGCATATTCACTTATTAAAATGAACGCTTTTTCAAAACTAGGAAGGCCAGTAAAGCACCATTGTACTAGACACACAGAGGTGAACTTTGCAACAAGGCTAATGTGTAGTCTTGCTTAGCCAGACCCCACCTAAGAAGGGTAGTAAACTTTTAAAAACAGAGGATCCAGAGGGATGGTCTGGCTATGTAAGACTAATTCACGGGTTCACACTAATCTCCTTGATCTTTGCCAGACCAGTATTGTGTCTACGTAGTCAATATTACATGTTTCTTGGATTATCTAATGATATTTTTGTACATGTTTGTAGAGAACATTGGCAGAATTGGCACTGTTATCTGAAAGTATTGCTGTTAATGCAAAGGACTTCCTCGATTGGAAAATACTAAGAGAGACCATTGTTTGTGTTTTAACGACGAAATTTGGTAAGCCACAAGTTATTGATGCTACTATACTGTGACTCTTGTTTTAAGTTCTGGCATGCATTACATGGTGTGTGTTCTAAAGGTGTATTTTCATTCATTACTTTACCTGCAACTTTAGCATTGGTTGTATACCATGTATACAGTATGGTGTTTATGTGTATTCTGGTACTGGGTGTTTCTGTACACAATAGAGGCCTATAACATAATTAAGGATTACTAGGTCAATGTACACAACTTATTAGTGGCGTACTTTGGACTTTGTCAGGCTCACTCAAATCACACATGATGGCAATGCTGCAATTTGCTATTTGTGTAAAAGATTCTCTGTCCACCATGGATAACATGAAGCACTTGCTGGATATATTTCAGTCAGTTGCAGATTCTTTGGATTCGACACAGCGTAAGGTAACTGTACATGTGTGCCTGTGTGTCTGTATTATGCCATTTTAGTGCTGTGGTGTCTATTGCCATAGAAACAGCGCCATTATGTGGTACTGTATGTTGTGTGTGCAGGTCAAAGTGCAAAGTGTACAAATATCCCAACATTCACACACACTTCCCTTGCTAGCGCACCCTTGTGATTGTTATTTATTAATTAGTTAATTGTCTAGCAATTCAATGTTGACTTAAACGTAGACCGCGATTATAGAAACTAACGTGTGTACGAATCTGTGCGTTCCGTGTCCGAGTCACGCGTTTTCGTATCCGCGCAGACTGGCAGGGGTATAAAAGGGGGGGTGAGGAGCATGAAAACATGGCCGACGCTTTAGAATTTGAAAAAGCGCGCGAATAAAGGAAGCAGTTTTACGCCGTCAAACCGTTCGCAAACGCTTAGAAACGATCAAATTCCGTTTATATCCTTGATTTTTCTATTGTTTGATTGCTAGGAGTGCAAAAATTGAAGGCTGAAAAACTGTAGGCATTTTATGGGCGAATTATAGCACGAAGAGTAAGACCACCAACCAGAACGGACCTTCCAGTTCCCAGAAGGGTTAGAGATATTCCACACGTTCTTGAAGGGGGGCCAAGGTCAGAATAAAGTAAAATTCGAGCGGGTACAGAAAGAACGTCACTTGGTTGTGGAATTAACCGGCAAATGCCTTCTGATATCCTCTTAGCGGCTCGCAATTTGATCCTTTTCCTGTTCGTCTTGACAGTAACAGAAGCGTCGATTGTCAAAAGAAAGCGAAATTAGCAACTCCCAAGGACTTTACGGTCTCGGACGAAAGTCGACCAAATTTGCGATTCGATCGGTATATGAATTTGTATGGATTCTCACGGCACTATTTCTATTGTGTATTTATGTGTAAGAGCCATAATAATAGCTTCTATTTGTATGTGTACGTTCATATGGAACTAACGTATTGTTTGTAGCCTAAGCGGTTCCGCCATTTTTTCACGAAACGCGAAATCAGGAGGAGCACCGCCCTTTTATACTCGCGGTCTACGTTTAACAAAAGTACCTCTGATAGGGCTGTAATGGATACAGATACTGTGTCTTATATTTGTTAACCTGGGTTTCACCCTAATGAATAATCAAGCCAAGGTATCAGTACTGTATATCCACTTCATTTTTACCAATTTTCATATTATAACTAGTTGTGAACAAAGTTCAGAACCTCGCAAATAGATCTTGCATAATATCAAGATCTATGATATGACGT
Organism: Chondrilla cf. caribensis; assembly: GCA_964020155.1. NCBI lineage: Eukaryota > Metazoa > Porifera > Demospongiae > Chondrillida > Chondrillidae > Chondrilla > Chondrilla cf. caribensis. The sequence continues at coordinate 1,838,267 of OZ026566.1, forward strand.
AGTTCAGTGACATCATCTAAAAATGTCTTCCAAAATGGACGTCATGATGGCCGACCATTTGGTGTCCCGAACGACGGATTGGCGAACCCTGCTCTTCGGCGAAGGAAATCGAAAAATCGTTGTGCAAAAAAGTTGATAATTGTTATTTGAATTGTCTTAAGGTACTTGGTAGTGGTGCAGTCCGAAATTTGTCGACGGGAGGAATCGAAAAGTAAGTGCTCTTTTAACGGATCGTGTGTGAACCACAGGCAACCTTTGTCTAAGTTTGCCATTTCAATATATGCTGCAACCGTGCCCCATTACCATCGGTGGGACGACTTAGTGCTGAACGCTTCGATCGACGAACGATTTGCGTTCAAAGAAACCAAAAAATGACCTAAATCACACAATATTGGCGGCCACCGCAATTATGTGCGTGGGTGACCTCGATCGGACTCCCCAAACGAACGGAAACAATTACCTCGCTAACGCTCGGTAACTAGTTCAGACAGAGTCTGAAGGGGCTCGCCTAAGCTCGCCCTGTTAGCAGGGGTTAGCATAGACATGCAGTAGCTGGCATTGAAAACGTACACACAGGCACTGACTGATGTCTGCAGCATGCTGTATTCAGGCAATTATGGAAATGCCAGTAAATCCATAAGTGCTTGACAGGGTGGCTAAGTACATGCAGTGTGCTGTGTCCTGCTGCTGTGCAGTAGTTGCAGTAGTAACAGCATGTTCATCCCATGTTGCAGCACAGAAAGATGATTGGGGCGAGCCTAAGCGAGCCCCTCTCTTGCGAGTCGGCCGCCTGCCCGCCTACGCTTCCGGTGTGGATATATATATATGTATGTATTCTATATTTAGGCCAACAATTTGGCCGAGGTTTTCGACGTCTGGCGCGATCGTCTGACCCTCTGAAGGACGGAAACTCTTTTCATGACGTCCGGTACGTCTGGAGAAAGACGTGGATGCCCTTTTCGAGACGATCGAGGCGATTTTTCGAACACGTTGACGATTCTTTCTCTGGGACGCCGTGCCATTTTGATCGACTGCCAATTCTGGTACTGGCCGAATTGATCACCTTCGAACCGTTCAACAAACACATGAAACATTCTTCTGGAAGTAGAAAGACGCGGGGACACTCGGGACATCTTCTGAAAGGCAGGAAACGACGGGGGGACCAGGGTCCTTCTTCGGCGAGTCGGGCGTTATATCTTACGTGTTAAAACATCTATCTCTCATTATTTTGACCATTCTAAAACTGTTACATGGTTATTTAGACCACATATCAATGCTTTTGAACCTTTTGTGTCTGAATGATTCTCTTGTGGAACAAGGAATCTCGAAATACATGTTAATGTCGTATGGTCTCACACATAGAAACGCAAAGTAACGTTGTCGAAACGCATACATCAACTGCTATTGTTCCTGTACTTCAACTTGGGCACATCTGCTGCTAAATGGGACAGACCCTATGTGCACATGCTGACATATGCACCTGAATGGGGCAAGCTGTAGCTGTCTAACACAATGACATAATATCAATGCATTTTGATGTACACACTGATCAACATTTGGTATTTCCTCCCATAATACATTTGGAGTAGGGAGTAAGTTAAGGTAGAGTTAGGGTAGGGTTAGAGTTAGGGTAGGGTTAGGGTTAGGGTAGGGTTAGGGTTAGGGTAGGGGTAGGGTTTTATATTTACGCATTGACTCATTTTGATGCTGTGTAATACATCTATGAAATCATTATCATACTTTAATACAACACAGACATTTCTGTGCTGCAACATGGAATAAACATGTTCTTACTACTGCAACTACTGCACAGCAGCAGAACCCAGCACACTGCATGTACTTAGCCACCCTATATCAGGCACTTATGGATATGCTGGCATTTCCATAATCACCTGAATAGAGCATGCTGCAGACATCAGTCAGTGCCTGTGTTTACGTTTTCAATGTCTGCTACTGTGCGTCTATGCCGACTCCTGCTAACAGGGCAAGCTTAGGCGAGCCCCACACTTGCGAGTCGGCCGCCTGCCCGCCTACGCTTCCGGTGTGGATATATATATTTGTTTGTTTCCTATATTTAGGCCAACAATTTGGCCAACGTTTTCGACGTCTGGCGCGATCGTGCGACCCTCTGAAGGACGGAAACTATTTTCGAGACGTCCGGGACGTCCGGAGAAAGACGAGGATGCCCTTTTCGAGACGATCGAGGCGAATTTTCGAGCACGTTGACGTTTCCTTCTTTGGGACGCCGTGCCATTTTGATCGACTGCCAATTCTGGTACTGGCGAGATTGACCCCCTTTGAAACGTTCAACAGACACAATAAACATTCTTCTAGAACTAGAAAGACGCGGGGACACTCGGGACATCTTCTGAAAGGCAGGAAACGACGGGGGGACCAGGGTCCTTCTTCGGCGAGTCGGGCGTTATATCTTACGTGTTAAAACACTATTTCTCATTGTTTTGACCTTTATAAAACTGTTACATGGTTCGTTAGAGTACATATTCATGCTCTTGAACCTTTTGTGTCTGAATGATTCTCTTGTGGAACAAGGAATCTCGAAATACATGTTAAGGCTGAATGGTCTCACACATAGAAACGCAAAGTAACGTTGTCGTAACGCATACATCAACTGCTATTGTCAGCATCTGCACATAGTGTCTGTCCCATTTAGCAGCAGATGTGCCTAAGTACAGGGACACAATAGCAGTTGATGTATGCGTTTCGACAACGTTACTTTGCTTTTCTATGTGTGAGACCATAGGGCCTTAACATGTATTTCGAGATTCCTTGTTCCACAAAAGAATCATTCAGACACAAAAGGTTCAAAAGCATGAATATGTGGTCTAACGAACCATGTAACAGTTTTAGAATGGTCAAATGATAATGAGAGATGGACGTATTTACACGTAGGATATAACGCCCGACTCGCCGAAGAAGGACCCTGGTCCCCCGTCGTTTCCTGCCTTTCAGAAGATGTCCCGAGTTTCCCCGCGTCTTTCTAGTTCTAGAAGAATGTTTCTTGTGTCTTTCGAACGGTTCGAAGGGGATTAATCTCGCCAGTACCAGAATTGGCAGACGATCAAAATGGCACGGCATCCCAAACAAGGAAACGTCAGCGTGTTTGAAAATTCGCCTCGATCGTCTCGAAAAGGGCATCCTCGTCTTTCTCAGGACGTCCCGGACGTCTCGAAAAGAGTTTCCGTCCTCGAAACAGTCGCACGATCGCGCCAGACGTCGAAAACGTTGACCAAATTGTTGGCCTAAATATAGGAAACAAACAAATATATATATCCACACCGGAAGCGTAGGCGGGCAGGCGGCCGACTCGCAAGAGAGGGGCTCGCTTAGGCTCGCCCCAACTAGTTCAGACAGAGTCTGAAGGGGCTCGCCTAAGCTCGCCCTGTTAGCAGGGGTCAGCATAGATGTGCAGTAGCTGGCATTGAAAACGCACACATAGGCACTGACTGATGTCTGCAGCATGCATGCTCTATTCAGGCGATTATGGAAATGCCAGCATATCCATAAGTGCCTGATAGGGTGGCTAAGTACATGCAGTGTGCTGGGTTCTGCTGCTGTGCAGTAGTTGCAGTAGTGACAACATGTTTATTCCATGTTGCAGCACAGAGATGTCTGTGTTGTATTGAAGGATGATAATGATTTTATAGATGTATTACACAGCATCAAAATGAGTCAATGCGTAAATATAAAACCCTAACCCTACCCTAACCCTAACCCTATCCTAACTCTACCTTAACTTACTCCCTACTCCAAAAGTACTGCACTGTAGTTATAGGAAGAAATACCAAATGTTGATAAATGTGTACTTCAAAATGCATTGATGTCATCTCATTGTGTTAGACAGCTACAGCTTGCCCCATTCAGGTGCATATGTCAGCATGTGCACATAGGGTCTGTCCCATTTAGCAGCAGATGCCTAAGCTCGCCCTGTTAGCAGGGGTCAGTAGTGATGCACAGTAGCTGGCATTGAAAACGTACACGCAGGCACTGACTGATGTCTGCAGCATGCTGTATTCAGGCAATTGTGGAAATGCCAGTGAATCCATAAGTGCTTGACAGGGTGGCTAAGTACATGCAGTGTGCTGTGTCCTGCTGCTGTGCAGTAGTTGCAGTAGTAACAGCATGTTCATCCCATGTTGCAGCACAGAAAGATGATAATGATTATTATATAGATGGATTACACAGCATTAAAATGAATCAATGCGTAAATATAAAACCCTAACCCTACCCTAACCCTAACCCTACCCTAACTCTAACTTAACTTACTCCCTACTCCAAATGTATTATAGGAAGAAATACCAAATGTTGATAAGTGTGTACATCAAAATGCATTGATATTATCCCATTGTGTTAGACAGCTACAGCTTGCCCCATTCAGGTGCATATGTCAGCATGTGCACATAGGGTCTGTCCCATTTAGCAGCAGATGTGCCCAAGTTGAAGTACAGGAACAATAGCAGTTGATGTATGCGTGTCGACAACGTTACTTTTGCGTTTCTATGTGTGAGACCATACGACATTAACATGTATTTGGAGATTCCTTGTTCCACAAGAGAATCATTCAGACACAAAAGGTTCAAAAGCATTGATATGTGGTCTAAATAACCATGTAACAGTTTTATAAAGGTCAAAATAATGAGAGATAGATGTTTTAACACGTAAGATATAACGCCCGACTCGCCGAAGAAGGACCCTGGTTCCCCCGTCGTTTCCTGCCTTTCAGAAGATATCCCGAGTGTCCCCGCGTCTTTCTAGTTGTAGAATAATGTTTCATGTGTTTGTTGAACGGTTCGAAGGTGATCAATTCGGCCAGTACCAGAATTGGCAGTCGATCAAAATGGCACGGCGTCCCAAAGAAAGAATCGTCAGCGTGTTCGAAAAATCGCCTCGATCGTCTCGAAAAGGGCATCCACGTCTTTCTCCAGACGTACCGGACGTCATGAAAAGAGTTTCCGTCCTTCAGAGGGTCGCACGATCGCGCCAGACGTCGAAAACGTTGGCCAAATTGTTGGCCTAAATATAGAATACATACATATATATATACATATATATATATATATCCACACCGGAAGCGTAGGCAGGCAGGCGGCCGACTCGCAAGAGAGGGGCTCGCTTAGGCTCGCCCCAATTATATGCCTAGTTGACGTATGTACAGTATCCAGACACTTGGTTGATGCATGTTCATTATATCAACAGGTGCTATACTAGTTAAGATGTGAACATTTAAGCACGTACTATAAAATGCACCCATACCCAGGTCTCAACCACTAACATTAACGAGTGGTTTGTATTACATTTTGTAACCTTTTCTGTAGATGTGCTTCCTAATTGCAACATACTGCTTGTCTCCTGCGACTGCAATTGCCCCAGTCTTTCTACTGAATGGTTTGTTGGATTGTCCTCACGTGGTCCCACCCATCTGGGACACTCCGAGCTGCTTCTCATTTTTACTCCACCTCCCTGTGGGTAATCCTGACTATGACACTGTGTCCACTGTGAGTGGTGTAAGGAAAATGTGTTATGTTTGGGATAAGATATCTTTTGTGTGTTATGCTCAAACACTGTACATAGGTACTACGTTATTGTTTGGAAACATGTCATTCAGTTCGGAATTCTAGAATGGAGATGCTCAGTAAGTGCTGTATGCTGTATAGTCTCTAATTTATGATACTTACGTATGTGTAGCACTTCAAAGCTTATGTGCAGTGAATTCCACATTTCCACTAGCCATGTGTGATAGTACACTATTATTGTTTGTTGTGATATTGTCTATGGTGTCACAATACAATATTTTACCAGACATATTTTACATTATCATGATAATTACCACAAGGATCAAAATAGGGTGTTGAAATATTATCAAGTATTTATTTTATTGAACCTTCACTTGCACTTACAAGCTGTACCTCATTATATTGATACCCAATCATAACAGTTCTTGCGACAGCACCATTTTTACATATTACGGTACGTGTTACAAGTTAGTACCAGATATCCGCGCTCGCCGCGTTGGATATCCGCAAGAAATTTGCGGTTGACAGCGTTTTCAAAGGACTTGAAAATGGCGGTCCGCCGCGTTGTTGCAATTCCCTCCGAAGCTAATTGGTTGTTGTTAACTGATTACTACTTAGCCTATTGAACACAGCAACTCACTCTCTGATATCTCATTAAAGGCATCTCGATCTTGACGTCGTTGAACCACGATAGGTTAAATGATGAATTATCGCGACAATAAATCTGTCTATTTAACAGGAATTGTAGGTGTGAGGCGAACCTCTGTGTAATTTAAGGTCTAAAACTCTCATTTTATTGGTCGATTTCCCTAAAGTATCTTACCGTTGCATACTTCCATGAACTATCGTTAGTGTTAAAATAAAATTCAGTTGTTGGAGCTGTTCTATTAAAACGCCAAAGTCGAGATGGATTCCGGGAATAGAATAACAGGAGAAAACCACTAGGAGAGAACAATTTCAAGACTACTAAAGTGCGTACCACGCGTGTCTTTAATTTCTGTTAATTTCTATTACGCTATACTGTATTTATCGTTCTTGGTCTTCTTCGTGTTATATTACCACTTTAATAATATTCGATCCATGTGTTTGATCATTTGGTGCTTGTAATGGTAGGTCTACTGACTGCATTCAGATATCTTGGTATGCGGCACCACTGTTTCAAATTCCGATTATCGGCCATTTTACAACATTACGTACGTACATCCGCAACCTGCGTATAATATTATCGTAATCCGCAGATCACCGTGTGGCAAAATGCAACCTCCGTTGGCGCCTGTCCGTGGCAAATCTCGGAAATCTGGTACTAACGTGCAACATGTACCGTATGTGGGTATCCAAGCTTGTCAAATCCTTGTGTAGGTACACTACACTGTATGTGTCATTTGTAGACAATGGAGAATCATGTTGTATTTCAGCCGACAACTTAGATGTACTATGTATGAAACGGTTATTCAATAGTCTTGGCTTGAATGTACAACTTGTCTCTTCCTGTGAATTTTATTGTTTTTAATTATAAAAATTTTTTCCAGAATATCGACTATTGCGATAATTCAACGAAACTAACATGACTTATGTGATATCATTTCTTCAGTCATCTTGCATGCCTTCTCCTCACCCCCTTGTGTAGATGTTGTGTCGACATTAACATGTGGAAATGATGCCAAAGATAAAGCAACCAAACGAATTTTAGTGAAATACTTCATGGAATGACTTTCAGTAACTTATAGTAAAGTGATCAATATATTATTGTTTGTATTTGAACATAATATGACCATAATAATAGTATTATGCTCCATGGTATTTGAACACAATATGCAGATTATAATAATATTATAATAATATCATAAGTATAATAATAATATAATTTTATATATACGTATATAATTATTATATACGTACAGTGCAGTACATGCATATGTAGATGTATAGATGTTTGCATGTTAGATACAACGTTAACCTTGCATGCATAATATTAATATTACCTGGCCATGGCCTACATGAATATGTATGTACGTATGTAAGAATTTCACTATAACCCTGCATCAATTGCATGTGATCAAGTTTGAGCTCCTTGCAATTGGTATGCAATATATAATTATTATATGCACATATTTCTAATAAATATAATAATATATGGATAATTAAGACTGGACAAAAAAGGTGTACATTAAGTCAGGTATATTTCCTATAGGCAATTTTATATTCTGATCGAAGAAAAAATAATCATTGTAAAGAACATTTTCAGTGCATTCCCTATTCACTATTCTTGAAGTTTGTACAGATGTACATATGCATGAAATGGCTTGGTTGTGCATGTTCTCTTTGATTTCAAATGCTATATATTTGTACTTGACATTCCCTACACCCAGATGTAGTTATGCACGTGTGTATATATTACCCCAATTCCTACCACATTGTTCACTACCAAAGATAACCTACTGGTCTTACTGGAGGATGTCCATGAGTTTCAGAGTAGCACTAAACATGTTGTCATAATGCAAGAAAAATCTCCCAAATCAGATGTACTGCAAAATGGGAATTCTGGTAGCCTAAGTCAACCTCAGTCTATTGATGTTCTCAGCTCCCTCACTCCTGATAAGGAGCAGTTACCACCTGTACAGACTGGAGCTGATAAAGGTTAATTCATGCACACATTCTTAGCTCTTACGTAGCTAATTTATTATGAATATATTTCATGTCTTCCTATATCAGTGTTTCTGAATATAATACATTCAGCATACATTTGCACCATGCAAATACACAGTCAACACCGTCCTGCTCACGTCCACAGATACCCTACCGACCTTTTGAGAGAGCACAGAAACCCACTGCACTGTACATATGTCTATTTACTCTGTGTCACCTCCACACAATGTACTGATGGTTTTCTTTCCCATTTCCTGCAGAACTTGCACTTTTGCACTACTTAGGATCCGAGTGTGTGTGTTTGTAGTTTATTTGTGGCACTTTCAACATGTTTCCTCAAAATAGTGTTCATGCATTTTGACATTGAAATGATGTTCAACCTTATTTTTCTCAGGTTGGCTTATAGATAACACATTCGTCTGTGTTCATTTGTTTTGTCTTTTGTACTGTGTACCACACATAGTAGAGACCTCATTGATCGGCATATTATTGCCCCCATCTCAGGGAGTACTCTATGGGGAGATCCCATACTACAAAGATCATTCTATCCTATTGTCATGAGGTCTTGTAGTAATGGAGTCCATCTGTGTGGTACCACTCTTTCCTACTAACATGTGGTCACATTTCAAATATATCAATTTCCAAAATAATATCACAATGCTGAGGCTATGACAGTAGGTGTTTGTGAAGACACCCACATCAGATCTGTGATGAGTGACGAACATTATTATGAGGTGAGCTTCTTTTAATTTATATATATTCCTATGATATATTTTGTGAAATCACAGAATATATATTAGATATGTAAGTTATGTACAAAAGTCATTTGTGTCATTATATCCGATGGTTTATACAAAATTAGCTCTTTAAAACAGTCCAGCATCTCCATTCAGTGAAGTCTTCCTCCACAAAGGAAGCTTAGTAGAGTCTGATGTGCCCATTTTGAATAAATTCTACATAATGAAACAAGGAAGCACAGATGTACGTTGAAATGCTGATTAGAATCGTAATGCAAACCTACTATACCCATGCTATAGAGGCTATAAGTACACAGGAGAGGGGCTCCCTAAACAGCAGAGAGGGTAACTACACAACAAAGAGGAACAGTAAACATCAATAGACACTACACAGCAGAAAGGCACTCCACAAAACATGAGGGCATACTTCACTACCGAAAGGGACACTACAAAGCAGAAAGATCAACTACACAACAGTGAGGCTAACTAGACAACAGAAGAGTAATCCAAACAACAGAGAGGTACTCTTAAATCCATAACCGACAGGCACTCTACATAAAAGAGAGGCACTCCACAAAACATGATAGGCACACCACATTACAGATAGTGACACTACACAACAAGAGGGACACTACAAAACAGTCAGACATACTAGACAACTAAGAGGCGCACTTCATAGCAAAGAGGAACATTACACAAAAGAGAGACACAATAGACAACAGAAAAGACTACATGCACAACAGAAATGCCCTTTACAAAACAGAGGGGCACACTTCACGTACTGCAAAGAGGGACACGACACAATGGAGAGAAATTCTAAACATGAAGGGTGCACTCCACAGAACAGAGATAGAGGCACTCTATAAAACAGTTGGACATACTAAACAACAGAGAGGCACACTCCATAGCAGAGAGGGATAGTAATATTAATATACACAACAGAAAGGCACTCAACAAACAGGGAGGCTAACTACGTGAGAGAGGAACACTAGTCAACCATAAAACACGCAAGTGATATGTGTGCCCTCTTATGCATAGAGTTCTCCTGTATCAGGTAAAGCATCCATTACTTACTTGTTGGCTTGTCTGTCAGATCGGTGCCAGCTACCCTGTTCGGTATAGGACACATCCTTTGATCCACCCTCACCAGACTTCTTCTCTTGTCCTGGGTTACCACTCTCCATAGACCAGAGGTTCTGAGAACCTCTTGTTGGAGTGTGAGCAGTAATGATGCGGCCGAATCATTCAACTTCTCAGAATCATTGGCTGTTTGGAGAATCTGACCCGTCAGGATAACACAAGTACACGTATCATAATTCAGTAACACTGTGCTCATACAGCGCCCTATGTACAGTACATATGCACACAAACACTATACAAGACTTGGTTATACAAGTGGTGTATGCTGCATTTTCCAAATAAATGTAAAGCACAAAAACAATGTACGTTGAAATCTTGAATTGACAGAATTGACATGTTGATTTTGGACATTATTTTTTTAACTGTGAAATCTATTACAAATTCGTCACATAAAGAATAGCTAGTTATTTATGTCGCTGTTTTTGTGAGTCTAGCTCCATTTCTATCATATATTTTACTGATTGCATCTTTAGACTGAACATAAGATGCCTGGACTATCTTTGGATCACAACTATAATGAAATCAATGTGCAACGTTTCAAGAGTATTTCAGGTCATGATATTGACATAAGCCTCTTTGCTCTTGAAACAAACTAAGGGGGGTGGCAAATCGCTGTGGGATGGAGCCCTAGGTTACTGATAAAAATAATATAATGAAACACAACTGCAACGGGATTCAATTCGCTGAGCGATATAAGCCAGGGGCACTAATCATATGAGCCGGGGGCTTCTAATCGTTGAGTCGTGGTCGAAGATTGACAGGCAAGACACATGGAAAGTGATGTCCGTTCTATGCATACTGCCAGTATAAGTGGTAGTGTACGTCAAGCGGCTAATTTAGCACTGTTGGAAGTGGACAGAGGTAAATTTTACTTTGTATTCAATTAATGCCCTCGGTACTCACCTTTTCGTTTCAACCATTTAGCATATTTGTTAATTCTCTGTTAAGTAGTTAAGAGTTTTGTTTTGAAGCATTAAACTAATAAATAGTGTATTTATCCTCTTTTAGGACTTCTCTCTAACAATATCGGGGAGCAATGTGAAGCAATCATGCAGTTTCCAGTTCTTATTGAACAATTTCCATTGCCAGTTGTCATAACTTCGGCTTTTTTGAAGCTGACAGACAAGTTTGTATCTGGGTAAGACTATTTATCAATTTTAAATGCATAAATACTCTATACTACATCACATAGTAAAGGGTATCTATTTTTTATGTAAAAACGTGACATTTATGGTACGGTAAAATTAGTCTCGTTAACCAGACCCAGTTCCGCCGGCGCCTAACTTCCGATTATTCATCGGACGGCGAAACCAGTTTCGCCGTCCGATGAATAATCGGAAGTTAGGCGCCGGCGGAACTGGGTCTGGTTAACGAGACTACGGTAAAATGGGGTAACTTCGGGAAAGCTTCCGAAACGGTTACTTATTTCCCACAGTAGATAAGTGACAGGCATCAAATTTGGTTATCAGGTACTACCACCTTTACAGACTAGACTAACCACTAAAGGACTGAATCGAGTTGATAGTTTTGGAGATACCGACCAAAGTCTAACGTGCGCCAGAAATTGGTGGGCGGGGTTACTTCGGGAATTTCGAAAATGGAGGATTATATATAATTAACGACGATATCTTCGAGGAAGAAGCGAAAACATCGGTACACATGGATGAATGCGGCAATTGCAGGTAAAAACAATCGATTTCACAATCATTCATAAATGTTTGACGTTTAGTATGTGTGTTGGCGATTATAGCGATATATGTTTTACGGTGCTACTAGGCTACTTCTATAGTTTAAAATGGCAAGAATGACCTTCTCGAACATATTTGTAACTGTAAGCTGAATTTTATAATGTATAACATAATATATATACATGACATAATGTTAAAACAACAACCTGAGTAAGATGGCGGTCAACACGTGGCAAGTAGTGGAAAATTGAAGATGAAGTTAGCTATATCAAATGAGGAAGAGGAACGCCACTAACATTGATTAGAATGAATTGAACTAGCTGTAGGACAGAAGGAGTGAGTAGGCGAGGCGAAGATTTAAAGATCGACTCGGAAGACGGTGGCGGCGAGTGGAGACCCCTACGCGAATTTAGCAAATCGCTGTCCACTGAACAGACTTTTTAATGCTCGACAATGTAGAAACAAGCTTTCTATGCCTCTCATGTAATCCTTTCTCTTTTTTTTCACTTTTGTCCCATCATGCCCTAGACTTCGTCTTGCGTGAATTGGGACCAGACCTTGCCAGGGCAGTGAACACCCGGTGACTATTTGTCACCTCACGTAACCCCTGAGTCCGAGGCTTCCTTTTTGTATCACATTTGTTGTTCTTTGATTTGAATAATGATGTGTTTCTCCCCCCTTAGCGAATGCCTAATTAAGTGATTTTAGAGCCTAGGATACAATTTTGTTGGAGTAATTTTTGATAACGGTGAACCGCGTTTGCTCCCTACTGCCGTAAGGGAGACGTCAGACGGATCAACTTTACGTGCGGGATTCGCCACACTATCAGTATTGTTGGTGCCGGAGTTTATGTGAATAACTTATTGTAACCTAAAGTTATAGTCGTTAAAAGTCAAATTCCCGAAGTTACCCCGTTCCCGAAGTTACCCAATTTTACCTTACAGGGATTTTACAAGCCTAGGTCTTAGTGTGTGTGTATTAATCAGTATATTATATAGTGTACTATCTGTATATTGCAAGGCACAAAGTATGTATGTAGTCTTTAAACGATAAACAAGAAATAAAAATGGAATAGTTCACCAAATTTGGTAGACAAAATATGAAAATGTTGTGCAGTAGAGGTGAATATGTATTTGTGTATAGACTCCTTTCTGCTATTACGCAACAAAGCAAATATTGTGCAAGCTCAACTCTGGTAGGCAAAAACAGGACAATACTGCATGAAGCTGGACTTGTTCCACAAACGAAATTTGCACAATCGCCCTCAAGAAAAGTAAAACAGGCAGTTTTGTCGGGTATCACATCTTTCTTATCAATATGGCAAGCAAAGACGATCTGGAAGGCTTTGTTATTCACTAAAGACTGCTGTACGTGATGCCGAACGGCAGTCTTTAACTCACCACCTGGTAACTCGCAATGTCCCCGGGGTTCATTGCCAATCTAAATGGCTATCCATTAAGCTGTAACATTTTTTGAGAAAGGCCAGCCTCATTGAACGGTAATCTCATGTGATCCAGACCCATTCTCGCCTCCAATTTGAATTGGGACTTTGTCCTGGTGCGAAAGGGTCTGGTATCATCAGGAAGCTATTTCTGTACTGGGAGGCTGCCAATGATGACAAATCGTAAATACATCACACAATAATATTATTATTACTATCACATATTCTAAGTTTAATGCACAATGGTTAATTGACGAAGGATGTGTTGTCTTTGGCAGATCCCTGTTGACTATGTGCAGCAATTATACTATTCCAAAATACCAAAGAATTTTGAATTCTGATGCAAACAGCCATATTCCAGATGTTTCGAAAAGATTTTCCGCAAAAGGGAGACCGCTACCCTCGATTTTACATGTAGAGATAGATATTTGCTTGTGATGGGAGGGTAATAAAATTAAATTTTTACGCCTTGTACCTGTTTTGATCTGTACCCTGACTTATACATTGAGAACATTGAGTTTCTCATCCATACATGCTCATATTCATGCATGGACATACATACATATATATGTATGTACGTATGTACACTCGTTTTATGTCTTTATACATATGTATGTCTGACATAATTACATTTATGGGGATTTTATCTCATGTTTACTCCTTTACAGCCAGAATATTATTCGTCAATGTATCACACAAGTTATGGAGCAGTGCACCAAGCACCTACATAAGGTTACCAACATTGATGATATCTTCCAAAGAATTTGTACTGTATTTCACAGTAATGATCCTATAGCCAGGGGTCTAACCTTAAGGTGAGTGGCAACTGAATACCTACTTAAAATTAGCCATATATTTCATTTAAGGAATATTGCTAGTGTTTTTGGTGCAATGGCTGCTTTGATTGGGGATAAGAAGATTGTTTTGCAAAGGTATGTATGTATGTATGTATGTATGAACGTATTTGTGATTAGGTATGCTTGAGTATATACATCTGATCGTGAGTGTTATTCATGTACATTTTTGCCTATTTATGGTTGTGGTCGGTTTCTAATAATATTATCACCTATATGCACATCTACTAGTGTTCTTAAAGGATTAGATTCCAATCATCACTATGAGCAAAATTCTGCTATTGAATCTGCTCGGGAACTTTGTCAGCATTCAAGGTATGTGTAATATATGTAGGTAAGAGATATTCCTGCACATTAATCATTATTGCACGCAACCCACTGTTGATGACATCTCAACAGATTTTGATATTATATGATATAATATTATACGTGTGTATCATGTATTGTAGGTCTGTCCAGAGTTTATATGGTACAAGATACAAGTCGATCATTAGTTTTCGTGTGTAATTGAGTGCATGTTCATGCACAGTCCATTCGCAAATGTCACGAGTGTAGAAACAAATTATGCTCAATATGTAAACCATATGTATACTCAAGTATGTACAGTATATACTACGTAGGTGGCACGTGATATTGTGAAATCACCATGTGTGATCACTTGAAAAAAATTTACATTAGTTTGCTTTAGTGTGAGTTTATCGTACAACCTGCAAATAGGTTCAAAAGATTTGTGTCTTGTACTGTACATGTGCATCCGACAATCTGTATGACTTAGTGTAAAGTGTGTTTTGTGCCTTTACATAATATTATGCATATACAGCAGTATTTAATGTGGCTTGGCTTGGCTATTCACAGGACTTTTGCTGTGGGAATTTGTAACAAAATATCCAGTATGATTCAAGGTGAGAGCAACCAATATTGCAAGTATTTTTCTTATTATAATTTCCGTGAAAGTTTCAAATATGTATGTTTCAATCATACGTAATAGCGTAAGGATTTCGAATTGCCATTTCTATTAGTTGAGCAATGTGTGCATGTATTCAACTTACTCTATTGTATGAATTTCATAGTTCATTTCTATTTCTGTATGTAGATGTTGCTACATCTATGATCCTCAAGTTAAAACTTGTACACATCTTGGAATACATGTACCATGATATTGACTTGGCATTCAAGGTAACTTGATCCATTTGAATTTGTTATTCTCAAGAGTTACATATACAATGGTCATACCTATGTAGGTTCGTCAACTGTGTGTTGATCTACTTTCTGCGTATCCGTCTGTCGATTTTGTCATCATCGTAATTGAAACTCTGACCAAATTGGCAATGGCAACCTGTGTTCATATAAGGAGTCAGGTATGAAGTTGTTGTATTTGAAGTGTGATGATGCATTGAATAAAGTAGAGATGGCCAATTACAGGATAGTATAGCGTATGATTCTAAGAAGCAGTATATATGAGTGCACGTATGGGAGTACATGGCTTGGACATCCCTAACACAATGGTGCTGATTTTTATTTGCCAAACGTGTGTGCCCAAGGTCATACTAATATGGAAGGAGTGTATCATTAATTCAAACTTAATATTACAAATATCTTTTCTGAATGTCGAAACAATATAGGGCTTACCTTGAGTGGTCCAAATATTATGCGTGTCTAAAGTTGTATGGCTGTACTGCTCTCTCTACTTTACCTTCCTTATTCATTGTAAACAGTTCATACATTGTAGTAATTTGTAGTTTTCTATACAATTGTATGTAGATAGAGTTTCTAATTTCCATTGCTGAAAGAGAAAGGAGGAAAGCTGTACGGATGAAAATCTTCTGTAATCTTCAGAAATTATCACATGAGTGTGCACATTCTTGGAACAGCGAGGATGTTGAGGTGGTTAAGAACAATCTATACATGATCTACACACATGTAGTATATGTGGCCTATATGTATTCATTTTCAAATTGTGCAACTCTGTGAGTACAGTATGTGTTGTCAATCTTGCTCTTTGCAGGCTGTTTTGAGATTATCTGTAAGCACATCAAGAATTAATGAAAAGTTGAAACTTCTGAGTGTAATCAAGTCCATAGCTGCATCTTCATCCTCCCATCATGTCAGGCTGCATCGAGGTAAACCTGCAGGGTATGGATCGTTGCTATCAGGATTATGTATGTTCACCACCAGATGTGGTTTCATGTACACAGATTCCCTCCTTGTTATGTGCAATGACACCCATTTTGGTGCTGTCTCAAGGGCATGTAATGTTTTGACTAGTTTGCTTCCATCAAATAATTGTGAAGAGGTTGAGGAGATGATATGTATTTTGGAGTCTGTTTTCATCATGTATTCCCAAGGAAGTGATCTTGGATCCTTCAAGGTACATATTTCAGTTTTGTCTATCCAATTATTGTGTATACGTACGCATTATGTATGTACATACATACATGTGTAGCTGCACTTACAGTATA
Source organism: Chondrilla cf. caribensis (assembly GCA_964020155.1). Classification (NCBI taxonomy): domain Eukaryota; kingdom Metazoa; phylum Porifera; class Demospongiae; order Chondrillida; family Chondrillidae; genus Chondrilla; species Chondrilla cf. caribensis. The sequence continues at coordinate 1,854,763 of OZ026566.1, forward strand.
TGGTGATGTTGATACTGAAGCCCGATATTATTGTTGACTCCACAGATTCTTTGCTCTAGTTTAGCACGAATTGCTGTTGACGAGAGTACAGCTGTACAAGTTGTGAATATTCTGTCAAGTGCAGTTTGTAGTCTGGATCAGTCCAAAGCCGACATTTGTTGCAGAGTGATTGGTATTGTTGCAAGGAAGTGTACCAATGTCCCTAAAGGTGTATCAGAAAATCTACTCAAGGTGTTGGATAAGAATATAATGTTGCTGGTATGTACATATGTACAAGTGCTGAGTTGACAATAATTTTTTGCAATGTCTTTGTTGTGTTTTTATAAATGCTTTAATATCTACTCACGTTTAGTATCCTGTATGTATGTCATTGATGAGGCTCCATTCGTCTTGTTTGAGGACAACACTCAAACTATCATGTTCTGACATAGCATGGCTGGAGAAGAGACTTATGCATTACATACACCATATGTCATGTGGAGATAAATATGATATCATATTTCAGATAGCCAGAGAAGCAAGTTGCGAGGTATATACACATGTTCACCTGTGGTCTATGTCTAGCAACTAGCAACTGGCACATTAAGTAATTTGTCATATTTGATTTTATTGCAGGGTTTCCATAGGTTTGCTGGAGAATTGTATCACAGTTTGGCCTGTGTGGTTTGTTCATTATCATAATCTTATGGACTGTATTGTATGGAAGTGAAATATACGTAGTATTGTATGAATTTGTTGTACATAGGTGGAACAAGAGGATCACTATTACTGGTTGCTGTCTCTTCAGAATTTTTCAAAGAGCTGCTTCACTGTAACTAAATTCGCACCCACACAGAGCACATTGAATGACGCTATTCAAGAGGGTCTAAGTGCTCAACAATACTTAAAGGTTTGTTTTGTACATATGTTTTGAGGTTAATTTTGTCACTTGTCGTCCAATTGGAGTAACATTAGTACTCCACCTAGGGTACGTACACATCATCCAGTACTGTGTCTATGTATATCCTGCTCTTACCATTACAGGCTAGTGGCAGGACTGACTCTTTTTTGTATGACTTTGTTCATATTTACATTCTATATTTGAGAGCTTTCTCTCATCTTTGTACGAGTTGTGCTATTCTCAACTCTACATCCTTGCATTCCATCACCAAGGTACAACTGTTATGTGCATATGATAATCCCCAATAACAGAGAATGATAAAGTGAATGTTATTTTCTGTCTAATTTCAGCGTAGTTTTGTTGAGTTTCAGGAAGTAGCAAAGAACTTTGACTCCTTAATATCATCCAATTTTGATGCTGATCAACAAACTATTGATGTACTGCTGGAGTATCCAATGGCTATTATTCATGTTACTAGTTTTATGTAGTGTGTTTACTTGAATCCTGTCTAGTTATTTTTCCTTGACTGTGTTGTCTATAGACTGTGTAAATCTTGTAAGTTTGTATGCTACATACTGAAGGCAGTTGTATCTGGCTCCAATTCTCTGAATAGGTGTGTGTGTGGCTGTGTGATGTGCTTGTTTATTGATATACATGTGTGTGGTATGTTATGGGGCAGATCAAAGGGCAAAGTATTCAAATATCTGTGTTATTTGCACACTTACTGTGCTATCGCACTCAAAATAATTGTTACTGAAATATGTCAATTGATTGCATCCCTAGCAACTCTCTGTTCAACAATGCTGCATTATTTAGTAAGTAAAGTTATAGTTGCCATCCATTGTTAATGACCCGTCTTACTCAACAGGTTACGATTTCATGTTTGTAAATTGTGTATATGTAAAACCCTTGATTGTCCTATTGTACATAGATTTGCTATTCAGCATGTGGGAAAATGATGTGTTTAGGTAGTCTGAAGAACACTTGTAATTGCCAAGTTGTATTTTTGTCAAGTTTACTAGACCTTGAAACAGCTCACTCATTTGGTTTCAATTACTATTGTTCGGAATGGTTGGAAATACTGTACTGTACTATATAGTGTATAGGAATTCAACACCAATAATTCTAAGACTGTTAATATCTCTTTCTCTGTGTGTAAGTCTGTGTTGTCTTTATCAGTGCAATGACATATATTTGCAGATCGCATAACCCACTTGAAACTTTTGAAATTGAGTCCGAAATGGAATCATTTTCTAAGCTTCGCACCTTAAAGCTGGCCATATTACAGGTGGGCTTAGCTACAGAATGTATAATGTGCACACATATTCACATACACTAAGAGTAATAATAATCTATGATACTTACGTATGTATGTATGTCATGAACGTACATTTCAGGATACTGCTAAACTCCAAGACAAATTGAAGGAAGTAAGTCAATGTTATATGCCATAATGATTTGATGCCCAACATCACATTTCTGGTTTATACCTTGCTTTGGTAATCTGTAGCCAGTTGCTTTGCTTGCATCTTGTCTGAGTGGCCTTCTTGAATATCCTTTGAAATTTCCTGTGATGATATTTGGATCCAAACAAAGAACACGCGTACAAGTGAGTTTGAGTGGTGGATTGACAGTATCTGGCATTACATGATGTCATACTTTGCAGTTGATTACGGTGCCAGTATTGTCAGAGCAGGAATGTGTTTCGGTACCCACAGAAAGACCATTTTCTTTAACAGTGGAGGGGATTGTGAGTCAAACGAATGGTATGTCCCACCACTAGTATCATAGTTTCCCCCAAAGGGGGGTACCAGGGCACTCCCCCCTTTATTCTTTGTTCTGTGACAACGATTTTCTGTTAGAATAAAGATTTATAATATTATTGTGTTAAGCATTACAGCAATATTGATACTTATACATCAAAACATTCATAGTGACCCCTCCCCCTCTTTATCTTTTTCTGGGGAAAACACTGCTATTATCATACATATGCATATTATGTAGTTTTCTCGAGGAGTATAGTATTGGTGTTTATGGTATGGGCTGCTAGACTACCCACTAATATGTGCCATAAGATGAGTAAAGATTGGGATAGTCTACTGGGAATAGCGATTAACAATGAAAATGCTATGAACAATGATAATGAAAAATGTACATGTCGAAGTGGAGTCGATGAAGTTGATGTAGAGTGTGTAATTTTTAGAGAGAATATGATATATGCAAATGGCTTAGTGTAGTATCCAAAGTAATTTAACTGAACGGTAGTTTTGAAGGTTATCACTCCTAAATTATTATTGACCTAAAACATTTAACACCTTCATCCAACGTGTGTACAATAGTGAATAGGTGCGAATCAATCCTTTGTGTTTCTAGTTTCCATTGGCCTGTTGTTTCCAACACTCACCTCGACTAAGTACTGTATGGTGTTACATACTGTACTATTATTAGTAAACACAACATCTACTTATACCTTTTTGTCAATTTAAGTGTACCAACTATATAGTGATTAAAATTATATTCCAAACTGAGTATTGTGCTTACATTCAGGATATGCTATTATATAAGTGCATGTGTGCTTTGAACTTCAATAATGCTCTCAATTATTGGTAGCTTGTTACAGAGTACCATCCCAAGCAATAATTAATGTGATCCTGACATCTTCCACATCTGCAAAGGTTTGTGAGTCACTCTTGATGCTCAATGGTAATTATTATAGTTATTACTATTTCATATATTATTATGTTTTAAATGCAGATTTCAACATCCAAAGGTGTAAAACTTAATGGTGACTACTTCAAAGCATGTTTTTCACTAGCCATTAGTTCAACAGAAACTAATGGATCCCTCTTGGTTACCTTAGTTGATGAAACTGGAAGGCAGTGGAATACTAGTCCAAATCTATCATTTTTATTGCAGTCTTCTTGATCTCTATCATACAGATGACTACAGCCTCATTAAACAGTCATACATACTTATATCAAAGTTTACATTATTACAGTATTACAAAGTGTAATTGTATGATTTAGAAGAAATGTCATGCATTGTAGTAATAATTTATCGAAGGTTTTGTAGCAGTAATCATCAGAACTTTCAATAAATAACAAAAATCGACAGTTTCTGTATGCCGTGCGTACGTACGTATGTAGATGTATGAGATCCCCCGGGCCCGTTATAAAATGGCGCAAAATACTAAGCGTATTGACGAAAATGAGAGCAAAGGATAATCCCCTCGATTCAAACAATTCCTTGACTTTCGCGATCGAAGACCAATTTATTTCTAGCTTTCGGCGTCTATCTGTGTTACAGAAAATTCATTCTCTGCGTGTGCGTCCTCCTGACTCGCCAATCTGCTTTCTATTAGACCATACGCAAATTATAGATACTCTATTACTGTTGCATAGTATAATACAGTGGAACATGCTCAATCCAGCACCTCTAAAAGCCGGTATTCGTAGAAGATATTTATGCGCACATCTGCCAAACGATCTGCAATCGATCGTAAACAATAACAATAAAGTTGCCAACTTCGTCCAGCGCTGAACCCCGCCCCCTATTTGTTACATCACATGTCCTCAGCGTCCTGGCCACCCATGCACTACACAATGGCCTAGCAGACGTGGATTGGTCGATGGAGACGCTGAAGGTTGGAAGAAGATTGGCCGAACGAAGTACGGACGCCGCATCCAGAGAATGGATTGGTTGAGGCAGAGACGGACGCGGATAGCTCAAAGCTGATTGGTCTTCTAATGAAAGGGAGTTGTATAAAACATAGAAGACTGTGTTTCGCTGCCACTTTCCTCCTGAAGTACCTAAGATAACAGTATACTCTCGGTTTTTCCTTGAACGTTGAAAACAACCAAGTTATGAAATTCCACTGCTTGCATCCCGTAAGTTATCACCGGCCCCTGTACGTTGGTGACATGATCGAAATAAATATTATTTCTTTATTCCCTATCGGTAGGTAACCAACCTTGAAGCTGAAGAAGACAAAGCAGTTTCAGATTTTGTCTCAACAGTCATCAAGAATGCACTGGTGTGTTTTCAGATATTATCCGTATCTTTGCACCGTGTTGAATGTACTTTTCACTCAGGAAAAAGAAAGTGCTAAGACTTTCGTGTCCGAAGTTATCTTTGCCGCATTATTGAGGAAATCACCAGAGTCAGACGTGGTTCGAGAAAATTTGCCGTTTAATAACTCAACTACTGAGCTGAAAACACGTAAAATACCGGTGAGTTCGATTCTGTGGGTAGTTGGTGTTTCTCTCTATGACTTTTCAAGGTGAACCATAGATCTATGGGTGAACAGAGTAGTGGGCTGTAATTGAAGGGAATTAGATTGAATGTTCACGCTGTCAGCTGGTCTAGATCTTGTAACCAGTGTCTGTTTGAACTAGTGTCTTCTCTTGTTCCTCATACTATAGAATATACCCAAATGTCACTCATGTCCGGCTGTGATATTATGTGAAAACGTTACCAAGGAAGATTCTCCTAGGAATCCTACTAAGAACCTCAGCCTCAAGAAACGACTTTGGAGACAGATGAGGAGAATATTCACCAGGACCCTACTGCCATGTATTTTCAACAAAAACTAAGATAGCATCACCTTATGCACTAGCTAACTTTGTGTTGTAGTACTAACTAAAGATAGACTATCACTATATTATATTGATAACACCCATGGCTGTAAATATTGTCTATATAATATTGTATAATCATTTGCTAATTATAAATGTGAGTCTGTTCACATGAGTGATGGAATGGAGGAAAGTATTATATAAAGTGTAATTTATATATGATGTTCATAATAATTATTTGTTAATTTCAGTGTACTGTGTATACTAAAAGGTTTTAAGATACATAACAATGATAACACCATACGTCAAAATGAAGAAATGAACAACACAACACAGTCTTAAGATGGGGCAAGAGTCCTATGTCTTGCCAGACCTCAGTTTTCACATTCAACAGCACAATCATTACTACACTAGGGGCAGATGCCCCTCAAGTTTCTATGTAACCATCTTAAGGTATTCTTCATTCTGACGAGATTTTGATCTCAGATGTTGGATAAGATTACTATGTTGTCCAAACTTCAAAAGTACTTGTCATATTGCTTACTGTCGCCTTGAATCATACTGAATATTTTGTTACAAATACCCACAGCAAAAGTCCTGTAAATAGCCAAGCAATTAAAGTGCATTAAATTTTCTTAATTGTATTGTATATGGCACTACATAATATCACTTCATGTAAAGGCACAAAGACACACTTTACACTAAGTCATAAAGATTGTGAAATGCACATGTACAGTACAAGACACAAATCATTTGAACCTACTTACAGGTTAGTGTACGATGAACTCGCACTAAAGCAAACGAATGTAAATTATTTTCAAGTGAACACACACATGGTGATTTCACAATATAACATGCCACATAATACATACTTGAGTATACATGCGGTATACATACTGGACATAATTTTGTTTTGACACTTGTGACGTTTGCATGTGCTTAAATTGTGCATGAACATGCACTCAATCACACAAGAAAACTAATGATTTGCGTCTTGTACCATAAAATCTAGACAAACCTACAACAATACACACGATACATATTATATGATAATAATAATAATAATAAATATGATAATAGTGGACCCTTCAAAATCTCTTGAGATGTCATCAACAGTGGGTTGCATGCAATAATGATTAATGTGCAGGAATATCTCTTACCTACATATACTACACATACCTTGAATGCTGACAAAGTTCCCAAGCAGATTCAATAGCTGAAAATCACCATAAAAAAAAAAAAAAATCAGACTTATTATATATGTACATATGTATAAATACACACAAAAGACATACATACATATTATATATGTACATACATGCATGAATATGAGCATGTATAATTGTATTTTGTTGCATTGTGCATAATGCGTTATGTATGAGAAACCCAATGTTACTCAATATATAAGTCAGTGTACCTAAAACAGATGCAAGGTAAATTGAATTTATTAACCTCCCATCACAAGCAATAATTCACCACTACTACAAACGATATGATAATCAACTATACACAAATGTATATCCAGCTCTACTGCACAGCATGCTTCATATTTTGTCGATTGAATTTGGTGAACTATTTATTTTTATTCCTTGTTCATATAGGGCACTGTATACAGACTATATGCATACTTTGTGCCTTGCACAGATACATTATAGATAATACTGGTTACGACAAGAGCACTAAGCATGTAATCCCTGTAAATAAGTAATAATAAGCAATAACCCATAAATTTAACGCATTTACATACATGAAACATAGATACCCCTAAGTACATGATATAGTATAGAGCGCGTATGTATTTAAAATAATATTAAAGAAATAGTCTTACCCAGATACAAAGTTGTCTGTCAGCTTCAAAATTACACAAGTTATGACAATTGGTCATAGAATATGTTCAATAAAAACTGGAAACTGATTGTTTCACATTGTCCCCAATATTGTTAGAGAGAAGTCCTAAAAGAGGATAAATACACTACACATAACTTTAATACTTCAAAACAGAACTTTCAAATACCTAATAGAGAATTAACGGTATAAAGAGTACCGCGAGGGCATTAATTAAATACAAAGTACATTAAGTTAATTAAATACAAAAAGTCCACTTCCAACAGTGCCAAAATTACCAGCTTGACGTATACTAACACTTATACTGGCAATATACATAAAACGGACATCATCTTAAAAGCCCCATGTGTCTTGCCTGTTACAATCGTCGTCACAGCTCAACGATTATATTGTTCAGCTATTAAAACCCTGTTAACGTTGCAGTTCTATTTCAGTATCAGTAGGGCTCCATCCCACAGCTACGTATTTTCAACTCATCTTGCTTTGTTTCAAGAGTAAAGAGGCTTGTACTTCAATTCAAGAATCAACTGCACATTGTTTTGTGTATTTTTCATCAATTTTTAAAAATGCAGCATAAAATCTCTGGTATAGTTCAAACAAGTCTTGAATAATGTTTGTGTGTATATGTACGTACTACACATACAGTGCTGTATGAGCACAGTGTTACTGATTTATGATGTGTGTACTTGTGTTTTCCTGTCGGGTCAGATTCTCCAAACAGCCAATAATTCTGAGAAGTTGAATGATTCAGACCACATCCTTACTGCTCACACTCTAACGGGAGGTTCTCAGAACCTCCGGTTGATGGAGAGTGGTAACTCAGGACAAGAGATGACGTATGTTGAAGTTGGATCAAAGGATGTGTCCTCTACCGAACATGGTGACTGGCACCTATCTGACAGACAAGCTAACAAGTAAGAAATGAATTTTTACCTGATGCAGGAGAACTCTATGCACAAGAGGACACACATATCAATGCTTGCACTTGTGTGTTCCTACAGTGTACATATGTCTAATATAAATGTTTGTGTGTGTACATGTGTGAGTGTGTGTGTACATGTGTGTTTGTGCATATTTGCATACATTATTATGGGTTGGAGCTGTTCAAAAGACAATTCATAAAAACACAATACATTAATGGTACAATCAATGATCAAGACATTGTGAAAACTTACACATTGGCAAACTTCTTAGAACCCACTCCTACAAAGATTTCCATCATGTCTGCCAGCAAATACTATAAAACAGACAAACATGCTGAATATACCAACCAATTCAACCATGCCAGCTCAAGATACAATAAATTATAAGTAATAGCTATACCACCTCCAGTATGGGGTATGGGAAAACAACAGTTAGCCATATACAATGAGAGCACAGATGAGTATTGTAGCTTAGAGTGGACAGTAAAATCAAAAAGAAATCAACTAAGAATTGCTAAAATGTCCACTTGGAAAAGGAGTCAGAGCAGAATGAATGCCTTCTGAATCAAATCTATGAAACAAATGACTGGAGAACAAAAGCTGACACCCTGGTGAACCTTCGTGAACCTATTTTCCTATAGATATCCTAGCATATTATAGTTGGAAAAGTTTGGCGATTTGACCCAATTTGCAAAAGTTTATTTGTGAAATCTTCACAGGCGAAAATATGACAACACAAATGCAAAATGTCAACACACAATTGCAAAATTAATACTGTGAAATGCTTGTTTGAGTGCCAAATAATGAATTATTTTCCCCTATACAGTACACTTTTCCATACACACAAATTTGTGGGATATCTTTTGCAAATTCAAACTGATGGAACAAACACCATGCATTGTATACAATGTGGTAATAGACAATTAATTGGACACATCCAAGTGTATATGCTCATATACACCAGGTATGCTGGGTATAGACCATTTGCAGGGTCTTTGAAGGATATTTAAAATGCCCATGCAATGGGATACAATTACACCCTTAGACCCTACCTTAACGAATTTGTGATCAGTAAGTTCACATTATTCAATTGAGGTATTAGCCGCTTTTATCACATCACGTATTTTATCCAAATTCCCTACACAATGCAATGGACATTATCATAAGTAAGATAAAAACATTAAAAATGAAAGAGATTTGGTGTGTAACTCATATTTTGTAATTGTGATGGACTAGTGTACTAGATACTCCATAGTTAATTCTGTTGTTGTGTATTGATGTATAGTGCTACATAGGACCAATGGTATGTCCTAGCACCTTCGGGTGTGGTGCACTCAAATAATTATTGATTGATTGATTGATTGATATAGGGGTTGATTCACACAAAAACTAAAAAAAAAAAAAAAGAAAAAATATAGGGATGGTTGGAATAGAATAATTAAAATGAGAGGACAATACAATCGGATCAAACAATCCCAACATCAGCAGTAGATAACTGTGTAAAGTGTGTACTGTTACAACTTTGTGTATACATTGTATGATAACACTACACTAACGACAAATGTTGCTCTGAATTTCGTTACCCCTTATTGACTGACCTGCCCCTCCCAATTCTCTGGCTTCCTTCAAGCTTCTCAGAGCACTGATCCTTATTTTCTGGACAAGGACTGACTTGTTAGGCATTTGTACACCTACGACGCAAATAAATACAATAGAATTATGAAGCAACTAAATTACACGTATGCGTATTGCAATGAAAATAACTAGGCCATGATGTAAAATTTGATATATTAAAGAACAAATCTAGCAATAAACGGACCACTTAACACCCACGGATTCGACTTACATTGATCAATAACGAAAGCAAGTGTTTCCTTCACTAAATTTATGTTGGTACCGGACATAGAGTCACTTCGATCGATGACTGCAACCAGGTCAAGTTCGGAACGAGATGTTGGCTCATAAAATGGTGCTATAATAGTGGAAGTCGCCCAACATGTCTCCTGACCACCTGGGGCGTACGCTGCAAACTCGGGAGTGACTTCAAGCCTAATCTTATCCTCGCCTTGTTTTGCCATCATGAACACCGCCGCGTGACACTCTTTTTCTACGGGTAAAAGTATGGATGTTCCGTACCAAGTTGACTCCCCGTCCCAAGTTGACTCCGACACCTTTTAAGCGCCCAGTACTCTGACCCTCCTGTTTAGTCCTAACTTCGTGGTCTTGCGTAGCCCTGCTCAATGAATGAATATCATTAAAACTTGGTGCGTGCACCCAATCTCCTCCAGATGGCTTAATTTGTATAAGATTCTGAGAAATTGAAAAGATTCTGAGAAATTGAGAAGATGGCAGATGCAAGACTTAGTGATTGGAAAGTAAGTTTGCGACCCTCTGTCTATCCATAATGAACAATATTTGCTGTGTAGAATTACATTGTGGTTACGTAGTTAGTTAGTAGAATCAGTGTTTATATGGAGTGTAGCTAACCGATTCTGTATCAAACACCGTTGAAAATAGATTAACGTCGAGTAATATATTACAGGACACCTAAGGAATCGCTCTTTGATAGAGAAATGATGAAGACCTGTACCGATCCCGAAAATTCTTTCTACCATTTTCTTTTTCTAAAGTTTAGGAACCAGCTATTAATAAAACTTCATGATCCACAATGTTCCGAAAGAAACCCTCTCTATTCCGTGGAGCTACGGTGCTTTTCATATATACTAGACGCCATACACGACAATATTATGGGACGCGTGGACTATTTAGAGCACTGCGCAGTGCCACCCATCCGAACGCAGTCCCCAATTAAATCAACATCTCAACAGGCAACGCCTCTGTCACCATCTCCTATTGATTTTATTAACGAACACCTCAGAAGCCACTAGGCGAATCCATGCACCCCTAGGCATCAGAACGACCTTGGAACACCCTGGATAATTTATAGTCCACCCCAAGGATCCTGTGCCCGAAAAAGATACTGTAACAGTAGGAGTAGTTCACCAGATCCCATGCAGTAGATACTCGCAAACATACGTACATAGTCCAAACCGGAAGGGCCCTAGGTATAAAACAGAGATTAAAAGAACATTAACGAGTAGCTGGAGATTTGAACATAACCACATCCACCTTAGCAGAACATGTAAGACAGCCACACCATAGATTGGACACAGACACTGACATTGAAGATGAACCAGAATACAACTAGATGATGCCTATTAGAGTCTTGGATGATCCAGGAGGAGCCACACACTAAATAGAGAAATTGAACAATACCTGCTATGAGCAGACAACTTTTAAGTAGTTTCTTTTTTCATAATAATCGGTCGGTAAAAAAAATAAATCGGTCCTATCAAGTAACTCCGTTATGCCCTCATTCTCATCAGATACAGCTTACTTCTTCTTCAGTACATCTTTCAGTAAACAGAACAGCGCAGGATGCAAGGGCATGCCATCATGTGGTAGGGAAGTTTGACAACAGACAAACGACAACCCTTTGATACAACAGCCATCACCTCTGCTGCCATCAAAAAGACAATAAAACACTGTAACAAAGGATCCTCACCTGAAGATGACAAGATAGCATACTACCACCTCTGGAATCTGCCCACAACACACAAATTTCTTGCTCAGCTATGTAACGCAATCCTAAGAAACTCCAACCAATGCCTGCCTTCATGGTGTAAAGGAAAAGTAATCCTCATAGGAAACGGTGAGAGCTCCAATGATCCATCAAAGTTTCATCCAATTGCCTTGACAGCCACCACAGGAAAAAATATTCCACAAAATACTATCAAAAAGATTGGAGAGATATTGCCTTGGGATTCCTACACAGAGTTAGTGGTTCTGCAGAACATATAGCAACCATCAATACAATCCTAGACCAAACTAGAGACCTGAAATTGCCAGTTTCCATAACATTCCTGGATCTGAAGAATGCATTTGGCTTATTTTCACATGAATTAATCGAAGACATGCTATTTTTCGTAGGAATCCCCCATCCAATCATCAACTATGTGAAACACTGTTATTCTCAGTTGGTTGGCCACATCCACACCAAGTAGTGGAATTCTCCACCCTTCCCGATAGAGCAAGGAGTCTTACAAGGTGATGTCCCCAATCATATTCCTTCTAACATTAAGCCCCATTAATTTCACCTAGCCAACAAATAGAATTATCAAGGCTTCAGGTTTGCTCTCCCAATACCTAACTCAGGGCACCTACCTTTACTTGGGTCAACCATCTATATTCACTGGGACGAGCCAGCCTCCGATGAGCCCATTGGATGGTATCGCACTACTGTTCAGGAGTACACTAAGAACGGAGAAGCCACTATCCTATATCCAGGTGGTGCAACAGAATGTATCGATTTAAGGACTACGCCATGGAGACTAGCCAGGAGGAATGCCAAGAATTTTGTAGAGTCACTGGATGATCTCCCAAAACCACCCAAAGAACTGCACCTGTCCATCAAATACTCCTATGGCCACGAACATAGAATGACTGGCTTTGCAGATGGCTTATCTGTCATCACTTCATCAAGATTAGATCATCAAAAAGCATTGGAAGAGCGGCAATAATTAGCCTAGGGTTGAAATTAAAACCATCCAAATGTACTTCAATGGTACTGGAATAAGGACAGGTCATGCCAACCTCGACATTTCAACTCATCGAGGACTCTACATCAAGCATTACCAAAGCCCCTATGATTCTACGCTCATTTTTCCCAATTTCTCATGTTATACTTGCTATTAGGGATATCAATACACCACATTTTGTCCTTTTTTTATGAAAAGTAGTGTAGTATATGCCATTTGATTATACGTACAATATTTGTTATTCCTATATTTACTTTTAACAATGTCATGTCCTGTAATCCCCATATGTATGGGTGCTACATATGAAATGGTAGAGAAGGCAAAAATAATTTGTTAAACTATATGTAGATGCATTACCTAATTTATATCAGCACACAGCTAATATGTAAGCTCACAATCATAGTTAAAACTGTGACTAAGTTAATTGGAATATCACTAGCCACAGAAAATTTATTTCACCAAAAGTTTTGGCAGCTGACTGCTAACTTCGTCAGTGGTATATAGTTAAACTGTTGATTTAACCTATAATTGTGGTAGACCTATGGAGATATCAAGTGTTGAAATCTTCTCAATCCCAACCTCCTCCTCAATCCAATATCCATGCAGCATTACCATAGAATTTGTAATAATATGTATTTGTGATTAAAGATCACTTTCTTATTGTATTCAGTTTTAACATGACCCAGAAATGTTGTGTTATTATTCAAATTGTTTTCAACTCCAATAAATTATTATTATCTGTAGATGTTTAATGATCCACTCCATGGTCAAATTAAGATACACCCAGTGATGGTCCAGCTCATTGACACTGTGGAGTTTCAGAGACTTAGAGGGATCAACGGCATTGGATACGCATGTTATCTTGTGTTTCCAGGTGCTGCACACAATGTGTTTGAACACAGTATTGGGTAAGATAGTTAGCACTCTGCACTTGCCAATCAATTTGACACAGGTTGAGTGTTTTCAATGCAGAGTGTCATACTTGGCAGGAGAGCTTTTAAAGTATCTAGTTGAGAATGCAAAGGAGTGTAGAAGGGAAGATCCCCCAAAGATAACAGAATTGGATGTCCTCTGTGTACAGATTGCAGGCCTTTGTCGAAACTTAGGTAAGTGTTATAGTATTACCTATCATCAATTTTAGTTTGTGATGTTGTGGTGGATTGAATGCCATGATCACAGTTTTATCAACATTTCATGACAGGAGTTGGACCACTATCTTGTGTTTTCGACATGTTCTTGGCAGATCAAGTGCCAGAAGAGTCTGCTGAAGATTATCCAGTGATTTCTAAAATTATATACTGTAAAATATACTATTTTTGTTAATACAGTAGTTAGTGTGACGTTGTAAATGTCAGTCTATTTCATTTAACAAATTCACTTCAGAGATTCAATTCTAAAAACTTATGTCAAATAGAGGGTGTTTTTGATGCTTGTGAAAAGCATTTCAAATCATTGTTTCATATGCAATTACGTAAATTCACAGTTGATGCTTTTGCAACTTTTGTAGTTCCTTAATGAGAGATGGAGAGCAATGCAAATATTCTCAGAAATGTGCAAGAAGCCTCACATCCGAAAATCTTTTGAGAGAACCTTCGGAGAAGAGTTGGAAAACAATATAACATTTATCAAAGAAATGATACTGGGCCGATCCCTTACTGATGAGGTATGTATAACACAAATCACCTACATGTAAATAGACCAAAATTAATTCAATATTATGAAAATTAATGTCATGTTCTCATTAATATTTTTGTTCAAGGGCTACCAGGGAAGGCCTGCAAGTCAAAGGTTTCTTTACAAAGTAAGTATTATATTCTATATTTATGTATACATTGTCCTCAATTGTTTAGCATCTAGTCAAAGTGGATAATAAATTAAAGTATATAAGTAAACAGTTAATATAAGCATAATAAAAACATTTAAAAATGAAAACGGATGTAGGGATAACAAGCAAAAAAGGGAAGGAACAAGGTGGGGATGAGTGCATGGAATGAGAAGACCGTTGGAGTGAGCAGCATGTTAGAATGAGGAGACTGTCGGAATATAACAATCCCTATATCAACAGCTGCAGACGCTATATTGTGTATTGCACAAGCAATCACTGCTGCAATGGTTACAAAAGTAGGAAAGGGCACTCCGCGCTATAGAATTAAAATCGTTCATGTGAAAATTATCTCCATAGCTCTAGCCAAAACTTCTGTAGCTCTGTCTAAAAAATTGTAGAGAAGAAGAAGAAGAAGCCGAAAATTTGGCCTTTAATTTTTTTGACCTTTTGCCGGTTCACCACTTCAACTGGGTTCTCTCCATTTTTAGTAGTAATATTACATCTAAAATCAGCCGAGAACGACTTCTAAATGCTGGCTTGGGTTTAATACCAGTCCATAGGTGATATTTTGGAGAATCAGTAATGTATGCGTGATATACGTAGGGCCGCCATGTTTTTTTCATGTCATCCCTACATAGAGTGCTATCGCACTCTATGATAGTGGCTCCCTCTTAATTGCATATCCCAAGCCCAACAGCAATGTTATTACTTCAACCAGAACATCCCATTACCCAAGCTGTTGCTATTAATATGATGTATTGTGTGCATGTTATAGCACTTGAGCCCAATCAAGAGGAGTCCAACCTAATGGTTAACTCCTAAACAAAAGAGAGGCTGGCCCTTTTCATATTCCTAAAAAACGTAATTGATCAACTTTGAAGTGTGACTATTTTAGGCAGCTAATGAAATACCATATGCACATTATTTTGATCGCTGGATGTAGAGTCCTGCTAAGATTGAAGTGAGCACGGTTATAATACACTGCTCTATTCTTTTGAATAAATAGGCTACAATAGTCTGTAGCAAATACAAACAATTATTTATTTTTATTACTTTAACCAGATCTTATTTTAAGCAGTATGAAATTGAGTGGGGCCTACTGCATAAAGAATATCTACCAACTGATTTAACGTTCTTATCTATACTGAACATAGTCTTTAAAGTGCATGTATGTACATTAAGTATCATCTCACAAGTTCTTGGAATTTACCACATTCATAAAATAATTTGTATATAGTAAGTCAAAATGTTCATAGTGACTGTGTGCAACCTTTTATCAAATATCTATTGTAGATGTCATCCGACCAATTCAGCTTGATTTGTTGATGAAAATGTACATACAGAGTTATATTCTTTCAATTGCAATTGCAATGTTCAAGACTACACAGGTACTATGTCACGATGATAATTATACTAGGTGATTGGGGAACCTCAAAATGGAGTGGATGTTTGTTGTTGGGACTACCTTGCAAGAGACAGCCGGGATTTGAATATCATCGGCATCAATTATATCAAGAGGTTCCTGCAGTGTGCTCAAGTATCATCTGTACAGACATCCAAGGAAGAACCATGTGCTCATAATTCCATCATTCTCAGAGATAAAGTTAGTGAAAAAAATTTAGTTTCAATTCACATGATTAGTTTTTTTTTCAAAATCCTGGGGCTTTACTACAGTCTGATACGTGTAAAATGCAATACGTATTTCATAAACAAACATAATGATCATGAATTGTGTTTTACTCCCAATGTTCATATACGTACATAGCTTCAAGAAGACTTGTATACTATGTTTTTCGGACAACATACAAACTGCAGAATAGCACATCAACACAAAACGGTCATTGCTCTGGAATACATGTGAGTATGTATATCATAATTACATATTACACTAAACCTTTTCATATAATTAATAATGAGATCAATGATGAACATCAACGAATATAATATTACCTCATTCAATTTCACTCCTTAAGGCTTCTTGATCTATTGAAGTTGGCCAAAGATGTTATTCTTTGGGATGAAGATGGGTAAATTACCGATGCTATATCTGTATATGTGCTACCATCTTGTTCATCTAGCCTTTGTTTCATGTGTAATTGATGCTAGGAAGAAATTCACTCTAACTGACTGCTGCGAAGATTTTTCTGTGTCTCAATTTCTCTGTCTCAAGGATAGCATTATAGACATAATTAAACAAGCAGCCTTGCAAAAGGGAATATGCAAGCATGAAGAGGTAATAAAATGTTGTTGCATAGTGAATTTTTGAATATCGTATAGTGTTTTTCTACTCTCTTTGCTGCCATGTAGGTAAAACTACTGTGGGAAAGAATAAATACCAGAACTCTCTATCGAGCCAGCACCGTCCGAAGTAAAACAAAAATATCAATTCCGAACAAAGTAAGGAGTGTATCATGTAATTGATACCTTAAGGAGCAGTGGTATTATAACTGGTCTGTTTAGTTTGCAATTATTGGGCCTACAACGTTTGGCCCAAGTCCTGAGCCTTCTTTTTCTTATGTTCATATGCACTAGCTGAACATGTGTATGTGGTATATTATAGGAGTTACGTTTGACCTGATCACCTGATTGGACTGACAGCCCTTCTGTGTATATTATTTTTGCTGTGATTTGATTACTGTATGCAAGTACATCACTATGGTTGCATTATCTGACAACAGAAGAGAGGCAATTTAGTGGATACTGTGGCCACGTATGCACCTGGGGCAGATCAAATATGGATAAAAAATAACTGCATTGTTCATGTGCGTAAGTTTGCATTGAACATGCCCTGTGTATACTTTACTACTACTATACACAATGTCTTCATTGCTGACATCTTCATTTTAATAATAAGTATGTATTCACTGTGTAAATTACATGATTCTGCACAATCATTATAGTGTCAACAACATTGTGGCTTTGGGCTGAAGCAAATTATCATTCTGTCCAATATTCATTTTGTTTTGTTTCATACCTGTACTTCCGGACTCATCTAGTTGTATCAAGTTTTAGTACCTATAATTTTGGCTAATTGCATGTAACCTAGTTCTGATCAAGATCCATATGTTGTCAGGGTATGTGATTCATGTGGCTAGTTGTTTTTAAGTCTGGTTTATTTGAGTGAATTGGACACTACTACCTCTGGTGTAAACTTGGTCATGTAATGCATCCTGGTTATTTTATATTACTGTAACGTCTTAGTGATATGTAACATCATCTGTCTAGGTTGTCACTAAGGGTTATGAGGATGATGACCCAAACCCACTACATAATGCTCACTGCTATAAGAAGGGAAAGCCCTCAACTCCTGTGCTAATCAATGAAAGCATACTGTCTCTTGCGTTACCAAAGCACTTTGGTGAAAGCAATGTCTTTATTTATGTGAAGGATTGTAGTACTAGTGATGAATCAGAAGAAAAGAGAATCATTGCTGAAAGGTGAATGGGGCATGCTGTTTAGTGGAGTAATTACATGTTACTCAGTAACAATGTGATCAAAAAAATCAAAAAAAACGATTATCACTACATCATAATAATTGGATTTTTCATCAACTGCATCTGAAAGGACATTGCCATAGATAGTTGAAAAATGTATATACATGTACTTGTTCTCCTTTTTTACATGTTTGTAATTGTACTTTTTTGTTCTTTTTTGAATTGATGTAATGCACTTTCCTCGTTGTAGTGCCTTTGTGGAGTGGTCCAAGTCATTTCATGTGAGTATACACACTGATGCAAAATTTCATGTGCAGTTTGTATAATACAATACGTACAATATTACAGGTGCGAATAACTGTACACAAAGTCTGTATACAATAATTCTGCAGGTTGACGAAACACCAGAAAAACAGTCACAATGCACTTCATTCCATCCAGTACCCGATGACAGCAATGCTGTGAGAAGGCTAAACTTCTCAGATAAACCTTCAAATTAGGGTTTCTCTGCAGTTGCACATGATGCAGTCAGAGTTAAACAAATTGATCATGATCAAAAACAAAAGTACTGTATAGTGTTTATACTATGATATAGTATAATAATTATGTGCTTGCAAATTGTTGTTTTGCTTTCACACTGTGCCTTGATTTTGTATTGATGCATTACTTAATTTCTGATTTATCTTGGTCCTATATACCCCTTATTGTGTTCCTTATCTAATTTGGGGGGTGTCTTGCATGGTTGTTCCTATTACTATACGCATGTTAGTTCAAGTATGTATTCAATTAATTAGCCAGTGAGTTGCTGTAGAGTTGACATTATATTGATACTGATGTATGCTAGTGATGTTGCAATGCCAAATCACAATCATATCGCAGCATATTATATTATATAATCACATATTTTAAGGTTGGAAGTCTGCACAATGTCATGTACTAGAGCTATAGTGAACACAGGTTACATTCTATACTTTCATTTTGTTTCTTAACCTCACATTTCACTTGGTGTGCAAAATGCCTATATCTCATCAAAGGTTTGTAAATGCCACCATCCAAAGTCATTGAAGTTTGTACACACCAAATAGCATTCTGCAAACGGATTGGGCAACTGAATCCAGGTATGCCAGAACAGAAAGTACTATGAAACCATGCATATATTCTTTATCCACACATTCCTGGTAGAAGGTTAGCTACTATATTGTCCATACCTATATTATACTTTTGCATGACTACTAAGTACAAAAAGATTTGAAATGGAGATCGTTGAGTTAACCACCCCAGCACTAAATTAAATCGTTCAAGTATTGCTATAGCAATATGTAATATTGCATCATGTACAATCAATGAACCGTATTACATTTAATAGATAATAATTAGAGAGCAACCTAAACAAACAAACAAAATATTCGTATTAGCAAAAATTGAATAATAAATGCAAATTGATCCACACAAATAAAAAATTGATTATCTTTGTCACTTAGGGTATTCCACAATAGATAATATACAAATGCTGATTAAGAAGTTTTTGAAAACACCTGTCTTACACTAATGTTAATTCTAGACTTTTGCATGTATGAGTAGATATTGGACCAGTTTCCAAACATCCCATAGTCAGAATATAAGCCAGCCTTCACAGCTGTGTCCAAAGATGCTGGTGACAAACAATTCACTGACTTTTCGTCATTTGAAATGCTCAGAATCTTGGGGACACCATGATATGACAGTCTTGAGTCACCAGCTAAAATGATGACATCTCCACTTCTGAGAAACATAGCAATAGGTTCTTCTGCTTTCGTTTGGCCACCCAAAAGAAATACAGCACTCTGACCAAAACTACACAAAGATTAAAGTGAAACTGGAGAGTACGCCTTCATTTACAGGTATAAACATTCATTTACTACATTCGGTGACATAGAAAGGTATGTAAAAAAAACAACTATATAATGGTCCTAGTGACAACTACTGTATATGGTCGGACATAGGCGAAACCAAAGTAGAAACTCTATAGGTATGGAGAGTATGTAAGGACCAATTTATAAGATACAGTCATTGAAGCAAACAAGGATGAACGATGGATGTGGCAATTTGCAAACTTCACAACCTGACAGCTTTAGCAAGTGGATTTCTTTCCAGACAGTTTCAATTCATACACATAACTATTATTATTATTATTAATATTCTCTTCATAATGTCATTCATACATATAATGTATGCACTACATATATTGCAAAACACTAGTACATTCATACCTCATTGAGATGAGAGGAGAGCTGAGATCAAATTCAGAATGGTCTGTGTGACCTGACAGGGTTGAATCCATGTGATAGTAATTAATAATGGCAGCTTCAGCACTGAAACTAAGAGATCAACAAACACAATTACATATACGTATATAGAATGATAATTAATGAATACATACATACATACATACATACATATATATACTGTATATGGAATGGGAAACAACAGTTATAGTGCACTACTCAAGGTTGAAACAGCAAATTTATCTGAATAAACATACATGAGTGTGACAAAGAACAAATACTACTGGGAATAAACACAGTATAGTCACACTATGTAATGCATGTACGTACTAACTTGGGATATCCGACCACCTCTAGAATCAATGAAGTCAACTCACTCAATTCGAGGGGGAAAGAGGAATACCTGTCACTGTAGTACAACTATGAGAAGATGGAATAGATCACAACTTTTACAAGTCCTTTTGCATATCATGAGGGAGCACCTTAGTATTCCAGTCATAATGATACCCCATAGTTACCCAGCGTAGTTTTGGTGAGAGAGAATATCCACGTACACTGCTGTGGAGGACATTTTGTAGAACACACATCTATATCAGTCACCCAACTCTTCTCCAGGTAACATAAAACCAGCTACCTTATTACTTCTCCAGGCAAATCATCACCACTGTCAAGGTTACACTTGTTAGGATGACGTGGGTAGTCCATCACACATCTATTCACCCATCCATGTTGCCCACCTTCTTGGAATGGATTCAGTATCATACAAAATCCTACAAAAATAAGATTTAAAAAACTCATCATACGCTTGTAAAGGGTATGCTAAATTGTATTCTTTACATCTCATATTCTTACATTCGGCTATGATTACTGTAATTTACTAAGTATTTATTACTTAAACTGTGTTAGGCATTGAATAATGTACATGATAAGGAAAAAAATGCATATTTCAATGAGTTATTTACTGTGAACATCAAAACAATTGCTATATACACTTTGAAATTGGTGTAACAATATATATTAACATGCATGGTGTCAAGGACATATTATTATGTACCTGGATGGGATTTCATGCCTAACACCAACCAGTGTGCTGGATGATTTAATCCCAATTCCTTGGCCTTATCTTCCCAGTTATGTTTCTGATCCACTATTACTGATTGAGATAAATCTACAATATTCTGAAAAATGAAGACATTCAATTATTGTCACAATTAGTTGCTACATAATATATAGAGACTACTTGCTGATTGTCTTCCCTATAGAACACAACGAATACACGCACAGTGAATTCATGTTAATCAGCCAAATCTTTCATCCACCACATTTTCCAATGTCAATTTAATATACAAACAGTAATGAACATATCAAGTTGATCTGCCAAATTCTTTAAATCCGCCATATCTTCAAAATTGAAATACGGCGTATTAAACTAGAATTCACTGTATGCATGTACCCCTAAACTGTGGTACAGTAAAAAATATATTATGTGTATTGGTACATACAGTATACCCTAACCCCACTAATCCAATGACTATACGTATACGGTCTTAAAAGGACTAGATGTATTTTTGAAGGAAAAAAAATCTTATATGGCACAAATCATCACGTGAAGTTAATTAATGATGCTAAAAGCTAAGTGTATATATTAGTGCTGGGACGATTAATCGATTAATCGAGTAATCAATCGATTTTCATTTCAAATCTGATTAGCGATAATAGTGCAAGCAAATCGATTAATCACAGGAAGTAATTAAGTGAGTAGAACAGGTAGCCACCCCACCTTATTACCCAGAACCTTTACTCATGGGTTCAATTTCGTACCTGAAATATGAAAAGGACTTTATAAACTTCATTTCATGTCTATTAGATGAGTACTTCATCTAATAAAGTGGGAGTGGTTTCCGGTCACGCCCACTTAATTGCTTCCGGTGATTAATCGATTAATCAATCGGTTAATATGTACTGATAATCGATTTGAGAATTACAGCCAATTCCCAGCCCTAATATATATTGATGTGCATGAGTTTGTACTGTGAAAGAAAGATAGCTTGAATTGTAAAACAAAGCATTTTTGAATCAGAAAAAGGTACATCACCATTCGCAAATAAATCTCCAATTTTCGAAGATGACAATAATTATAACAAACGAGAAGATTGACAACTCAGCAAACAATCCCAGAACTATTAACTGGCAACATCTTCATCAAGAATTATCCTCCATGTTACTTCCACTTTCACAAAGATTGAACTCTGATGATATATCGACCACCGAAGCGGCTATCTATTTCTCACAAGTACTATCTTCATTCCTTCTGGAGAAAGACCTTCTACCTAAAGCAAAACGCAACAACTGAGAACACCTACAGGTAAATAGGACCCGTGATGTTATCATTTGGACGGACAGATTAGCTCGCCTAAAAAATCAGACTCGAAAGTCCTTTACTTCCTATCCAACACAATTCCAGAATTCAGTTCGAGTGCATAATCGTATAAAACAGGCTGCTAGAGTCTCAGAACGCCAACGGAGTACCAAGAAACAGGAAGAAGCCTTACGCAGATTTGCAAAATCAGCAGTTATCTCCAACAAAACAACCTAGGCTCCACCTCTCAACAAAGACACATACTTCAACTATTTTAAGATGCCTTCCAAGACAGCGGTATGTTCCACCAATCCACTCTACCTGATTGGGTCACACATTACATGCGTATCACCAGCATCGAGGAGAATTTTGAAATGTCACCTGTTAGACCTGGGTTGGTCAAAGCCTAAAGAAGTGTTCATCGTCCTCTTCTCCGGGATATGATGGGATCTCCTCCTGGCATCTGAAAAAGTTACCTTCCACTCATTACTTCCTGGCCACCCTCTACAGCAAAATTTACTGCATTCAGTGGAAGCGCCTCCCAACTGGTGTACTGCAGAGATGATTCTGTTACCAAAGGGTGGTAAACCTTCTAAACCGGAAAACTATAGGCTCATCGCGAAGACAACCACCATAGCCAAGCTCTTCAATAAAATTCTTGCAAGACGCCTAGAATCATACCTCAATAACAACGAGATAATCAATGCCACTATTCAAAAAGGACTTCTCACAGGCTCAAATGGCTTAATCGAACACATTTTTGCAGTCCAAGCCATTCTGGATAATGCCAACCAACAGCAGCAGAATCTGTTCATGACCCTCATTGATCTGAAGAATGCCTTTGGCTCTGTCAGCCATTCACTAATATCCCTGATGCTCCATTACATTAAATTACCATCAAATGTATCCACCTATTTCAGAAGTACCTACTCTGAGCTTACAGCCTCCATCTCCACAAGGAATTGGTGTACCGACCCCTTCCCCATCACACAAGGCATCTTCCAAGGAGATATTCTCTCTCCCCTGATCTTTCTGATATGTTTTAACCCAATTATCAACCTAGCAAAATCCCTATCCACAGGATACAGACTGCAGATTCCACTCTCAGGGAAAGTACCTCAAACAGGCAAATTCATCTATTTGAAATGTAACGAGCCACAATCTACAGAACCATCCGGTTGGTATCTTTGTCGTGTATCGGAACACCTATCTGAAGGTCTCTCCGAAGCGTGTTACAGGGGTGACACAGATGAACATGTGGAACTCAGTACCATCACCTGGGCATATGCCAAGGGCAACTGTTACAATAAACACTACCTGCCCCTGGTCAAGTCTCCACCCCAAAAGTCCTTGATGAAAGTCAACCTTGTCGCCTCTCCAATCCACACAAGGCCAAAGAATTTGCTGACGACCTAACAATTCTATCCGAGGATGCTAAGGAACATCAGGAAACCCTCTAGAACTGGATACCAAGTGCTGTACACTTGGCTTAACCATTCGTCCAGACAAGTGCATCTCCATTATCTTCCAGCATGGAAAAACAACCAACAAGACCTTCATGCGAGGCCTATTTGCGGGGAGTTCAAGTTATGGATATACAAACATTATTTGGTGCCAGCTCTCAGTTTCTTTTTATCAGCAAATGCTATTTCTCAAACATCCATCTCAACCACCCAGATGGAAAGCACCTGGTTTCATCAAGAAATGGCTTAGCATTCCCAAATGTTTTACCTTCACTGCCATCTTCCATCCCAACACTCTTAAAGTTCCCCACCTGAAATACCAATACGCCAAAGTCAAAGTGCAACTGTTAGCTTCAGTACAACTTTCAGATGACCCCCTCATAAACGAAATGGCCTCTGCTCTGAATCCATCTCTATCCTAAAAGCATTTTGGAATTAATATCAATCAGGAACAACTAATATGATCATCTTGATGTCCATCACTATTTCCTATCTGTAAATTTTAATTAATATAATTATTAAATCTGTACCTTTGTCTTCACTGTTTTAAATTTACTTGCTTTGCCAGGCTTAGATGTTTTATTGCATTTTTCAACCTGTGTCCTAGGCCTACTCATCATTGTACAAATGTATATATCTTCAATAATTGATATCTCCCCCCTCCCCCCTGAATCAGTTGGTTATCGAGGGCAACACGGATACATTCTCTCACTTCATTCCTGGATTGATCCAATAACAGCGCTCTAAAATCAATGACATTTCGCATGTCAGGAGGAGGCTGGCGCCTTTTGTAACGTTTAAAAGCATCTTTGAAGATATCTTGATCTACATCTAGTTGCTCGGCCATTAGCGCCCCAGGCCCATAACTGGAGGTCTACGGCGGTGTAGATAGACTAGACACGTAGTATTTTCATAGATCTTCCATACTACACCAACCAGTATCTACAACGATCACCTAGTACAGAGTAATACGCCCGTGATAAAATAGACTGTACATTTGCGTTGAAGAATTTAATGGCTGAATTTACAAGGACTGTGTTGATAACTGGCGCAACCAGAGGGATAGGTAGAGCTCTTGCTTTGGAATTGTCTCGTTTAGGTTGTAAGCTCTTACTCTGTGGACGGTGCAAGGGCGACCTGGAGTCACTTACGAATGAATTGACCAACCCGGATAGCCATGTCTTAAAGGTATTGGATGTGATCGAAAACGAAGAGGTATTGAAGTGGAAGGAAGAACTACTTCGTGAAGAAATTATACCAGATCTCCTTGTGAACAATGCTGCTGTTGTGACTACTGGTACATTCTGGACTATGCCCAAGGATGAGTTTGACAAGGTCATTTCAGTAAATATTATAGGTGAGTGCATCAAGTTTTTCAAACGTGATAGAGAGTAGTTTACTCGTACTATTGTCAGTAGAATATTTATATTGACACTTGTTCTAGTAAAGTCGTATACTGTTCGTCCAACATGTATCAGAAGATACTTAAACAAGCTTTGTTTATTAATATTATATAAGCATCTATGTGTATATGGAGGACTTGCTCATATGAGATAACCACGAGGATGCCTAGTAAGATTCCCATTTTCAGCGTGGATCACCAACACAACACATCAATTATCGTATCTGTACTTTCATGGTTATCTGGTTCATGGTTCCATATTATTTCATTTTCCCATTACATTTTAAGGGGATTTTGGCTCCTTGTGTTTTTGATTTGATGTCACTAATCCACTAGGATCTGATGTGATGACTATAATCTTCCCCAGACTCGTTAATGCTGGTGTTTGAATATCAATGTGGACTCCTTTGTTCAATCACTTTCCTGGAATCGAATTTTAAAATTTTAGCATATCCTCATTTTAAATGAGTTGGGGTGCCAATTTTTGGTGTGGATGAGAGATGTGAGATCCATGTCTTGAGCAAGACCTTTTTTATCTCCTTTCTTAAATATTTGAGATGGTGAACGTGAAACAGGATATAATATCAGCTTCAGATCTCCACCAAATGACCAAAATGATTTAACACCACCTCATAGTCTTACAGTGTTTAAGAAGCTTCTGAACCACAAACAGTTATACATATTACTAAAGTTTCAGCTACCTTTGGTACTGCTTATTGAGAGTGGTATTCCCTTGTGGTAAAGCCCTATAATGTTGTTGCTGCACCAGTTGGTTAATCATGGATAAGGTTAACTCTTCTTATCGTGCTGCATGCATGCTGTGATGTAAGTGCCGAAGGGAAATGTTATCTTACTTCTATTATCATTTCCACTCTCACAGGTGTAGCCAATGTCATGAGAGCTTTCTTACCTAGTATGATAGAGAGAAAGAAAGGAATTATTGTTAATATGTCGAGTGGATGGGGCCGTAGTACTAATCCTGGTGTGTCAGCTTACTGTGCCTCAAAGTGGGGAATAGAGGGACTGACTAAGTCTGTGGCTCAAGAGCTCCCAGATCCTCTTGCTGCCATCCCTGTGAATCCAGGGGTGATAAATACTGACATGCTTCAAACAGTTTTTGGCCCATCAGCTAGTAGCTACATGAAGCCTCACAAATGGTCTGAAATGGCAGCACCCTTCCTTCTCAACCTTACCAGGTCTTCCAATGGAACTAGTGTCACTATTCCTGAATATTGAGTGATTGGATTTTCTGCTGGTGGTATTAGGCAATGAGTGTAAACAAATATTCATATACTGTAATTCAATTTCAGAATAATAATAATATGCACACAATATCATAAAGTTTACATGTAGAGTAAATTATATTGGATAATATTATGATCATAAAATCCTCGAATATCATTGTCTACGGTATTAATTAGCGTAAGTATTGATAGCTATTGATCAACTGACTTGTTCATACATCACGTACTTGTAAAGTGTATATTTTCTTGTAGGGCTTCTACTCTGCAGGTATAAGGTGGTTCTAGCTCGACACATCTAAACTACAATAATATTTGCTTCCATATATTATATATATAATATCACACAATAATACATAACATTTGGAAGTAATTACAGGAATGAAGTTCGTGAAACCATGTAACTTATTACTATTAAAAGATAAGTGTGCTCACTTGCAGTGCAGCGCAGGTTCTCTTCCTTGATTTTGTATTGCATGTTAGTCTTGCATGTGATATACCACCAGATAATACAGCTTGTAATATCTTACATTGAAATTGATTACTAATATGTAATAATAATTGTTATCACAGTATCAATTCCAAATGGGACATTACAAGTTCTATTGGCTGGTATTATACAAAGCAGAACAGGTGCATATTGGGATCAGGTAAAAGAATGGCCCCACATACTCATTACTGGCCATAATGCTTGATGACGTCATCAGGACATCATACTTGCATTTGTTAGGGGTAGGGCTAGAGTTAGGGTTGGATCTTGGATCTTTTTAATTCTAACCTATAATATTTTGTTCTGCAGACCTGATCACCTCTACCCCTCTATCCTGAACAGATGCATGACATCATCATGACGTCATCAATCAATATGGCTGGTGGGGGCATTTTCGTAGTGTCGTGTAACACCATGGATAATTAATTTTATTCATAGTGTAGGAATAAAATATCCATGGTAACACAGACCACAATCTCGCCTCCATTTTTGTATGACGTCACCCAATCTCGCCGACCGGGTGACGTCATCATAAAAATGGAGGCTAGATTGCGGCATAGATTTTATATGGTTGCGATTCCTGATCCTCACACGTACGAGTACGTAGTGAGTGGTGGACACGGGATATTCACGTGCATGCGATCTACGTATAATACTTAGTATGGTACAAGTATACACTTATGGTATAATTTGGAGCGATCTTTTCTAGTTATCGATACGACCCGTCCTACGTGTATAAACCGTAAAACGACCGACTTAAGGAGTTTGCATCAAGCGCTTCGTTTATTTCTGTCTCCCTGGGACCAGTTCAATATGAAATGGGCACTGTTTGTGTTTTACCTGTTTTGGATTTCAGCTGCTCCTTGTCATGGCCATGACACAACTGCAGGGTCCTCAGGCGACCCTCCTCCTGAGCAGATTCACTTAGCAGCTACAGGTTAGGAGCATGTGGAAGCATATACATGTAGGCGGTTCCAAACTATTTGGGACCGGGGTTACCGTTTTATGTTTGAAGAAAATATGTCCATATAGCTCTCGAGAGTATTAATGTCTCAATACGTCCACTCCTAGTAATATCACCAACGTATCTCTGGCGATAATGCTGACATTTACTGGTATCAAAAGGTCAGTGTTGAATATTAGAGTGTTCTAGCTCCAAGCTATCAATCCCCAGTAGCACACACAACCTACCAGACCTTGCCAGGGCAGTGAACACCCGGTGATTATTTGTCACCGCCTCACGTAACCCCTGAGTCCGAGGCTTCCTTTTTTGTATCACATTGTTGTTCTTTGATTCGAATAATAATGTGTTTCTCACTTACTTACGAACTGTACTAACCGTATAGTGGAGGATGGCAAATCTGTAAATTGAACATAATCGCCTGTGCTCATTCCAAAGCCTAAATGTTCCCAAGCTTGATCAGACCATAGACACTCTAAACTACGTTACGTAGTTTAGAGTGTCTATGATCAGACCAGTATAGAGTGTCTATGATCAGACCAAGTCCACATACAGCAGAACAAAGTACTGTGAACTATATCCAGTTTGGGAACATTTAGGCTTGTATATAAGCCTAAATATGTTAAATACCCAATATGTTGAAGCAGTATTTGTATGAGTGGATTGTAAAAAACATGTTGTTTGTCTCAGATTCTTAGTACAATTTTCATTTCAACTAGATTGTTATTTCTATACATTTTGAGGATTTTCACTGTATTTGCATCACATTACTGTAACAGTGTTGCTGGAGTTCAAACATGTTTCATTTTCACTTGAAATGAACCACATGTCTAGCCAACTAAGCATCATTACGTAATTATAATGGAAATAATGTAGAATACATATGAATATCCATGTATCTGTATGGTGAATGTAGCTCTAATTCCAGTATCATATACACTATGAGTGGAAAATGGTCATTATTACAGTGGAATGGATGTACTCATGTTGTATTTTTTTCACTTTAGAGACTGTATCTGCCTTTATTGTTATGTGGACAACCTTCGCTCCTAGCTCAGAATCTGTTGTGAAGTATGGACTAGCTGAGAGTGCTCTGACTAGTAATGTTTCCGGGAAAATGGTAGAGTTCGATGATAGCAAGAAGCTGCGCTATATTCATAGTGTTGAATTGACAGGTCTGAAACCCGGAACCAAATATTGTAAGTTTGCTAGAAATGAAACATGGTGTGATCAACTACCAGTTTACATCTGAAAGTTATCTCACAATAAAATTAATACTTTCATGCCACAAATGTTTGCTTCACCTTATCAGCTGCAAGGGTGCCTGCACACAATACGTAACATTAATGAATAAATGTAATTTGTAATGTCTTTTTGCTTATATAATGAGCAAGTTCAACCTGTATGTGACCAGCCTTTGTATTGTAAATGGCCTTGGCCTTGGATTTTGCTTTGGTACTGTATCATACACATACATACAAAGGTTTGAAGGGTCTTTGAAGGGTCTTGAGGGGTATACACATTGCACTCATCCACCAATGCAATGCTGAGGAGAGATGTTCATCAGAAATACAAGAGAATCTACTTTCTCCACCCTCCATTGGAATGCTACTACGTACTTTGTCTGTTAAGAAATTCGGTTTTTGTACAGATTTGCTTGCATTTCCAATATTTATGGGACCAGTCGTTATGATGCTCAACTCAATCCTTCAGTACTGCCATTGTTAGAACTGAGTACAGTTCTAAAGTCAGTAGTGTTTGTCAGTTCGGTTGATGATCTGTTTTGATTTTCAATTGGGAATTATGTTATTGCTTGGAATGAAAATAGCCTTTTGTTACTATTGCTATAGAATAAAAATGTATAATGACTTTCCATTATTGTTGCCATAACATGCTATGTCTTAATCCTAATCTCTCATAGCCTATAGTTGTGGATCTGGGCAGGTATGGAGCAAGGTTTATACTTTCACTACTTTGAAGGAAGGATCAGATTGGAGTCCACACTTTGTTGTATATGGTGATCTAGGATATCAGAATGGACAATGTATACCAAGTATTACAAAGGAAGTTATGAATGGCCGTTTTGATGCTGCTTTACATGTGGGTAAGTACATTAAATTTTTATTCCATTCATTTTTCAATTATATGGGTTTTTAACGGTTGTCTTGTGTTTCATTGCCAGGTGATCTTGCATATGATCTACATGATGTGAGTTCCTCTTAAACCACAAACAATAACATACTATATGTTTAATCAGACAAATGCTATTGAACTCCTATACTATGAATTGGGAATATTCATTAATATCATAGAATGGTGATGACTTCATGAACTCCATTGAAGACATTGCTGCTCGACTGCCATATATGGTGGCTCCCGGAAACCACGAAGAATGGCAGTAAGCTACTGTACATCAATATTACTTTACTACCAATCATGCCATCACTGGTAGCATAGGTACAGTTGCTTTTGCTGTTTGTTTGGATTCATTATTTCCTTTTAATGATAATTTATGCCTACATTGCGTATCTGCATATTATAGCAATTTCACACACTATCGTAACCGATTCAAAATGCCCGGAAACAGTGAAAACTACTTCTACAGGTAACATTGTTGTTTCTTCGCCCTTATCTACGTGGTTGGATAATAATTTTGTTGTATAATTCTTTTGTAGCTGGAATGTCGGTCCAGCACATATCATCAGCTTTTCCACAGAAGTGTATTTTTACTTGGAATATGGACTATTTCTTCCAAAGTGGCAATATGAATGGCTGGAACAGGACCTGAAGGTTAAGCATTTAATGACTGTGTTAGGATATTATTACTATTATGCTATCAATTAATACTATCATGTTCTATCTTTGTATTTCTTGTTTTAACAGGCAGCTAATTCACCAGAGCAAAGAGCTCAACGGCCGTGGATTATCACTATGGGACACAGGCCAATGTACTGTGCAGATGATGATGGAGATGACTGCAACAAAGTAGACAGCATTGTTAGTGTGCTTCACGTGTGTAGTGCATATGGTGTCTACTAAACCCTGGAAAGAACTGTACATGATATCAGTAATACATGTATTACCAATTGCTTATAAGGGATACTATTTTTATTTACTACCATATCTATTGCAGGTACGAACAGGAATTCCAATCAGTCATAAGTACTCATTGGAAAAGCTATTTTATCAATATGGTAATCCATTATATGCAAAGCATCTGTATGTAATAGATTAATCTTTGTTTGCTAGATTAACCCTTGCTTCACTTGTGTGATAAGCAAGATGACACCACGAACTGCCATGGCTTACTGATTTGAACTACTGCTCCCATGATTACTGTTTTCATTTGTATCTGTGTATTGTATACATGAAGTAGTATGATATATTGTACCTTCAAAATAATTAAGATTGTACATTATATTGTGTATGAGTCTTGTAATCATACATCTCCACAGGCTAAGCATACAGTTCAGAAACTAATGACCATCTAGTACGATTGTAACACAATTTGTAGTACAACTTCTGATAAGAATGATTGTGTATCATAGTATGCACAAATACATAATTACCATTTATTGCTATATGTAATTTTGTACTGTATATAGGTGTTGATATTGAAATATGGGGCCATGAACACAACTATGAAAGATTTTTGCCACTGTATGATAGAAAAGTGAGTTTTAAGATTGTACATGCTAATGTTTGGATGTCCAGTAGTGTCCAGATGGACACTACTGGACATGGACCAGATCTACTGTACAAAGCAGTATAGTTATATGATATCAGTGTAACTAACTAGTATGTGTGTACCAAATCAACTGTCCACTACCTGTATTATACTATATAGGTATATAATGGATCTGATGAGTCTCCATATGTCAACCCGAAAGCACCTGTACACTTTATTACTGGTGCACCTGTGAGTTGAAAGTGTGAGAGTATTACATTATGTATTATTTCACGTAACTCAGCCCCAGAAATGTAAACTCACATCTTTTCCACAATTGTATGAACCAAGCTTTATAATGGGAAAAATTGAATGCATTTCGCTAGCCAAATGATTATTCACTCCGAACGTTTCAACAGCTCACTGCTGTCTTCATCAGTGGTATGAAATACAGGCTGTGTGAATGTGCTTTTACATGCATGTGTTGACATGTGATGATGTGGTACATGACGGTGGTAACCCAGTGCCCAACTAAGTCAAGACAACACCACATCAGACACCGCCTTTGTCACCATCCCGTATATTAAGAACACTTCAGAAGCCATTAGACGAATAGGCATCAAGACTACCTTTCAGCCAATAAACACCTTAAGACAACTTATAGTTCACCCCAAGGATCCTGTACCCAAAGAGAATAGAGCAGGAGTCGTTT
Source organism: Chondrilla cf. caribensis (assembly GCA_964020155.1). NCBI lineage: Eukaryota > Metazoa > Porifera > Demospongiae > Chondrillida > Chondrillidae > Chondrilla > Chondrilla cf. caribensis. The sequence goes on from OZ026566.1 coordinate 1,887,401, forward strand.
ACCTGATCCAATGCAGTACATGCCCTCAAACACACATAGGCCAAACTGGAAGAACACAAGGACAAAGATTAGAGAACACCAATGAGCAACTAGAGATAGGAACATAACTACATCTGCCCTAGCAGAACATGCATGTGTAAGACAGGCCACACAATTAACTGGACACAAAGACAGATATTAGAGACCAACCACAACAGATCTAGACAATGCCTGTTAGAGTCCTGGATGATCCACAAGGAGACACACACACTGAACAGAGAACTTGGAACCTTACCCTCCACATACAGACAACTGCTTTAGCCTCCCCCACTTTCATGTTATCTATATTTTTGGAAACTGAACTCATATATAATATTCTTACATCATTTTATCATTTCTGTCTCATTATTATTCACATGTCACCATTATGTAACACATCATCACCTGTCAACGCATGCATGTAAAAGCACATTCACACAGCTTGTATTTCATACCACTGACGAAGACAGCAGTGAGCTGTCAAAACATTTGGAGTGAATAATCATTTGGCTGGTGAATTGCATTCAATTTTTCCCATGATGACACCTAGCCAATCAACCAGTTTTGCAAGCTTTATAATATTGGTCATTGGAGGTAGTAGGTTTGCTTACTTGAGATGTTATAATTCAGGGGAATATATAGTTTTGATTTCTAATAGGTCGACACCATTATGGTATTTAGGTCTAGTACGGTACAATAATACTGTATTGTATTCCTTAGTGTTGCCATCAACTACTTAAAAAAGTACATGAAATGGATAATTCCATCTTTATAGCCCCGCTTATACTTGTACAGGGCAACCGAGAAGGACATGATAAACTTGACGTTCACCTGCCTTCCTGGTTTGCATTTGGCAGCACTGATTTCAGCTACACGCATATGACTGTGATCAATGCCACTCATCTGTTGTGGGAACAAATCAGTACCTCTCAGGTAGGACACTTCTACATATGTAGCAGCCACTCAGTTGTGGCAATTGGCTCAGCTAAATTACAGCCACCTATTTAGTTTAACATAGTATCTAATTTGACCATCATGTCTATAATTTATTATGTGTTTGATTTCTAGTCTATTTCTACAGCATAGTGGTATTGAGGTGTATTACAGTACAGTATGCAATCATATTGATAACATAATATGTTTTATTTTGTATTTCCACCCTCCTAATGAATTTTTAATTTTCAGAAATTTGTGGCAGATCAAGTGGTTTGGCATGATCATCATACACACTGTACATTGTTATGCATGTATAGGATCTCATGATGATCAGTTTGTGTATGTAATAAATTTTTCTATGAACTTTTTCTCGACCATACCTAGGGTGGTAAGGCTATTGACAGTGTTATGGTGGTTAAAGATAAGCATGGACCAGAAGCCTGGCAGTAATGCTTACATATTATTATTGTAGTGCTTAACCTCTGCATATGAACGATTGGACTGTATTACTGCTGTGTTATAACTACATCTTAGCAATATGCATTGTTAATTTGAGATTAATAGATAATTGAGTTTGATTTCATGAATATGGAGATTTTTGTTCATGGAATATTGAAAGTTTCATAGCCTTGTATATTATATTTGCTACACCAACAATATAATATTATATAAACCCTATTGACACAGTACTGCACAGAATCAGGCTTATGCTGTAACATTACTATTTCTATAAGATTCCATATTCACTTTGGTGTACTTTACCCTCTAGGTTTGATTTTTTGAATTGCCCAGTTGTATATTAGTTGAGCTAAGCTTAGAGAAGATTATACATACAGGTACATTATGCAATTATAATGGAGTAGCTATATATATGCTGGTAAAAAGAGGTGGATAAAGTTTGTGATAGTCCGTGATCGGAAAAGATTGTACTCATCTTCAACCACAATCTGAAATGTCCTGTTGATGTAACAGGAAGGGAACCTGCTTAGGATGCATTTGTGCACATGCAAGCTGGAAGATGATGTCATTTGATTTCATTTCATTGAATTATAAAAGAAATAGGACCACTTAGCCAATGCAGGCTATTTCACAGTTTTGCCATGATAAAATTAAAAGCTAACATAATACACCTGCAATAAAACAAAAGATTAAATGACAATGGAAGAATAAATTAATATATTTCAATAATAAGGATAAAATTCAAAACAAAAAATTAAACAGATTCAAATTAAGAAAAAGACAATTTAGACAATTGGTACAAGATAGCAAATTTACCAAAATTAGTATTGATCTTGTTCAAATACCAACACTCGGTGGAGGATGCTCATATACATGGCAGGTGGCCATAGGCTTCATGAGTGCACAGAGATAGGGTGTGGCACTCTTTTCCTTGATGGATTGCAGTAGACATCTAAGGAAAATGTTTCTAACTTCCTCAAGTGAATGCCAGCCTAGCTGTGCTTGCACCTCGGTTGCTGAGAAAAACTTAGGATGCTTTAGAATAATCCTATCTGCTCAGTTTTGGGCAAGTTGTAGACGGTTAGCATCCACGGCTGAGCAGGTACTCCTCATGAGAGAACAATAGTTGAAATAAGAAGCCATCTTGGAAAAATAGAAGGTAGTGAGGGCTTTCCTAGAAAGATATAATATACGTATCTGGAAATCCTGCATAATAGTCTGGGGTTACTGCCTATAGGTTTTAATAATATTATGTATTTGATGTGATAATCCCACTTGAGATTGTCATCAACAATTACACCCAGTACTTGAATGTCCTAACTTGCTCAATGGGAGAGCCATCAATTACAATATTAATTGGGGGTGGTGATCTCCTACTGGAGTGGATCAACATACATTTGGTCTTCAACTGATTCACTTCCAGGCAATTTTGACTCATCCAGGACTTCACTGCAGACAAGATCGAATTCATTTGGGTTTGAATCTGCGCTACATCTTTGCCAGGAGCAGAGAATGTTGAATCACCAGCAAACAAGGCAGTAGTAACAGATGAGCCAACAACAGCTGGAAGGTCATTGATGAACACAGAAAAGAGGATAGGGCCAAGAATGGAGCCTTGTGGCACACCAGAAAGAATATCACCAGAATCTGAGAAAGATCCATTTGCAAGCACAAACTGATTCTGCTGATTAAAGTATGATCAAAGAAGCTGACACAAGGATGGTGATAAGCGAAAACGTGTTCGCAGTTTGTGCAGTAGAAGCTCATGGTTAACAGTGTCAAAAGCCTTTTGAAATATCCAAGAACACAACATCTACAAGGTCACCATTGTCCAGAGATTTGTACCAAGAGTCTGTGAGCTTGAGCAGCAGAGATTGTGTGGAATGACCTTGTCTAGAACCCAATTGCGATGGGTAGAGTAAGTTGTTGGTTTCCAGGTGAGCTTTGAGCATATCAGCATTTCCATAACTTTACTGGCAGCAGGTAGAAATTGAGATGGGTCGATAGTTGAACAGATATCAGTGGAACCAGCTTTGTGCAACAGATGAACAATAGCTGATTTCCATGATGATGGAAATTGCTGCTGTGAGATAGCACTGTTAATGATTTATGATAAGGGTAGACTCAGCTGTGCAGGAGCAGCCTTTAAGATGACAGGACTAACAGAGTCACAGCCAGTAGATTGCTTGGGCTCTAAATGTCGAATCAGAAAGGCATGCTCTTGGGGTGACAAGTGGGGAATGTCAAGGTCAAGAAATGATTGTTCAGGTCGCTGGCTGATGGCATAGCGGATGTATTAGTATGGGAAAGATGTCCATTGTTCATAAGGATCTAAAGGGCAGACCAAATAATGGACGAAGTGGCATTGTTGTTTACTAGATGAGATAGGTAGTGACTGTTTACCATCGAAATTGGGAACATACCAAAACAGATGCCATAACACAGATTCAGACGAACATTGTGAGCAAGATGATCCCAGTATACAGCTTACAAGCCATGTGAATCAGAGTACAATGGTTGAAACCGCCAATATACTCAAGGAGACGAATATAGAAAGCAATTCTATTCCAGAGTATAATTTCAAATGGGGGACGAGAGATGGTCCAGAAATCTCATCAACAGCATATAGAGAGATAGTTCACTGGAGACCAAAATTCTTTCAAGTACCATCAGGTACTATCGGAAAAGCCTTTGTAACAGAGATCGCATGTTTATATCAATCATTTGCAGACAAACCAAGTTTAGAATGCATCTCCATTAGAGCCATGCAGTATAGTTTGCCAGGTGTTACTTCTACAAAAGCCAAACAGAGGCAGCAAAACAAAGGATCGCCAACATCAGACATCTACAGTGTAGATTAGATCTTTGGAATCAGGGAGATTTTCAGGTACTTATAGAGGAAGGCAGATGTATACAACAACAACTCAATCAATACAAGCACAAATCCAACCCTGATCATACAGCAAGAGTGTTTAGTATATTGATGCTTCTTGACAAGGTCAAAGAAGCCATTAACTTTATTACTAGAAAATTCAACTGAAAAACCCTTAAAGCTAGATGAACCAATCCAAGTATTAGCACTGAATGGAGAAGAAACTACAATCACGGCAAAAGAGGCCCTAATCTTGAAGCACCCACAAGGTAAAGAAGCAGATCCCCATACCCTATTGGATACAAGCACTATTACGAATACATTGTCAATCCAATAATCTTTGAATCCCTAGATTCAACAGCCATCAAAAAAGCATCATCCTTCATTAAAGGTTCTGCAGGACCATCAGGGTGCAAAAATATGGAGACAAATGTGTCTATCATTCAAATCAGTTTCCAACAATCTCTGTATTGCACTAGCTGCAGTAGGGAGGAGAATTTGCACCGATCATATAGATCCTGTAGGACTTGAGGCCTTTGTTGCAAGCCTATTAATGTCTGGGAATTCATCCAATTGGCATAGGTGAAGTGGGGAGAAGAATAATTTCGAAAGGAATCATCAGAATATTCCAAGATGACATCAAATCAGTAACCAGCCCACTTCAACTATGTGTAGGGACTATCTGAGGATGTGAAGAAGCAATACATGCTATACGAGATCTCTACAACAATGAGGAAACAGAAGCAATCCTACTATAGTCGATGCTACCAACGCTTTCAACACGCTAAACTGAAGAGCTGCATTACTTAACAGTCACACTATGTCCAGCAGGTGAAATGTCTGGAAAATACATACCAAACACCAATCAAAATGTTCATAAGAGGAAGTGGAGAAATACTGTCCACTGAAGGAGTAATTCAGGGAGACCCATTGGGAATGGCAATCTATGGTATAGCAATCATGGCACTGGTACAGAAAATACAAGAGATGGGCAATGGAGCAAAACAAGTCTGGTTTGCAGATTTTGTTTGAGGACATGGTGGGATGGTCTGACGACTTTAGGACCAAAGTTTGGCTATACACCGAATGCCATCAAAACCCATCTGCTAGTCAAGGAAAAATTCGAGCCTATCGACTTTCATGAACATCAACATAAATATTATAACAAAAGGAAAGAGCTACCTTGGGTCTCCTTTGGGGACAGAAGAATTTGTTGCAGAATTTATCATGAGAAAAGTGGAAGTAGACAACTTGTCAACAATCGCAAATAGCTACCCCCATGAGGCTTACCCTGTATATACTCATGGATTTTCCAACAAATGGACCTATGTGATGCAAACAACACCCAACATTAGCAATGAACTACAACCATTGGAGGAAACAATTCACAACCGTCTAGTTTCAGCAGTCACCGGTCGACTACCATGCTCAACAATGGAAAGACAATTAATTGTCCTTCCACCGAAGATTGGAGGACTAGGGCTACCACAACCAACTGAGGAATGCAACTATACATATGAAGCATCAAGAACAATCACTATAGCCCCCAGGTCTCACTCATCAAGTCCCAAACCATCAAAGGTTCCATCTCAGATGAAAGTTTAATGTGTTTGAAATTGCAAATGAAGAAGAAAACCTCAGAACGTAGTTTTCAGAGAGAAGAAACTTGGTCCCAACTGAAAACTAAACAACTAAGTCTACTCAACCTCTCCCAAGAGAAAGGGGCATCCATCCGGTTGTCGGTACTACCGATTGCCAGACATGGTTTTGATCTCCACAAGGGTACATTCAGGGACGCATTAAGTCTTAGACATGGTTGGCACCTCATGAATACACCACAAACATGTAGCTGCGTTAGCAATTTTTCCGTTGACCACGCCATGATCTGTCCAAAGGGTGGCTTTCCGACCATAAGACATAATGAAATAAGAGATCTTACAGCCAATATGCTCTCAGAAGTCTGTCATAATGTAATTAAAGAACCATGGCTGCAAACAGTTCAGGGAGAAATATTCCATCACCAGTCAGCAAACTGAGAAGAGCATGCTTGATTAGACATCTCCGCTAGGGGATTCTGGAATAGATCCCAGGTAGCATTCTTTGACATAAGGGGTTTCTACCCATATGCACCTTCCAATCATTCCACAACAATTTCAGCAGTTTATAAGAAACATGAGAATGAAAAGAAGATGAAATATGGACAGAGGGTTTGTGAAATCGAGAGAGGTGTCTTTACACCACTAGTTCTTCAACAAGTGGAGGACTGTCCAAAGAATGCACCATGCAAGATTGGCTGCTCTGACTGCAGACAAAACAAATCAATCCTATGCCACATTAATTACTTGAATGGATCAGAGTAAGACTCTCATTTGCACTACTCCGTATGGAATATTATGTCCGAGGGACAAGATATTCGAGAAATTTCATCACTACAATAGATTCAGTTGCAATTGCTTCCGCCGAAGCAGATACGCCCCTTTACTGAATATTTATTACGTATCTTTTTCTATCTGAACAGATTTAGTATTCTCTCTATTTTTCCCCGTCAATGATTGAGCCCAAGTTTGTACAGCGTCATGTCAGGTTAGCTGGTGATTACGTAAGCCTCACTTATGCTTCATGATGCAAGTGTAGTGTATGCGTAAAATGGCCTCCGGCATTGGTAGAATTGTTGATAGTACTGAATTGGACGCACCTTCTCAGGGAAAAACACCCGTGTTTTCCTTAGAAAACACCAATCCACGTTATGGATCATTCAGTTTCATTCACGATAACCGATTCTATCTTCTAGGAGGTTCTCCATTCTGGTCATTACTGGAATGTTTCGACTTGAAGCGGGGCTGGACGAAGATTGCTCTTAAAGGGGACCACTTACCAGTGGAATGGGCAGAAATTCAAGGTTGCGTTAGGAATGAATGTGTCTTCGTTTATGGGGGATTCTGTGGCACTGCCTCCTATTCTGTATCGGGACGCTCTAATGCACTCAGGAAGATTGATCTAGTGAACCACCGTTTGGATGTAGTACAAACTCAAGATTCTAATTCTCACCCTATGCAAAAAGACAAGTATGGCTGCGTTGTATATGAGAACAAGTTATACCTGTTTGGAGGATATGGTATGCCACAGAAGTGCGAGGCAGATGATCGCACTCCTCTTTCTGTCTGGACGATGATAGCTTCTCAGGTCTAGGGTGGACGAATGAGTTCCATGCCTTGGATGTCAACAATCGTAAGCATGTCTAGTTAATATATGTATGATATTGTGTAATATAGTACAATGTATCAATGGATTCACGTTTATCACAAGATAAAGTGGAATTGTTTAGAATTCATCACATCAAGTACTCTCTTGGCACTGATCTTTTAGTTGGTGTTATTGTAGGTATTATTTTCATGCGTATATAGCTGATTTAAAGTCATAGACACTCCACATGACACCAGCTGTGTCATAAGATACCCATTCAAATGTACTCTTTCAAAGGCTCCTACTGTATCCCACTGCATATTTCAATTTACCCTGTGTTGCCTTATTAACTTGTGAGGAATGGTGGAATGTAGTTCATTTGTAGTGATCAATCCACATGTATTGATGTGCCTTAGGGTATTTTCATTGCTGTATTTAGGTTTCATTTCTGAAAATAATAATAATAAAACTCCAATATAATATATTAGAATGACTCTTTCATAAGAGAAGTTGATTATGACTCATTCAATGCCATACTAGCTTTGCATCAATCTCTTGTCCAACTTTATACAATGTGCAAACCTCACACAGTGTTTTTTGTTCTTATCTACTCACAACACAATGGGTGTCTGTTGCAACTTCGGGTTACAGGCCGCCTCCGTGTGCTGCATTCTCTTTCACCAAAATCGATACCTCTCGTGTTGTACTGTTTGGAGGAAGGCAAAGAATTCAACGTGTTAACGATATTTATATATTGGATTTGAAAGACCTGGTATGAATAAGTAGTCTTGACACCTTAAATAATCTTTCCTTTTGCTATTCCTCATTTCTCTGTCATTTCAGGTCTGGAGAGGACCTGTATTGCCTTCAGTTGCTGATGAACTGTGGCCTATTCCCAGGTCATTCCATACCGCTGTATCACTGCATGACCCAGACAATATATTGAGTCTTCAGGAGCCAAAGCTTCTTGTTTTTTGGGGAATGGACAGGGAGACTGAACCAATCAATGATGCATGGATATTGAATGTTGATACAATGAAGTGGGAAAAGGTTTGACCTTGTTGCAAACATACTTTATACCCACATGCCAAGCTTTGTATGAGTATATGTAGTGTGTTTCTAATTATAAAGAGGCATTATACTAACATCTACAATGTGAGTACAAGTCCACTTGATGTAAACAGCCTCCATAAGTTGAACATGTTACACTTCTGAATTATGTCCATCAACCTTGTCAGTGAGAATTTACCATACTTTTAATATGTATATGGTACCTCTATAACTTACCCTGACTGAGAAAGTAAATTTAATATGAAGCAGTTTTATTCGTACATGCTACATAATAGTTGTAGCCTGTCGAATGTACAATAATGGAATGCATTGCTTTACCTTTCGTCAATATCACTTCATCACTGTTATAACACACCTAGACAGGCTACAAATATAACTTATATTACACAAGTGTACTTATATACATTTATGAGCAAGTGCTATACTGTATGCATATGACTTATACAGATGGTTAACAGTCCAACTGGGCCAAGAGTATGGCACATGTCCACTGCCTTGTACAGTAGAGATGGTATCCAGGTATTCATCTTTGGAGGTACCAAGTACAATCTGTTTCGAGACGTACAGGGATATGGCACTCTATCGCATTTATATGTATCGAAGTTTGGTGAGTATTCCTTTTTCTTTATACGTACAATTATAGCTATGTATATCCTACCTAGGCCTGCTGCAGCAGTAACATAGAACGTGTGGTGTATCACATATATCAGCATACATTTCTCTTGATCCACCCATCAATCACTCATGCACCAGGATATAAGTAGATACCGTATAAGCACACACACTGTGACACACACATTGAAGATTATCAATTACGTACACTGTTTAGTAAGCTAGAAGAGACAATGATTGTTGTGGTGCGAGGATTTAAGCCACTTATATCCCTTTTTATTGCATGATGTACCTCTTGTGCACTATACTGTAGCAGTATGTACTTGTAGTACAATATTGGCTTTCATAAAATGTCATCTACCTTTACTACTACACAAAACCAGGACCAAATGTATGGTTCCCATTACGTAGGAGGGATATAATATTTTTTTTCAAATCACTAAAGGGTAAACCAGTTTAACACTGTAAACATGGTGTTCATGAAAATCACTTTTACTTTTTTGTTGTTAGTTTTGTAGGTGTATCTAACTTAAGTCATATCATTCTCTGTTACATCGCAAACAATTGGAATCTGATGGAGAGGAAATTGGAACACCTGCCTCATGTTTACCAGCAGGTTGTAGCAGAGTATAAATCCAAAAGTGATGTCCTGGCTGAAGTAAACCAGTTCGCTTTGCAACAATTTTGACAAACAGACACTCATACATTGTCAATTTTTCATTACAATGTGATATAAAACAATGAAACAATTAATTATTATTCAGAAGAATAAATTTAATTGTTAATTTTTAAACATTCCTATTAATTTTACTTGATCCACTGGGTGTTTTATCCAGGATAGCCACTGGGGCCAACGCACGGCTTCGATTTGTCTCTGCTATTTGTCCATCCATTATCATCTCATCTAAAATCAGGTGAGCCTTTTCAATTCCAAACATGAGCTTCATAAGCAGTCAAGGGGACAACTTGTTTAGGTTTTGTGTTAAAATTGTCACAACTAAACAGTCACTAAAGTGTTGGCTATAAGGCCAGATAGCATCGTAAACAGTCTAAAACACACATGCAACATGTACTAATGTTGGAAGGATACATCCAGTTCGCACTTTCAATGATATAGTAAATACAGGACCGGTAAAGAATGGAGAGAGGAAGGATAGATTAGCATGTATGTAAATGAGTTGACATGATAACATAAGGTGAAGAAGACACCGAACATCTGTGATTAGCCTCACCACGTTTTCAAAATATCTATCGTATGTTTCAATGATATGATGTATAAACTCCAACATACTCAATTCATTCTGGATCGAAATACACAATTAACAATATTAACATTAAAATCGATGATGATATCAAGGAAACTTGAAACATTGACACATACCTCATCACTGCTGACTCCCAGTATCACATACAATGAAGCATACCTTCGATATATAATTGTGTAGCTACTGTATTCCATGAAAGAGCACTGTAAAAATGACAATCATTGTAATACGGTGAAACTTCACTGCAATATACACGTAAGAACATAGATAGTTGCATTAGATTCCAAAAAATACCATGTAAATACAAAATTGGTACTTCTATAAGGAATATGACGACTGTCCTGTAGCACTGCTCAAGGAATCCAGCCTTTTTGTGTACCAATGGCATTCATCCATCACACTTCAGATGCTACATTTGTACAGTAACTACCATATTTCCCACTATGTACTAGTGAAATCTTACCAAGTGTTAGTGGCCTTACCGACACCTAGCATATCAGATAGAGGTCATGGTGACAGCCCACGTCTTTCTCATCTGACAGTATGGTAATATGCGGCGTAAATATAATAGGCGTTTTTGGACCTACATATGGTGCTGTCATACGAAAAGTGGTCCCCGCCTAGAGTGGTCCCCCGGACTTTTTTGGCACCATATTTGGTCTCCCTGGGACTCAATATACCATCAAAAATGGTTAGGGTTAGGATTAGGATTAGGGTCAGGGTTAGGGTTTAGGTTTAGGTTTAGGGTTAGGGTTGGGGTTACGTTTAGGGTTAGGTACAAGTGGACCATGTAGGACGTCGGAAACCAGTCCGCACGGACTGGTTTTGCCGTTATTTTCGGTCTCCGGGGACTGTTTTTGGCAGCGGACCATATTTTTCGTGACAGTGCAACGATGCCAATGTTTCAGTGTAATTTCTAGACCTGTTCTATGCCAATAACCACCATCATAACTTTAACAGCATACTACATCTGAATCTGTATCTACCATCATTAAACCACAGATATCAAATCCACAGTCGACAAAAACAACTAATTGGGATTCAATGAAATTCTATCTGGCTCCCAGATAACCGTGCGGGTTCTCGAACAATTCATCTGCCTAGAAATGGACTCCAGTATATGTATATGAATTCAAGTTAACTGTTTAGATATTTTATCCGTATGTGTACAATATCTATGGCATTATGGTCTGGGGATTTCAAGTACAAGCTATCCGGCAATGTGGGGACTTGCTCTTACTTGTTCCTCTCCTCTGCTGAGGCACTTTCGTACGATATCCGCTTCACGTATAACTCTCTCTTCGATTGAAATAGGTTCATAGTACTGTGCCAACCTGGTTTGCCCTTGTTTGTTCACCAAAAGCACGAACTTGATCATCTTCAGTATAGTCTCGCGTAGCCAAGACCCATTCACGCCTCCAATTATAAATTGGGACTTCGTCCTGTCGGGAAATGGGTCTGGCAGATAACAAGGACTTTGTTGATCACGATCAATCAGCTGCCAAGGCAGAATATTCTATATTGTACGCCTTTTGAGGTGTACTGGTTTCATGCTGGACTTCAACAGAAGTTTAATGAAGGGCTGACAACATCCAAACCAGCCCCAGACTGACCATCATGCAAAATTGATAGCTACATACACAGGACATCCAACTTGTAGTGAATGAGTTGATGGCACAGCAGATTCAGATTTAAGCCGAACGACATCACAATGAATTTCACCGATTCAAGCCACTTCTTAACAAGCCAATAAAGACAAAATAGTTGTATAGATAGAAAAATTAAATTGCTAAGTACATTCTGCATGATCAATAAAGAAACTTGGTTTTAAAAACAGAGTCATTGTATGCAATACAGGTACTGCACATGCTTTAGCACACACATCACAACATGAACAAAAAGGATTATTAGTTTGGCATTTTCTCCTTTTAAGAATATTTGTAAATTTAAATTCTCCTGCACTCTGTTGAGATGAGCACATATGACTCAGTCTCCTTACTTATTGTGGCAATTGTATTTTGCAATCAAAATGGTCTTTGGTGAAGATTTGTCACTAAAAAATATACTATACACACAAGTAGCTGTAGACACTAACATTGTAGTGTTTCGGCCTTCAGAGCCTCGTCAGTACAGCATTAATATTTTCACACAAGTGTACACACTGGTACACACGCATACACACAAACATCACTCCTTATATACCCGCTGGACACTTCAAATTTCGCGCCATAATGACGTCAGAATATTGATCGAAATCCACCGCGTTGCCGAATACGTTATAAGATCATCGGAACGCATAACAAACGCGATCGAAAATTACATCGTAACATCCGAATACAACTCGATACAGCAATTTGAAATACATCATCGCAATCAGTACAGGAGAAGAAAAGCGAATAAAAAGGTAAAGTGACCCCGAACTGCCGACGGGGTCTGTTATTCCGTGTTTTCTGACTTGTCATCACCTATAGAGGTAGAATAAACAAACGAATGCAATGTAAAATTTCATATGTACGACGCGAAAGTGTGCGAGAGTTGCCGACGACACCGCGCTCAGTATACGCTAGTCTACACGGGGAAACCATGGCGACCTACTTGTGAACTTCGTTAGCGGCAATTAATCAGTACCGTTGTATCCTGAGTTTGTATTGAAGATGAACTCTCTCCCAGTAAAACTAGCGGAATCGCATTTTACAGCAGCTAGCAATGAATTGCATATATTCTCATCTGGTGAGTCGTAAGTAAGTAGCTATGGCAAAACTTACATAACGCGGTTAACTGCGATGCTATACAGGACTTCCTTATATTACGGCAGAAGATCAGCAGCAACTTCAAATCGTTTTACAGGAGCTAGCTGCACTGGTTAGTCCAATATTTACTACGACTGGTTAACTCTACGTATAATATGTGCACAATTGACATCCTACCTCGACATGTGTTTAGGAAAATTCAGTGTGGCAATCACGCCAAAATTTTGAAGTAATAAATATTACCACTAGTTCACTGAGACACAGACTTAAAAATCTGAAAGATAATCTTTCTTCGGAAGTATCCGGTAAGCTGAGAGCCATAAAATTGTATAGCTGTATGGCTATGTACATACAATAGGAATATATATGGATTATGCATAGTTTCGTTGTATTTTCATATGTTTATACAACATTGTGGATTGAAATTTAAATTGATCTAACATGCAAATGTTAGCAAGAATGTGTGCATATCTATAGTTGCTGTGGCGGAAGTCAGAGATGCTAATCAGGATTTACAGACGTCATTGAAAGTGAGCATATGTACACATGTACATACGTACATAGCATAGAGATACAACATGATTTCAACTTGTATATTATTCAATAGGAAGAGTTGCATAGTATAATGAAAGAAATTGAAGGTTATAAAACAACGGAAGAACTGATCAGAATACACATTGACTTGTTAAGGTGAGTAAACATTGAGTGTTTGTGTTCATCGGAAACTTTCAACACAACCACTCTTTTTGGGTTGATGTGCGTTTGTAGCAATTTCTGTGCTGGTAATAAGCAAATTAATTTCCAAATAGAATCTGATAGCTAAAACGGATTTTGTGGATCCCTTATAACTTGTCTAGATCAGTTTTCTACTGTATTTGGCTATTATCTAGAGATAACATTGTGAGAGTGATTTGAGGCAATTATTTTGTATTATGTATGTATGTTCATGCTTATTGCATTGATAAATATAGTATGGTTGCAATAAAATTTCTTCCATTTTTCAAGACATGAGAACACAGCACTGTTGCAAAAATTCAAGAAGGCCGAATTGAATCTAAACAAAAAACTTTCCGAAAAAGCAACGTTAGTACATAGTATTGGACTGTAATAGAATCCAAATATTTTATTTACATGAATATTTGGTTACTATATCTCCTCAGATATCTACACTTTCTTAGTGAGACTAAGGAAAAGATACGAGGACTGACCCAAGAAGTACGTAAATTGTTTATTACCTTTATTATATGTTATGCATCCATATGAACTGTATATGTGCATACAGCATGTACGTACATACCTGTGTGTTTGCTGAACTATAGACTGCTAGGTTAGAAAAAGGTGCAGCAGATTTAAAGATAGATCTGACAGTAAAAAGGCAGCAAGCATCAGCAGAAGAGAAGCATATCAAAGCTGAAATGGTGAGATACCGTGTAATCTTGAATTTAGTGGGTGGAAAAAACTATATAATCTTGCAATAAATAAACAGTAGTTTTTCAAAACCATCCCAGTACTATTTTAATTAATACCTTACTTATGAAATAAATGATTCGGGTACAGTGTGTTTAGTGAATACATAGTTTTTGTCCACTTAAAGGTATTGGTATGGTTTGAATTTTGGACATTATACAGAGCACAATATATGTACATACATGCCTAAATGTGTGTATACGTAACTTTAGCCATGTACTGTACTCTACAGTACACATACTGTATATGTACAGTATGTAATGTGGATATAATAAGCACATTGCTACAGGAACATACCCTTTGTATGCAGTATCCATAATGTTTCAGGTCTGAAGAATACCTTTAATTATTGAATATCCCTTCAATGCCTATATATGTTTATAAATACATACAGGAATGTGTGTTGGAGGAAATGGCGGAAAGTGAAAGGGATCTCATTGCCAAGAAAAGGTGCGCATGTGTGTATGTATGTACGTATGTCATATCTGGAGAACTGCAGCAGATATGCAAACACTTTGGCTTATTGTTTGCAGAGACAAAACCTCTCAAATGTAATAATTGAGTTAAAGTATCTGTATCTACTACAATTCTTTCAGCAGCACTTTTTTTGTTGTGTAGTAGGTTTACATATGCAACGGATGTATCCAATAGCTATCTGTTTATTGCCCATGCACCAGATATAGAGGTGGTATAACTATTACTTCATTAATACATGTGTGATGATGTACGTTGATGTACGTACGTACCTTATACATACATCAACCTACGTATTAGTACTTCAACCTGGATGATCAACAACACTAATCCAAAATTACATACATATGTACATATACCTGCTCATTATAAAAAAGTCAAATAGCTTCACGATACAACAGAGAGGCTAGATACATATAAAAAGAGAGAGACACTTCATAGCACAGGGCACACTACATAACAGAGAACTACAGTATACGTACGTAACTACAACAGAGAGGCACACAAAACCACAGAGAGGGACTTTAAACACAGTAATGTACACTACACAACAGAGAGGAACATTACACAGCAGAGAGGGACACTGCACATCAGAGAGGGACACTGCACATTAGAGAGGTACAATTCATAACAGACAGCCATTCCAAACAACAAAGAGGGATACAACCACCAGAGAGACAATACTCAACAGAGAGAAACACTTCACAATATAGACGTTACACAATAGAGACAGACAAACTACATAACAGAGTGGTACATTTCACAACAGACAAGCACACTACACACCAGAGAGGGACACTCCCCAAACAGAGTTACTCTAAACAACACTACACATACGTAAGAGAGTGACTCTACAAAGCAGACAGGTACACTTCACAACAGAGAGGCAGTCTAAACAACAGAGTAGGACACTACACACCAGAGAGGACAATACTCAACAATATGTTACACTTCACAACAGAGAGGGACACTCTACAGCACAGTTATTCTAAACAACAGAGAGGGACACTACACACCAAAGAGGCATTCCAAACTGATGCACACTGCACACAAGGGAGTGACACTTACAACAGAGAGGCAAACTTCACAATAGAGAGAGACGATACTCAACAGAGAGGCACATTTCACTATAGCTGTATTACACTACTGAGAAGCACTATGTACATATAAACAGAAAGAGGGACAATACTCAACAAAGAGGAAATTGCACAACAGAGAGATCTAGAGATACTAAATAGCAGAGAGGGACACTTCACAGCAGAGTTACGCTAAACAGCTTCATAACAGAGAGAAACATTAAACAAAAGAGCGGGTCAATACTCAACAGAGAGGTACACTACACAATAGAGAAACACTACACACCAGAGGGTGATATTTCACCACTGGAAGGTACACTGCAGAACAGAGAGGTACACTATACAACAGAGAGGCACAGCACACAACAGAGCAATGAACTACACAACCTGAGTACAACTACAATACCTGCAAGCTTCCTGCAGAGAATCTATTGGATGTTGAACATATGTAAATTACCACAATAAGTCCTGTTAGTAGGCACAACAAAACAAACAAAGTTTTTTGTGGTCCTCGTGAAACACTTCTGTTCTAAAATTGTAAATACGTATCCTCTCCCTATTGAAATTTATTGCATTCATAGCTGTACCCTGTTGCATTGGCATTTTCAATATGCTCACCTACATATGTGTATGTGCCAAATCCAATTTGCAGAATTTATTGATTTTGTGGCATCAATATAAATTGACAGCTGAGGCTAATGTTGTCATTTCACTACACCAACAATTGTCTGTGTTCATTTCGGGGCAAATTTACACGAGTTGATACAGACTACATGATACTCAATCCTTCCAAAATATAGAATGCTCGTTCTTATATTGAAATGAATAATTTCAGTAGTAATAGTTGAATATATATGTGGTATCATGGGATTCTACGAATGCTGTTTACAATATCACATTCCTTTTATCTTTTATTTGTACATGTATATGAACATTCAAACATCATTGTACGTACATACATACGTATGTAGTGAAGCACTTGATCTTAAAGAGGAATTGAACATTTGCAACGATGAGATTGAAAGTAAACGGAAGGTACGTACGTATGTACTGTACATACAACGTACTGTAGGTAGTACATGTGATTGAATGCTTAATTGGCTATAATTATAGCAACAGGTGTATTACAATAAATTATATGACGTAACCACTCAAATATGTATATTATACATATGTATTTGTACAGTCCCCTGTAAACTTAATGATTGACACATATGCACCAACCTAAAAAGTCTAAAAATTATCACAAGTTATTGGTAATGTAGGACACACATCCGTATATGTAAAGTACATATGTGGTTATGTGATTGATGTGGTCGGCAGTGAGTACCCCAGTTAGTCCAAAACTGCAGTCTATGTCCCAGTGCTGGATCACTACCTGAGTCAGGACTGGTAACCATGGTAACTGAGCAGACACAATGTCCAGCTAACCACACTAGAGGCTTCTGACCACATGTAGTGTGGTTAGTCAAGCGTGGGGCTTCCCCCCACATGTGGCTACATATTCATATACGTATACCAAGGGTGTATAATTGTGTGTGTATGTATTATAATATACTAGGTTTGTACATGTGTAATTAGTATCTACAGAAACTCAAGCAATCAGAAGAGGAACTCAAACAAGAGGAACAAATGCTGAAGAAACAAAGTTTAAGCTTAAAAAGTGCTATTTTATCACTGGAACATGAAGGGTACATGCCTAAGTACTTACAGGGTGCCCATGTTCTTCGAAGTTAATTAATTAATGCTTACATTTTCACAGTCAAGCACTAAAAGCAGATCAGTTAAGATCAGCCAAACAATTCAAAGTAGAACTTCAGCAATTATCTGAGCAAATTTCAAAGGTGAAGTCGTATTCTAGGTATTTACTATGTGTGTTGAATATTGGCAATTAATGTTGCTGTGTTTTCACAGATACATATGTATGCAGTAAGTATGTACACATGTATATTGTACATGTATTGTACATACTGTACAAATGG
Source organism: Chondrilla cf. caribensis (assembly GCA_964020155.1). Taxonomy (NCBI): domain Eukaryota; kingdom Metazoa; phylum Porifera; class Demospongiae; order Chondrillida; family Chondrillidae; genus Chondrilla; species Chondrilla cf. caribensis. The sequence continues at coordinate 1,905,566 of OZ026566.1, forward strand.
TTTTGTACAAATTTAGTAGTTAATTAATTCTTCAATGTATTATAGATAAAATGTGAATTAGATTCTGAAAAGGACAAGAAGTTACAACTGGTTGGCAAAAAAGAACTACTTGATAAAGGTGTGAATCAAATCTTTATCAAATAGCATGCACAAGTTATGTAAGTAACTCCCTACAATATGAACCTCTCAAATGACAGAGCTGAAAGAGTCTGAAAGTAATTTGCAAGTGGAAATGGACAATCTGAAGGATGCACAAGCCAGGTACAAAAGTGAATGTACCTATAAATATGTGTGTTTACTAGTCATCCATTACATGCTTGTGCATTTGTGATCTCCTATAGGCACATACATACTATGTAACATACATACGTATGCTACTGTTATAGAAACTATTAATTCATTTGTTGATTCAAGAATTAAACTGACCCTATGTCTGCATGTACATATGCACACTTTCATATACGTATATATTGTTCACAAGCAGGCAGGCTATAGTAAGATGATCTTAATTACCTTTTTTTCATTTTATTTATTTTATTCCATTTTATTTCATATTTCTTCTTACTTTATGTATACTCCATTTCTTTTCTTTATGGGTGCCACTTAAATAGCTTATGGCTAACGGTTCCCCACATAAATAAGAATACTTGATACCTGATACCTGATACTAGTTTGCATATACATACTAGTGATATGAAAAGTCCTGGTCATTGTGTGTTTGTAGATTGCATCCGGATGTTAGTCTCTGAAACTACCAATATAGTCAGACCACTTGGTTGCATTACCCTCAGTTGTTCACTTCCATGCTGTTATGACAAGGTTGTGCACGTGGTTTAAATCGATTCAATTACTTTCTGAGTACAGTCAGACCACTTTACAACTGCACTACTAATAATAATGACTATCTCTTCATAACAAATTTCTTGTGGGTACTGATGTAGTTACATACACAGTGATTGTGTTGGTTACAACAGCAAACTTGTTATAATAGCAGGGAAAGTGAGGAACCAGTAGTGATGTTGTGGAAATGTTCAACTGCATTTGCATCACAACCATAATACTGTATGTACATACGTACGTATGTCATTAATTGGAGAAGTGCCAAAGAGTGCCTTGTAGAGAGGTCTGAGTCTACGTACATGCCCCATACAAGTATATGTATTGTACGTATGTAATAACTTGTAACTGAGATGCTTTAGTAGTTTAGTAAGATTTCTCATCCTGTTCTCATTGAGTGATCCAGGACTTGATATCTTTTAAATTGATGTTTAGATTGAGGAGTGTGAAAGATCTATTGTTATTTCGAAGTGAAGATACCGTGAGAATGTCAAAAGATGTTAAAGACATGGAAAAGAAACTATCCCAACTCAGTGACTCCCACCGGTTGGTTACTTATACATACAATATGCCAACATGTATGTTCATATGTCTGTATGTGTGTAAGTAGCATTCCTGTGTACATATACGTATGTACGCAGGGTAGCTACATACATACATATACAGTATGTATGTATGTACTTACTAAGTCCTGTGTCAGATTAATACATGCAATATCACCCATTTCTTATACCAATTACTCTTTAGTATATATGTAGTTAACAGTATATAGAACGGATTATGTACGTAGCTATGTACATATGATTAAGCTACAGAATGTGTGGTTCAACTTGAGATTGTGGTGCATGAATATTTACTAGAGCAACATTGGAGGTATTCAAAAATCAGATGGAGAACTTACGAGTGCGATTGACTCATGACAAAAGAGACAGGTATGATTGTTTTGTTCGTTGAGTAACTATTTTGTTTGAATAATACAGACTTGAGTTACTACATACACTCAAACCTGTTATGAAGACTACCTCGAGCTCAACACTAGGATCTTTATTAAACTGTCTGCTACGTAAATCAACTCAAGTACAGTAAAGACTGGTACCCTCGTATAAATACCACCTTTCCCTGTTACGATGGGTGATCTTTGTATACAGTAGTGCTGAGAGGATTAATTGATTGGTCAGTCGATTTTCATTTTAAATCTGATAATCATTAATTGAGCAAGCAAATCAATTAATCACAGGAAGTAATTAAGTGAGTAGAACAGTAAGCCACCCCTAACCTTAATACCAGAACCTGCACTCCATGGGTCCAATTTTGTACCTAAAATGTGAGGACACTATGGACTTCACTTCCCGTCTAGTTGATGACTACTCAGTCTAATAAAGTGGGAGTGGTTTCCGGTTACACCCACTTAATTACTTCCAGTGATTAATTGATCAATCAATTGGTTAATATGTACTGATAATCGATTTGCAAATTACAACCGATTCCAGCACCAGTATACAGGTTCCACTGTACATATGTATGTATTACATATCTATATATGTACATATGTGCAATATCTATTGTAAGAATAATGCTAAAAATGGTACATAACTGAAACATGTACACATTTACTATTCCTTATGTTCCTACACATAAGGTCTCAGAAAGAGTCCACCATTTTATGTACATTTTTACTCTACATACGTATGTCGCAGACAAGACTCTCAGCAGAGTTATGATACTTTCCGAAAGAAAGCAGAATCAGATAAAGCAAAAAACAATCAGATTCTTCAAGAGCTGTCTCTTAAACTTAATGACACAAAGAGGAGGAACGAGGTTCTTGCTCAAAAGGTACAACATTAAATACAAATACTATACGTCGTATGTATAGCGTACAATAAAATGCATTTTCAACATGCAGCTTTCGTATTGTACGACATTACATGTGAATTCAGCAGCTCATAAATCTGCTTGCACTGATACCTACATATGTACATACCTATAATATTATATGTAAGTTATTACAGTATGTGGTACATATGTATGTACGTATCACATGGGGAATGTGCAGATATTGCATATGTACATAACTTACTTTCCTGTAACTACTTTATACATCACAATTCTAGAGTTAAAGTTAAAAGTTGTGTACATATTACAAGTCTTACTAGGCCCTAATTAATATTCTATACAGTGCCTACTAATTAGCCCGTGTGTCATTTTGAAATACGAAATGTACATGTACATAGGAAGCTAAGTGTGTGGATGAACTTAGTTACTTGAAAGGCAAATCTGAGCATTGTCAAGTGGAATTGGTTACTGTAACCACAGAATACAATGAGCTAATAGAACAGTATGAAGCACAGAAAAGACAGATAGAAGTGAGTACAACCTTTGTGGATATGTACAGACAAACGTGCATACGTATGTATGTACATACATAGGTACTTGTGTCCTCTTACGTATATGCATACATACATATGTCCATGCATTGGTGAATATTTCAGGTCGATATGTTTTTATGCACTAATTGATATCATATGTGCTTGGTGGTACAGCTAGTGTCTACGTAGTTTGGCCTGCTACAACCATCTTTCTAAGTGCCCCTCGTGAGTAAAATGGTTGAAAACTCGCATTCTAATCAAATTTCTAATTCTCAGCATTTCAAAATTGGCCATATTTTTCACAAAATATACATTTACTGTTCTGTTTACACATAGGAACACATATTATGTACAAAATGAAAACCTATTGAGTGTTATATACCGGAAGTTGAAATGAAAATATTGTAATAATATAATATTACGAATGTTTTGCTGTATTGCATGTGATATGATTGATGATTCTACAGGAAGACCATTCACACTGGAAGGCATCCCTGGCAAGGGCAAAAGCTCAATTGATGCTACTGCAGGTATGACTCTATGGGTTTTATTGAGTTATATTATGATGCATGTAGCCAATACAATAAAAATATAGTACCGGTTGTGAATACAGCCGGAACATGGAAATCTCTGTGAGATAGCTGCGGACAAAGAAGATCAATACAAAGACCAACAAAAGAACTATTGGTACGTATGTACGTAAGTGACAATGTGTTAGTCTCACATCCCTTTAGGACAATGCATACATACGTATGTGGTATGTTGCATGGGTAGATCAAAGTGTAAATATTTGCACTGTTTACACACTCCTATTTGCTATTGCACACTTGTAATTGTTATCTAAATTTGTCAATTAATTGCCTATAATAGCAACTCATTGTTAGTTATACAATGCTGCAAGCGAGTTAATGTAAAATTGTACTATTTTATATGGAAACATATTGCATAATAACTAATATACCACTGGTAGGTTTGTGTGCCTGTTACAGCCTTAATTACCAGATATAATTTAGCTTTTATATATGCATGTATGTACATTACATTCAAGTATTTTGTCTGAATTAGAAAGAAAAAATCAAGAATCTGATATCCGGAAGTGTATGAAGCAAAAACAGCAGACACTTGAAGATAAACTGTACCAAAAGGTATAAGTATTGATAGCACTGTATACAATTACGTATGTGGAGTTAGGACAAAAGTACACTATACATTTTGTGCATATCTTCTTGCATTAATGCTTAAAATTTGTATGTTATGTACTTTAGAAGTTACTGCAGAAGACACTAGCACAATCTCGAGCCAGATTTTCAAGTAATGTAAGGCTTTGGGCCAAGGAAACGGAAGTGTATCGAAGAGATATTTCTGAAGCTACAAAAAAGCTTTTAGTCATCTCACATGAAAATGAGTGGTGAGCTAACTTGATGTGCAGCCTGAATTGATCAACTGTTGTCACAGTCCATAAATGATTTCTTTTTTCACAGGTTGACACAGGTGAGTGAATATGTACTTCATACACACCTACATTATACTGTACAGTATACTCCACTGTTGGTGAACTCTGTATGTTATACATTGTCATTTACACTCACTCACGTACATACGAATGTCATACTGATTGTGTATGCATGTTCTACATCTGTAGAAGATTGTAGCATTGGATAGAGAAGGAGACCAGCTGAGGAAGATGAGAAGTAATTCTACCAATACCAGTGGTAAGTACATGTGTGTTATTACGTATACATATATCCCTTTTCCTATCAACTGTCCACTGTACCTGATTGAAAGAAGCATTGTCAGTGCTATGTATACATGTACGCCTATTTCACTACACATGTGTAGGGAACCATGAGGCATCACTCACTCTCACGTGCAAGGATGCTCAAAACCCTGGGCCTTCTTTGCTAAGTACAGAGGTATGAACTGTGTCTTGTACTATGTACATTCGTAACTAATGTTCATACAAAATCTAATGTTTATATACTGTATACAGAAAATGAATGGGAATAAAGAGGATTTACTTCAAAGAATTAGTGAACTTACTGAAAAATTTACTGAGCATGCAAAATGGTGAGTCTTGTTGATACCACTGAGCGTGCGTATGTAACTGTCTGGTGTGTAATATTGATAATTATAATATTATATCAAAATATTCATGGTGACTCCCTCCCCCCCCCCTTTATTATTTTTCTGGGGGAAACACTGCCTATAAGAGTACTGTAGCCAATCTTTTTTTCCATTTTTTTGATTATTTTTTTGTTATGTACTGCATGTTGCTCAATTTCTTATACTCTTTTGTGATTGCACCTTTAGGATGAGTAAGATACATGAAGAGAAGTTGAAAATTCCAATATTTACTACCATGTCAATCATAGACTGACTGCTTATGTGCTTAATATTTTGTATCATTCGCATGGACATTGTAGGTATATAATATGTATACACACACAATTATAATTATTATTCATTGGGATTATTGAGATAATATACTGCAGGAAGTACCACACATATGTATACATATGTACATACTACATAATAATAATAATACAGTATATACTCTGGTATAATAATTGGAGTGAGATAGTATTATGATTATAGTCATTTTTGATCATGCAGCAGTACATGCGTACTACGTACTACGTACGCGCAACTACGTACATGTGATCTGATACATCATACACATGAACAACAATTTAATATTATATATTATATATTTGTATGACACATAATATGGATGCATAATTGACATCAATTATCACAATAATTATTATTATACAGTAATCGAAGCAATACTGGTACCAATAAATATAATATTATCATTAACATAATAATTATCAATACTTTCTATGGATAATAAAGGTGTGTATGTGTTGTTTTCTATAGTCCATTGTAGGAATATGTATGCATTGTTCTCTTGATTAAAATTATTAGAAATGAATCTGAATTTTCCAAACTATATCACTGATCCGTACTGTCATCTGTTTCAGCTACATTCTGTAATGATAATAATATTATGAGAATATACACATTATGACTAATAAAATTAATACAGTCGTTGTGAGTTACAGAATAATAATATGCACTGAAAGTACATGCTACAGTACTATAACACACCAAGGGTACACTGGGGCATAAGAAGATGTAATCAGAGTGCGATAGCACTCTATATGTAGGGATGACGCGAAAACAAAATGGCGGCCCTATACCCATACATTACAGTTTTGCAAAATATCGCCTATCTAGACTGTCCCTATGAGGCGCCGAGGGACAGAAAAGGGAAGAGATGGTCTAGACCAAGTAGCGATCTGTTTACACCTGAGCGAGTGACCATCCACCAATGAAATGCTACTGCCAAGAATCTTGGGAATGACATTCAGTGATTCACATTAATTAATTGTTAAGTGTTATGGACAATCATACTATGTACCCGTCGTTAGTATTGAAGCTAGCTGGGAATATTCACCCATCTGACAGTCAGATAAATGCTATTACTAGATGTATTGCGATTGTATATCTCCCAACTAGTCGCGGCAATTCATCTATCTTCAAATGTATCTCATGGTGTCATACGTTTGCAAAGGATTGCAGACGATCGAAAAAGGATAACCAGCATATTCAGTCCTAATTGTATCTCCGCTTTTATCTCTGATAAACAAACAAGTGAAAACCTTTCACAAATATAGTTTGCCTGCAGTGCATTCATAGAGTGGTTAGGGACGTTGATGTTGATGATGGACGATGTAAAGAGTACCTATCTTCTGACAAAGAATCATCACATAGTTGACAAAACCGCTCATACAGCAATAGATCCCTTCTTTCCTTGCTTCCGTCTGTCCTCCCATAGATACTCTAACAGAGTTAGAATATCTATGGTCCTCCCAGCAAGTATGTGGTGTAAGGTGAACCGTACGAACTCAATGCATTTTAGTTGTTAATTGTCAGGTGTGAACTGATCGCTACTTGGCTAGACCGTCCCTTCCCTTTTCCACCCCTAGGTGCCTCTTAGGGACGGTCTAGCTAGCTAGACTAGTGCTGTGTAGCTAAGTAACAATCAATTGGTTGGTTGCTATGGTAACTCAGTGGCAATAATCAATTGATCAGCAAGTGTGCACATATCAGAGGAAGTGTGCACGTATCACATATTAGTGCACACTTTTGCCTTTGATATGCCTACACAAAAGGATACAAGTACCATGATGTTAACACACCTTTTCACTGTCCTGGACTGGTTCATTTGGTAGAGATTGTAAATGTGCATCAATAGCTGCTTTCAAACTTGAGCCAGACTACACATAAGGATATTGATAGGTGTGTATGCCATTATAATATTTTATCCTCCAATGAAGCCATTCATCAGAGGGTGCTGGAGTGTAGTAAATTAGTTACTTTACTGTACACCGACAGCAAACAACTCTCAATTAGTGTGCATCTACATGCCTCATTTAATGTTCTGAACATTAGAGGCACTCAAACGTTTGCTTGGAATGAAATAGCACCTAACAATGCCAGCAAAAACTTCAAAAGACATACATAGTAGCAATTCTTACTGAAAGCTTTCTGCAGTGTCTTTTGAAAAGATAAGCTAGTTACTGTATGTTTATGCAGTAGCAACAAATTTTTCATCGCCCTCACCCTAGGGGCTGCAGTTCATAAATTAGAAACTACCACACAACATTATAGGTGTACGTATATCAAAGAAGCCACCTTGGTAATACCAAACTAGTAATATATACAGCATGTACATTAGATGAAGACAACATACCGAAGATAATTTTAGCAATTGTTCTTTAGGAAGTTTCATCACCACTGGGAAGGAGTGTGGTTTGGACACCTGAAAATAAATATGTGAAAATAATGTCATATAAAACACAAATTTATCATTGGTAGTTTTACTACGTACGGACAGAAACAAGAACATAAGTACATAGGTAAACACTGGTATAGGTCAACACAGGTAAATGCATCAGCCCACTGTTATGTATGTCCCACAGCATAACAATAGTGAACCCCATGATCTCACATTTATATAAACATACAACGTTCATGCATTGATGAACACATGCGCTTACAGTTGAACACAGACGGATACAGATAAAATCGCTGAACACAGGTGAACACACTGTAGGGGACCACAGTTTAACACAGGTAGAGGTTATGATTACTAATACAGTTAAACCTCTTCACAACAACATTATTTACAATTATAATGACAGTCTCTTTCTCACAAAATGAATTGTGGGCACTGGTATATTCACATGTACAGTATTTGCATTGGTTACAACGTTGAACAGGTTATAATGGGCAATTCGGGAGCCAAGAATAATGATGTAAAAAGGGTCCAGCTGTAAACTAATACTTGTTTGGGAGTTCAAAAATGATCTTATAGATGAAGCAAATGTTCGAATGTTAGTACTGAAGTATGTAAACGAGGATGTACTTAAATGTGAAATAAATTACCCATAGCGTAAACCTTACCTCACAGCAGTGAACAAACCCCTGCCACAACTTTGGAGCCTTCCAAATCTAAGCAACAGTAAAGAAGCTGGATTGAAAGCATAATCCACATAGTAATACGATATAAAAGTTAACAGATGAGTAGAGTCTGCACACAATACACAACAGCCTCACTTCTTTGACTATCAATTCGTCCAACACCGTGATAATGAAGTCAATTAAATGTGGGTACATGTTGTAAGTTTGCAAAACCTGTAAAATTTACAATGTTAACTGTCTGAAACCCTATACAATATGGATATGCAATATGAATTATTATAGTGGTATATGAGAAATCACTCACAGTCCTCATAAATATGACTGGCAAAGGGGACCTCCGCAAAACTTCTTTAATGACAGCCATCAACACTTCGGAGGATATTAAGGACTTATCAGAAAGACACAAGCTAGTTGCTACATACAAATACGGATTGAGGAAGGTGAGATATCAGTACTAGAGTGCACTGACTCAATATGGTAAACATAGTAGGGAAAGTAAATCGATACTGAACTTCAGCTTTCAGCTTCAGCTTTGCTTTTTACATCAGCTATTGGCCTCCTCATTTTGCAATTGTAAGTATGAGCACATGGTAGACAGTAAGTACATACTGTGTCTACTAGTGTTGCTATGATAATTTCGATACATGATATATCGTGACACATAAAATTCGGGATATAATATTGTAAGGTGCACTTCATATCGTCATAATAGAGTAGTTCCATAATGACGGTCCGAAACATTATCCAGCGCACAGACCTCTATACTTTGATTAACTGATTGTCACCAGTCAATCAATCACATGTAGTGGGTAATACAGCAACCAATTACATACGTTTGGACCCGTATGGAACTTCTGAGCATGTTAACCAACTGATCTTCCTTTTGAAAACCTGACTAGCAGCTAAGTGAGTCATGTATGCAGTAATATGTCTACAGTACTAGACTTGTAGTAATCAACATATGATCCATATGCAATATCGTGATAAAAACCCATATAGTATCGCGATGCAGATTTTCCTGTATCATGGCAACACTACTACCGACCTACATACAATATTTCACCCGAATAAAGGCTACAACCAGCACAACTTCACCTTTAATAATGGCCTTCATTAGCTCCTCATTGTCTGTACAATCAATATCGTGCAATAAGACCAATAGGTCAGTCATAGTGATAGGGGAGTGATCTGTGTTATTGCAGATAGATAGATAGAGATGTGGTAATTTGGAGTGAAAATATCGTGTAATGAAATAAAAATTGATTGCACCATATAAAGGATTACCTTCAGCAACAAGCTTATGCACAACTGTCTTCAACAGGCTGCCACTACTAAGGGACACAATTTGTGGCAATGTGTCACGTATTTCTCTCTGCACATCGATGGAAAGAAAATCAAAAAACCGTTTTGAACAGAAATTCACAGAAAAGCCTAAACATTAATCCTACTCTATTAGTATATGAAGTACAAACAATGGTAAGACTGCATACAGTACACAAATGCACTAATAATAAATTTCAGGGCACAACCGTGCGCTTGAAGCACCTACTTTGGTAAGTCCCTTGATCACTGGTATGAGGAATCGCACATCCTTTCCACTCTGTTCATATAAATGCTTTGTACTTTCAACCACCTCTCGTGGAGGTACACCTAAAAAAACATCACACAATGTCAATACACACTGAGGTCAACACAAGGTGTGTTGCACTTACATGATTTCACTAGTAAGCTCAAAAGTCTCAAGACTAGAGTTTCTGCTCCTGCAGGGCATTGGTGAATGAGTGTAAGGACGCCCTTTGATGAAAGCGGAAGTTCAATAACCTACAGCCATTTACAGGTAGATAAGATTAAATATTATGCAAATACAATTCACACTGTACTTTTGTGTAACATGTCAGATAATACAGTGTGATTAGTCTTGATCAGAATCTTACTACAGATTCTATCTGTTTTAATATCATTCTCTTCACTTGTGGAGTAGTCTTTGCATATACTTCAGCCATTCTACAAACAGAAAGAAGGATGCAGTACTGATTCATCAATAGTTATCAATTACAATGAAGGTGTTGTAGCCAAGACTAAGCATAGTGAAGATGAACGTGGTACAATAGTCTCACCACTTATTCTTCATACTTGGATAAAAGTGAATTACACACGAAGTATGCACGTGATATACACAAATACATATTATAGTACACACGGTTAGACCAAAGGTAAAGGTGAATTTGATTGCTATAACATTATACCAACAGTCAGGTGACATATCAAGAGAACGACTGTATGAGAGCACCTTGTCTTTGGTGTCTTTACCGTGTGTACTTTCACCATGTCAGCATTCACCATGCAGTGGTGAATGCTACTTAAGGATATCAAACCATACGTACCTGGACAAGAAATGGTGATTTTGAGGTAGTAATATACAGAAAAGACCAAGACACAGTTTGACTGCACTTTCATTCCACTCTGGAGATGGGAGGATAATGGGAACATTGAGAAGACATACAAGCATACACACACACCCATGCATGCGAGCACACACATGTTGGGACACACACACACAATCAGCATTTTGCTTCACATATGGACCTACGTAAGAAGTCCACACACACCTTCACCAACAATGTGCTTATCTTCATCGGATGGTGGATCATGAACAAGCTTTAACAGAATATTCTGCAACAAATCCTTCAAAGGAGAGATAGATCACAGACAGCTATACACAGCACTTACAGTATTTATTTCAAAAGATTATAATACTATAGTATTGTATAGTTATAGTTAACAGTATGGATATGAATTTACTCTATAACAAACAGTGACAACACATAACATACATGTTCATTTACATACAAAATAAGGTTATAACTGCTATGAGCTATATTGGCATCATACAAAGCTGAATAAATAAGCTTATAAATGTGGCATATTGTGAAAAAATACCAAGAGAGGAGTTCAAAAGGTTTACATAATGTTGGGCCCATTTCATACACATGCATACACATGCAAGGTCATGTCAAGAGATAGAATACTTGTCATGCACTGTTGTGCCAGTATATGTTACCTCAATCCTCTTGGATACACTGCTACTACCATGAAGCTTCTTGGCAATAGTAAGAGCATTAACACGACACTACAATATTGGAGAAACACACATATAGTATATTCATTGCATGTAATGGAAGAGATCAAGTAAGCTGGTAGGGATACCTGAGGAGACCCACTCAAAGTTGCATCAAACAAAATCTGCAAGCATGTATCTTCTCTCCCACAACCATTCAAAAGGAGATCTTTCAAAGTAGTCAAACCCATCACAGAGTTTTCCTATTGAAGAAAGCACAGCATAGATAAGCAAGGCTAATACATAGGAACATTGCTTCAGTGTGTGGCATACCTCAGTATGGCAGAACATTTCGATCATTTGTAGCACTCCTGGTGTTATGCAAGGAGCATTTTGAACAATCTCAGAGAAGAACCTAAATGGTCAATTATCCATTCATTACAAATGAACAGAAAGTGAAATGATAGTTCATGTCTCACTGGTTTCTGGGGCCAAATTTCACTTGACAAGACTCCAATAGCAACATCAAACTATCCTCATATTTGGCAAGGGATTCATGGTCTCCTATGTACTCCTGATACAGCCAGTTACTTATCAGAGTTGAATTCTTCCTTGGATCCATCAGGAGAAACTGAACAAAGGCTTTGTGCATACATGCATACAGTAACATACTGTAAGAAGGTGCTCTGTTAATTATGCACTAGAATGACAAATACGTAAGTGTGCGGAATTCAACAATATCTTGGTTGGAATATACTGTAAGCACACCATGGTCAATAGACTATACCATAATGAGGAAATCTACAGAATTGGAGTAATTTGATACTTCTACAGAAATTACACTAAGTTTAGACAATACAGGTATGCATTAACATGCAATAGAAGACATTGCATCATACATATGTCTGTATAGAGTAATGTACACTACAGCTGAACCAGACGTATGAACACATACGTATACATATTATGTACGTACCATCCTTCAAATTGTCAAAATCTCTTGCTAAGCTTCCTGCTAACTCTGTTTTCAGTAAATCCTAAGATGATATTATAGTGAAAATACATACTTATCCAATATAATAATGATATTATGCATGCTACTAGTGTAAAAAGGTACTAACAAATCTTATAGACTAACACAGCAATTGAAGTGATAACAAACAGTGTATAAGCTACATATTTCCCACCTGAGCATTAGAGTCTTCTTTAGCTATTCCAGTAGAAAGAACAGATGTTATTCACATCACAAAGTATACAACATGCAGATGTAGAGTAATTACTTACACAGTGGGTGGTTCAAGAGTCGATTGAATGCAAACATTCCCACATCATTGGCCTCATCCTCACCAGAATCCTTGATCAAATCACTTATGTGGTAAAGGCGGCTTCGCTTGAGTTTCTAAAATGCAGCAAGAATGTCTAAAGTGTTACAGTATATTGAGGAGAGTCTCCTCAAGTCCAAATATCAACATATAAAACACCATAATCATGCTGCACCCCATGGCTCAACACCTCACATTTAATGTATGCATAAAACCCCCAAGCTATACGAGATTAATGTTATTAATGATTCAATTCAACTTGTTTCAACATAGGAAAAAATACTAATACAATAATCGGTTATGTGACAGTCACTTAAAATAGAATTTAAAAAGTGGACAAATTGCTTGTAGTATCCATGTACAATGGTGCACAGAACAATACTTCAGTTGATGAATGTACAATACCCATTGTATGCACGAATTGACAAGATTGAAAATTTCCCTTAACCTGTCTTCTTAACACAGCCATATTATTTTACATATCTATTGTAGGATATGGTATGATATGCAATAGTAGATATAGGTTATAAAAGTGTTCAATATGAAAACAAACCTGGACATGCAGCTGTGGTGGGGCAACAGGCATCTACACAATTATCAAGAGTAGAAAGGTGCGTTTAAGGGCACAAGATAAAGTACGTATGCACTGTACATATGTAACTACAACAAATTATGTACATACGTATGTCATGTATAAAACCTAGTACTAAGCTATGGTTTTCACCTTTTTAGGACTTGCATTTATCATCTTTTTGGGACGTTTTTCAGACTGTATACTGGACAATATCTACAAAAGTGAGCAGTGTTTATGTTTACAATGACTAATATGTAGATGTGTGAAATTTGAGAAAAGCATGAGATGAAACATTACATCCATCACAACATTTAAACATACACAAGTACCTCTGCCACACCACCCTCAACCACATCTGAGTTCTCAGCTGGTTTGATCATTGATTCTTCCTCATTTTCATTGTCGTCATCATCAAGTTCCTTATTAACATACCGCACAAAAGCCTCATCTGACAACAAAATGGTCTCAAAGAGTCCCAAACTATTTGCAATGTGACACACAGTACTCCGTTGCCTCTCGGATATTTGTTCCACTTCTGAGAAAACAGGATCATATGACTTTCCTTCCCTAGGACTGCCTAGTACAGAGACTCGTTTCATTCTAGCTCTAACCCCAGCCAAAGTGGCACTCTGGTCCATCTGTGTGATAAAATAGGAAAAATAAAGTAGTTATTAGGAAATTTCTGTACAGGATAGACACACATACAAGCATATGCATCACCAGTCTGATACACTTCATCCCCCAGTGGACTGAGTATAACACAAAAACATGAATTTTAACCAATATAGTTATGAATTGATACACTGTTCTAATTCATGCGTAAATACAGTACAAATACACAAATGTGCACAGTGGTGGAAGTACCATATCATGATGTTCCACACTTTCACCACCAATGGAGACCAATTGAGCAGCCAGCAGGCATGCTGTTTCTTGAATCTGAATATCACAGGACACAGTAGAACCGTACATGTGTGAAACAATGTGATCAATTAAATATGTATGCATGTACAACATCAACATCAGTGTAAAAGTGATGCATAAATAAGCCTAAAACACATCATTATCATTTCTTTTGGTTTTGCATTGACAGTTTCAATCATTTAGGATGGATGTCATATATACATAGAGCATAAAGCATAGCATATACAATAACTATGTATGTACATATGACTCAATAAACAAATGACATAACAGATATTAGGATTAACAAGATGTAGTAGATATGTATGTACACACTTGCTCAGGTGTTCCTGGAGAATGAGCCACTTGATAGATTTGTAAAAATGATTGTGGAATATCAGGTGGTAGTTTTGCCATAGAACTAATTACAGTGTCTATTACAGTATCAATGTCAACCAATGCTGGAACAATCTGGTCTGCAATAGATGTGATTTCTTCAATAAGACTCAGCTCCTTCCTACGATGATGAGCTTTAGTTGTAGACAGCTGAGAAGACAACTGTGAAGGTGGGTGTAGTATAACATTTTCATCATCGTCCAAATCCTAGATAAAAATGAAGAAATCACTACAAACTTGAGAGTTCTGTACCACCTGTGGTTTATACTCACAAGTTCTTTAGCTTTTTTGGAATCAGATTGCTCTAATGAAGAAGCAGGGTGGACCCTACATGCAACAACAAATGTTGTTACAATTATCATTCAGTGATTCAACTATATATTTCACAGTATGATATCATCAATCAGATATTATGTATGCTTATACAGTAGTATGTATATAATATGAACACAAGTACCGTGCTCTTTTGTCTTTCAGCATAGAATTGGCCTTTTGACAAGCCTTTGATATCTAATATAAAGTAAATGGTACAATACACAACAGGTCTACCAAGTATGCTGTAGTAGAGCACCTATGACTAGAGGGAACCTGAACGAATATGAACATAAGGTAGTGGTCCATGAAAACATACTTCTGATTGTGAGCATCCCAAGGACAATGCAACTCTTTCCAACCGGGTGTGATGTTCCACTGTTGGGATGAAAGCGATAACAGGCAAATTAAGAGAAAATTTGATAAAGAAAGTTGATAACACTTACATGCGTGAGGCTCTCGGATGAGATTCAAGCAGTGGACCTCGAGTAAGAAATCACAACAATTGTGAACATACATCCAATGATAAAGACACTGTTCTTGCAAAAAGTGCTGTTGTAAAGTGATATCACTGTATACAGAGCTACAGGTATGTGTTTACTGTGCTGTTGTGGGTTAAATGCAGTAGTTAAGAGGTTGGACTGTAAACCCAGCTCATGTTATTGATCATTGCTCAATTGTTAACCTAGTTTAAATACCTTTAGCTGTTTTCTAATACTGTTTCTTTGCGATTCTGAAAAAGTCTCCAACACATTGTCTGTATGATTAACAGTACACACATCTCTTACTATACTTGCAGTCCTTTTGAAGAATACAGTACTCACATGCAAGACTGTCGACTACTTCTACAGCAAATTCAACATAATCAGCTCTCTTTCTAGCCAAATTGAGTAAACTTGACACACATGCCATAATATTTACACTGTATTGATATAGAAACAATCACTCAGATTCATTCACACTGACAGAAAAAATAAGTTCATCACAGGAACTGTATGTAAAGTTGAAAAGTTTCACCTTGCCAAGCTCACAGATTTGGCTAGTGTAACCATGCTTTTTATCATATTGTCAGCTTCGTCTCTCAATGCAACTACAGGTAGAATGGGATGTCTCTCTGGAATCTATGCACAAAACAAATAAGAGAAGTTAATATGCTAAAGCTCAAGCGTATCACACGAGTAAATAAATTCATGTACATATATCACATCAGTGAAGCTGGAGGTAAACTATATAAGATGGAATACTATTGAGAAATGGATTTAAACTCACCACTTGACAGTCTGTTTGCACAAGTATGGCTGCTTCCATAAACTTAATGGCAAGTGTGTGGCACCTTTCAAATAAAATATTCAACACAACGAGTAAGAATATATGTAATTATGAAACACAACTGTCATTGAAGTGTACAAATGTTACACCTATAGTTGCATAAAAATTAGTTATAGCAGCGCTTGCAACAGAAACAAAACCCTGTATTTATACATTTACTCTACAGAATTGAAGAATTACGTATATTATATTGTCCACTTTGTACATAAAAGCCCCCTTATTAAACCACAAAATATCTACTAAAAAGCTCAACTAACACATTGAATACATGATTCCTTAGTTTCAATTACATGCAAACACACAAAAGCACAGCACAGCAAGTGTATATGTACATATGTTCACATACCCATCATTTTCCGAATAGATCAATTCCAAGACTTTGGTTTTCAGTTGATTAATTTCCTTTGTATCAAAACATAAAATGAAATTATATACTGTACTAATAGGGCAACCTCAGTGAGCACACGTGTGTACATACTTTTAGCAGTTCTATTTCCCTGGAATCTGTACTTCTAATGTGAATTATTGTCTATTACAAGGAAATGCCCAGTATATACACATGTAAACACATCCGTGTGTCTAAACATCTCCAGTCAAACCTTCATCATTAATGGGTATAATGAGATGATGGCGGATGCTACCCTTTTGGTAACTGTGATGTTGCTATCATCAAACATGTACAGTAACTGTGGTAGAGTTCGATCCAAAAAAAGATTTTCAACTTTGCTGTAAAGAAAAAGAAATAATGGAACCCAGAAAACTCAATGTCACTCCAATTGGTATACAGTACAGCTTACCAAGCTTCTTCAACAAAGCTAACAACTAGTTTTCGAACTTCATGGGATGGATCCTGTTGAAATGCTAGAACCTCCTGATGAAATATATATAAATATATATGCATCATAATATGTGGAGAGATACCACGTGGCTCAAAGAAAAAGTGAGCTCTCATCTGTGATGTAAGCCTGTCTTCATTTGATTTTACCCAGATCATGATCAGTGTCCCTACCACTTATCATAATCCTACCAACACTCATTTACCCTTCAATTACAGTAATATCCTTTAATATAAGGGCAAAACTGAAGTAGTGTGTAGTGCATTAAAAGACACAATACTACAAAGACACAATAATAAGCACTGCTACCATGAGACACAGTTATATTTGTCCTGTGTGGATTACAGTAGATACAGACACTTTTGTCCCTGACTGGGACTCGGGTTGTGCCAACGATACTATTGTTAATTAGACAAATGTGCCCATACCTCTATTGTAGTCCACCCAGGTGGGAAAAATGACTAAAATATATCAGGCTGAGTTCCTTTCACAATTTTGGCACCTTGAAGTACAAAAGTGAACCCATGGAATGAAGGTTCTGGGTAATAAAGTGGGGGTGGCATCTTGTTCTACTCACTAAGAATGATTTGCTTGCACCACTTATGATAATCAGATCACAAATGAAAATTATTGATCTTTTGATTAATTGATTAATCATCCCAGCAATGGTTTGTACACACTAATGAAACTGTAGGTGTATACATTAGAAAAAGGGCAGTTTACAAGTGGAACAAATAAGTAGGTTTAGCATGAGTCAAGGATAAGAATACAAGTACTGTATTCAACTCAAGATTCAGGAGACCTAAAACATACTGGAATTACTTAAGTTTTAAATATGGCAGTACATGATTCCAACTACGTGACAAAACTGTGACACTCACATCATAAAAACTGTCCAATAACTCGATATCCTTGTGAATCAACAATTCATGCACCTTACCAAAAACACAATAAATATCATATAAACTTTTACATTGCAAATATGAGAGAAAACTGCATATACACAAAAAAATAAATTGCTAGCATACACAAACTATAGCAGATCAGAGCATTTCTACACCAAAATTCAATAGATAAAGATGTACATCAGATGTATGTACCTTTCTCAAACACTCAAGCTTTTCAGTCTTGTTGCTTAATTGTGCATTGTTGATTAGTGATACAACCTTTATTGACAGGATGGTCACAATATGCATCAGGTACGTACAGTTAAACATGAATATACACGTACACAGTATTATATCACCAGAATGTACAAAATGCAGCCAGATTTCATAATCAAAACAACATAGAAAACATTGTGATATTAACACTCGAACATGAACACAATACTACACATAATATCATTCTGAAAGAAACATGCGTCAGGTAAGTGATCTTTGTTTCTTCGAAGGAAGACGTTGACTAAGAAGAAATTTAGCTTCAACAGTATCAGTAATAAGACGATACTAATAAGAGGTCTCAAGCTAAACTCATCAGAACCAACATTTCTATTGCTAAGGTAAACGTACTAACAACAATGAAAGTCTATTATAAGTGTTACTACTTCGCCCATGTAGACGAACCTGCTCTCGCGAAGGATTTTCCGCCATTTTACATATTACCAATATGGCGTAGGTATATTCATAGATACTGTACCGGTGGCCGACCTAGTCTGGCGTAGCCGACCCATTATCCGCCATTTTATTTTGTTGGGGCGGACCCTTGATTACTCTATATAGCTAGACCGTCCCTAAGAGGCGCCCAGGGGCGGAAAAAGGAAGGGACGGTCTAGCCCAAGTAGCGATTAGTTCACACCTGCCAATTAAGAAATAACACGTGTAGCTGCATTCGTTTGTTTAATCTATTCTATATTTTGTCTACTCTATTGAAATGTATGGACAAGTCCGAAAACACGGAATAACAGACCCTGTCGGCAGTTCGGAACGGTCACTTTACCTTTTTATTCGCTTTTCTTTTCCTGTACTGATTGCGATGATGTATTTCATGTATTCCGATGTTACGATGTAATTTTCGATCGCGTTTGTTATGCGTTCCGATGATCTTATAACACACACACACAAAACACACACACACACACACACACACACACACACACACACACACACACACACATACACACACAAGCATACACACACATGCACACACACAGCCCACTAAAAATATACTATACACACAAGTAGCTGTAGACACTAACATTGTAGTGTTTCGGCCTTCAGAGCCTCGTCAGTACAGCATTAATATTTTCACACAAGTGTACACGCTGGTACACACACATCAATATCACAATACTGTAGTATGTCTATACTCTGTGTACTGTCACAAATACACACATCCAAACATGTGAAATGATTGTGAATACAATAACTACAAAAAGTAAATTCCAACACAGCACTGACTGTTTCAGGGCACACACACCCACCCACACCCACCCACCCACCCACACACACACACACACACACACACACACACACACACCCACACACACACACACCCACACCCACACCCACACCCACACACACACACACACACACACACACACACACACACACACACAAATGTGCGAATGTGCAGAATCACAGATTTGCCACTCCTTTATATACCCGCTGGACACTTCAAATTTCGCGCCATAATGACGTCAGAATATTGATCGAAATCCACTGCGTTGCCGTGTTGGCGAATACGTTATTAGATCATCGGAACGCATAACAAACGCGATCGAAAATTACATCGTAACATCCGAATACAACTCGATACAGCAATGGGAAATATGAATTGGAAACTTCGGACGGACGAAAATTTGCCGTACTACATTTCGAAGGCTATTACATAGCTCCTTCTCATCCATCTGATGTTATAAGGGTTGAAGAGCAATGGTAAGTAATAGTTTCGACATTTGAGTGCCAAAATGGACTGCTTGCAATTGTGTACTTACGCCGTTATCTACCGAAAACACTTTCCAATAAATAGACTTTCGAAGGTTCTTCCATCTTCCTCCGGGTTTTCCTTGCATATTGGCATAGGGCACTTTGTAGGGCATGCTTCGAGCATCATTTTGGTATATGACGCGCTCGTGAGCGTTTTTTTTTGAATGGCTATCCAGTCGATAGAAACTTGATAATGGCAATTTACATGATAATGTGTAATATAGTGCGATATTTCCAATAGTTGTAACTCAATGCTGTGTACATACTGTGATATTATACCTGTGTATATGTATGTTATGCATATAATATAATACTAATTCTTGAAATCTTTACTTAATATTTTCCTCCATTTCACTGTAGGGACATGTTTGAAACTGGGACAATTATCTTAACCGTTTCCTTCTAGTATCGCGATAGATGCTTCCTACTGTGGCTTTTTCAGTGTTGTGACGAGTGTCTTGAGTTTGCTAAAGGAATGTAATTGCATGACTGCTGCGATTGCCATTTTACTAATTATATTGCATTCGACCCCGCCCCTTTACTACCACTATTGAATAGCATTGTCCCCAGACCCTTTCTCTGCCCCAACAAAATAAAATGGCGGATCAAGGGTCGGCTACGCCAGACTAGTAGTAGACCTTTACAGGCCTCACAGTAACTCCACCTTCATTATAATGTCTAATGCTCGAGATTCTTCCTTGAAATCATTTGATCATGAGTTATATGTTACGTACTATATTCGTTCAAAGTACAATGTAAAAACCATTGCATGAGTGAAGCATGTGTTGGAGTATATATCTATATGGTGTGGTGGTAATTACAGTAACGGTAGGGGTGGCTTCCTGCTATTCAGAGCATGTTCCATCACTCTGTGGTCTATCTGACTATTCCGCACCCTTTTTTCCTCTTATCACCTCAATTTCTCTAATTATAATTATCTGTTTTATTGCCAATCACTAATGATGTGGTTCCTCCCCATATTATAAACATGCACCACCCTCAAATAATAGCCACACTCACAGCCAGCTGAAAAAAAGTAGCCATGGTTTCTATTGAGGAAATACTGTTTACGCAATACAATAAAGTATTAATTTTTAACTTTTCACCTCAAACATTGCATACAAAAGAAAAGGATACGAAATGAGTTATTATGATTATGATTACATGATGTAATAATTAAATAAAATAACTGCAAGGTATAGCAAAAATCATTGAAGCTAACAATATCGCAATAAATTGAGAAGCAAACTCATTAATAACACACAATACTTAGTTGCATATTTTACACAGGTATAACATGGTTTCTTTATATGAAATTACATACGTTGTTACCCACACACAAACTTCTTTACTGTACAAAGACACTTTCATAATTCCGGCTTGGGAGGTAGTGGGGGAGGAGGACTCATACTAGAGTTGTCTTGATCTCTGTTTGGTCTGGGTGGGAGGGGTGGGGCAATTACACCTGATAATACAGGCACTTGTGCTGATCTGTACTCAATATCACCAACGTTGAGTTCAACTAACTCCTTTGGAGGCACAGGTGGAGGAAGATGTGGTGCTATAGGCAGTGGTTCAGATCTGTTGTCGTCATCGCCAATAGTGGGCTCAACTACCTCTTTTGGGGGCACGGGTGGAGGAAGATCCATTCTTGGCTCTCTTGGAGGTAATGGTGGAAGAATGGGTTTCTGGGGTATGGTGACCGGGGGATCCGGGCCCTTTTCAGGCAAGGGAGGTGCACCCACAGGAGGTTTGGGAGGCAGAGGTGGGGCTGTACTATTAATAGTGATCTCAAAGAAGTCTTCACTCTTGATACTTGTAAGACTTTCTGAAAATGAATTGAGAGCTGATCCTGATACTTGCTTGGGTTTTGGAGAGGGTCCAATGTCAGAAGATCTTCTAAATGTATAATGAGATGTGATAATGGTATTTACATATTGAATAGGTGTATCTTGAATAGCATAAGACATATACAATGTTGAGTAATTAACATTCTACACTAGGATTACACAGACATGATATTAATAATCATTATGTGACAAGTTACTTGGGTACAAATAAAATGTTGATTCAATTATAGCTTGAGGTGTATGTTTAAATGAGTTGGCACTTCAGCACAGCTAGGAATCATGATGACCTTCATTATCTAGCTCTAAAAGCAAAAACATACCTAGCTCCGACAACAGATGTGCTAGGGCTATCCAACATTGTAGCAGATTTCTTCTGCAAGCCATTTGGTGACATGGGGGCATTGGGTGAAGGAGGGGATAGGACACCATCAGACTCGAGAACAGATGGCACACTTTGGTTTCTCTTTCTCACTTCCTGCTTTGAAGGCTTGTGACCAGGTGACTTCAAATCCCATTTACTCTTGCGAGGCTACATAGGGTGTATATGAAACTATAATAAGTAGTAATCATCATTAATTATCACTGTAGTTATTATGTGGTATGTTTCGATATAAAAGAATATAATTGTATACTAAATCTTACGCAGCATTGTCATTATAGATAAGCAAAGGGTTGCTAGGGAATTAATTGACACATTTCAATAATAGCAAAGGGGAACTGTGCATAAGCAAACCTAGCAAACCTAACATATTGCCCATGAACTATTCATAGCAGAGATTTCGAATAACTTTGTACATCATATATGGTGTATGTATGCATGTATATCATACTTATACACACTATAATAGCAAAGACTCACGGCTTTTTTCGGCAATTGGTTTTTCGGTTCAATTTCTCCTGAAAGTTTATATAGGTAATCTTCAAGCTCATTGGTGGACTTGAAACCATCCATAGGCGAAATCTTCTGAAAGTAATTCTAATATAGCAATAATAATGATTACATGGACAATGTATAAGATAATGATATGGCAGTGCATAGAATAAAAGTGTGCATATTGATTACTCTACCTACTGTATGTACAACTTGTGAGAATTTCAAGTGGATAAGATCAACATGGGAACAACAAATACTCACTGTCTCAATTATATCCTGCTTATTAATTATTTCAGTTGATAGGTACACATATTACGTACAGTGCTGAATGTGATAAAGGATATACCTGAATTGAAGGCACTTGTTGTAAACAGTATGGCTGGTTCTGGTATTGCTGGATCTCTCCAATAACTTCAGCAACTTTTCGACGATAACCAAAGTTGATGAGACCTTTGGTCCCTGATATGATATGCTTACCTCCTTCTTCAATAAACAAAATATCTGACAAATACATTCCTACAAAAGATACAGTGCATAATTTGACTACTATTCAAAACAGGCATAATTCCATACCAAGGAATGGCACACAAGGTGGATTAATGGATCTCAGTCTCTCCTTGTATTTCTTGTAGTGATTTTCAATGAGCTCCTTTCCTTCTTGTAACACCATGTGTCTTCTGGGTGTAAGAGCCTAAGAACAAGAACATCACAAAGGCAAATGACTACACATGTTCAAATCAGCTCACCCAGATGGTCACTACACTTACTCTGAAGGTGTCTCCAAGTCTGTACACTGAGGCTGAGTTCAGAGCTGCATGCACTTCGAACATTCCATTGAAGTTATACAGGTCTTGGAAAGCCTATTTTTAATTTAGATAAAAGGTTTACTTCATATTGCATGTACGTACATATATCATACATACCTACTACAAATTCGCTACAGCAATCAAAATCAGCAAACTACCAACCAAAATACAACTAAACTACCTGACTGTAAGCATACAAACTGTGAAGAAACACATAAGAATCTTACCAGATACATGTCACAGCATCTTGTGACAATGGCCACCCTTTCATCGAAATTTTCTGCAGAAACAATCTGCTTTTCTAACCAGTATGTCACCTATGAATGAGAGGTAATTCCAAGGATATAAAGGTACACGCACGCATGCATGCACACACGCACACACACATGTATTTGTGTCATGGTGTATCATCAGATCAAAGGAAAAAGCGCATTGTGGAAAAAATTTGAAAAAGTGAAAGTGATGCAGTAATCAGAAATCCTGTCAAACTTACAACAGAAGACAAAAGTTATATTATGTTTTCTGCAAACTTCTGTCTGTGTAAATGATAAGTACTATCTGTGAAACCCAACCACATCAATCCATGGATTTCAGTGTCATCATGGTATTAAACATGTAAGGTTATGGTAATATTGTCTAAAGCTTCATATGGTCGGTATCAAGGCAAACGGTCTAAAGATCAGGGAGATCATGTTGCTGGCAGTACTGTTAGAGTGTAGTATCCAAACAGAGTAATAAAATGTACTCCATTAAGACAGTTAGATTCGAAATCCAGTCACCTATGATTCTTGTCCTAAAGGTGATCAAGGTGGAATGTTGAAGGACTAAGAAAGCTTCTGAAGTCAGATCTATGATGTGATTATTAATCAATTCTGTAAGTTTACTAATGATAATACATGTACATATATACACACATATTATACACTAAATGTGTGTATGAAAATATCCAAATTAAGTCAAAACTAGTTTCATCGTAAAAAAAATATTGCTTCCACAGTTTGCTGCGGCCATTTCCCCACAACCCTGTAGCAGTATCCTATAGGCATTTCCAGAAAAGTCTATGTAACACCTACAAAACTTTCATTTCAGTACAGCACATAAAGCAGCCCAATTTCCTGTCATTCACAACATAACACCAGTTGAGCAAGAAAAACAAAACCAATGCAGGAATAACAATATGCCTGCCACTACACAAGCTAGTTGAGTCCTATCTGCTCGTGTTGTACATTCAGATACAATGGGATACTCAGTGATTGATTGAAACTGTGACTAGAGTTTAGCATGATAGCTTTTTATGGCCATTACATTTAAAATTTGCCTCCAATGCCTCTATACATCCTGATCGCCAGGAACATAACTAATACATACGCATATGCATTTTCTCACAGTAAATATAGAGCATATTCAAACACATGAATTCATTTGACAATGTCACTACACTTACTGCTGTAGAATGTCGAACCATTCGAAGATAATTAGGTGAAGTGACTTCCTTTTGACTTTTCACCCATGCACAACCAACTAGCTCTGATGGGTGTATTGCTCTAATGAAATATATATGATGCATAAAAACACAATAAACACATACAGTGATCCATTACAATATGGCTGACATTCCTTATATAATGGTACTATATAAAAGTCCATATTGTGTAGGTACTACATAGCTCACCAGGAGTGTAACTAATTAGTAGCATAAGTATAAGGTATCAGTATTGGAAGATCAGACAACAACCAATTAGCACCACCATAGACAGGAAAGGACAGTACAGGAAACACATGAGGTCACTTTATTCATCAATAAGGAATGATGTCATAACTTCTGTGTTTGAACTCCCAAATCAGGAATTTGTTGGACAACTGTTGCTAGGGGACTGGCAATGATAGTTCTGTGGCTCTCATTGCCGAGCCCATGTATTATACACTGGGTTTTCCCCTGAACCAAGGCAACTAGTGGTAGGCTACCAGACACAAGTTGTTAACATTGTTTTTTTTCCCATGTCAGACACGAAAAAGGTACAAAACTGAGAGAAGAATGTATTTGTGGTATGCTATTGTCTTCTGTAGAATTCTGAATTAGGCATTCTCAGTGGTTGTGAGAGTACAGTGCTAAGTAAGTTGCCTGTAACCATTGGAAACCTGATGCAGCTTCTTTCCTCAGTCTATGTTCTCATTAGTATGATTGGCATCATATAAAAAAGAACAGTACAAGAAAGGGAGAAGCAGTTGTTATTGTGTGAAACTTCTCAAAAGTTAATGATTGTATGGGATATTGGTAGATATATATGTACGGCAGCAAGATACACTTTCTTGGAACCATTCAAGACGTAAATAACAAAGCAGTAAACAACACCAAGTCTTAACAAGTACCTGAAGTATTCAGATTCAGTCAGTGTCAGCTGTCGAGCAATTTCTAAAGGATGTAACTTCATAACAGAGAGAAAGATGCATATTAAATATAAGCTTTTACTAAACTGAATAAATGTAAAAAAAACTTACCGTTAACAAGTCAAATTCTGCTGGATCTCTTGATACATGCCATTCAATTGAAGGGGCACCTATGTAAAAGCTGCTGTCCATTTGAAAAGTAGATTCAGAGCCTTCTTTCTAAATTCAAAAAGAACATTGATGTAATACAGGCAAAAATTCATGAGCACTTCACATTTAGTAAATATATAAAAATATGTGTTTTGTATATTAGGCCAACCTGTCGCTGGAGGGTTCTTCTGATAGATTCAGTCCACTTCTTCAAATTGTTACTCTTAATTGAGTCCATGAACTCCAAGAGCATCTTCAACAACTCCCCATCTTCATTGTCTTGGAAGTCATAAAAATGGTGTTCAACCCAGTAACGAATAGCATTCAATACCCTGATTGGAAAAAGCAAAATACCCAATGATAGTCAGGAGACAAAAATATACAGCATGATATACCTTAGTTGAATAGGCGATTGATACTGTCGTTTGAACCGTCTGATTGCTTCTCGCACAAGAGGATCTCTTCGGGGTTCAGAAGATTCAAATTCGGAAGGTAGTGACACATTAAATGTAATGCTAGCTAAGGAATGATAACTGTGAAATACTTTTAGGAATAAAGGAGTGATGGATAGGAAGTAATCTGATAAATTTATTTGCATTAGCGTAACAAATCAGTTAAGGGTGCTACATACAACTGTTAACATCTTATCAGAAATGTTATTTATGCCTGAATTTAATTCTTCTATAGGCATTGTATCCTGGTTGTGGGGTGTATCAAAAAAAAAATGCATGTGCATAAGCCATGTAGCAAAGGTCAGCGATACAGCACTGGTAGACATGTAGGTGCTATTGTTATATTGGACCATACATATGTACATATATATATATATGGAGTATAAATTGTCTATCAGTCACTACACCAGGATACAACTATAACTTATCGAGCTACCAGCTAAAGAAAGGGAAATATAAGGAACAGTGGGTCCTTCTACGCATGCCACTGAAAGGGTGGATGGAAAGCAAATGCCAGTCACATCCAGATAAAGTAGTTGTACTTGAAGATCTACACAATACTGCTAGCTACAACATTAACAAGAACAATGCATTGAAATAGATGACCCCTTAGACTTATTGAACAATTCCATATGGTACACACTGACCAGCCTTAACAGTACAATATGTGAAACATCCAATGCAGAAAGTAGGATTTTGCAACACAACATGTAGAGGTGCATCGATGCAACAGTGATGCAATTTGGGAATAAACACAGAAGTTGTTGGTTATTATCGTACAACTGGCACTGTAATCAACAAACAAACTTGTTTTATAAAAAGTGGATATCTTTCAATCAACAGAGTAAGCAGCTCCGAAGGATTACAGAATGATCTGTAAGTAGTCAAAAATATTCTAACAAATGCTGGATCTACAAATGTAAACGAGATGATATTAATATAATAAAATTCAGATATAAACAGAATGGTAAATGCATGGCATACATAAAACAATAAGTAATAACACTAAAATTATTCAACAGAAATGTACAATTATAGAACTCAAAGATTAGAATTCTTTTCTGAACAATTAGATGCCTAGTTATTTGAATTGTGGTTTGTATAAGTTATGCATGTGTATGTACTTTGGCATGCATTGTGCTAGAGTATGTACATAATGAATACTGATGAATTGGGTAGCTGATAGTTGTTTTCAGAGTTCATATAGGATTGGTATATAAGTAGCAGAAACTTGTAATGCACATGACAGAGAGGTTAATTCCACCTGTAGTATGTGTCAGTTGCAATTGCATACTTGGAGTACATTCCGTACCTGCATATTTGTGGTGAGTCAGCCTTTCAACTAATTTCAACAAAGTACCACCTTTTATCAGTGGTATTCCGGACACATTGTCATCTTGTGGTTCAAACACAATATTGTCCTCACTATCTTCCTCAGCAAATCTGAGTGAGAAAGATCGTAATGATACGTATGTATGGTTTGCTACTGTAAGTACAGGACAATTAATTAAAAGATTCCATTAAAATATGTACTATTCTTCTCTAACCTGTATTCACTTGCCAATGGTCTAATTTCTTTGATGTTTCTTTCTTCAGTTCTGGCTATCATATCCAACAAGCGATCAAAGGAACTGCATAAGTACATACAAAGGCAATAATTGCACAAATGTAGAATTGGTGAAAGAATACTAGATATGGTGGTAAAACTAGTTTCAGTAAACACACACAAGCACAATGTACGTACACCTGCATGGTGGATAATAGCAAGTTACACACAAATGAACTTACTCCTGGTAAGAGTGGCCTGGAGAATTAGTTACTTTTATAATGTTCTAACTCTAAGGATCTTGACACAAAACATTCTGTTTGGAAGATGCTGGGGTACTAAGGTGGTTAGTTATCAGGATTAAAGGTATTGTTCAGGTGTTCAGATAGGAATATTATTGCTATACATAAATTGTCATAATGAGTGACTAGCGTATGTACGTATGTCTCCTGGTTTAGTATTGCCAAAAACACACTTCACCTGTATACGTACTTCAAGGAATACAAGATTGTAGTGAGAGGGAGTGCTCTACATAGGGGTGGTAGATATGCTATATATAACAACAATGATT
This sequence comes from Chondrilla cf. caribensis, assembly GCA_964020155.1. NCBI lineage: Eukaryota > Metazoa > Porifera > Demospongiae > Chondrillida > Chondrillidae > Chondrilla > Chondrilla cf. caribensis. The sequence goes on from OZ026566.1 coordinate 1,934,553, forward strand.
ACCTTCTGGAAAGTAAGTTGGTCAAGCAAGCCATCCATTCACTTTTCTCCTCTACACTTCCAGCAATGAAGATGTACCCGGGCTGATTTCTTTCCTTTAGTTCAAAGGCTAAATTCGAGTCAGGGAAGTCTGTGGATTCTAAATCCTTCAATTCAGCTTTGCGTAAATTTAATTTTTCTTTTAGTCTCCATTCAGGGGTAACATTACCAGATCCAGATCGTCTTGTGTTCTATAAAACATTAGTGAAAATTGCAATGCTTAACAGGTGGAACGGATGACAGACTGATTAATAGATACCTCCAACTTACTGGTTTGCAACAAATAATTAGACCATCCAAGAGAATAACATGACGGTCAGTTCTCTACAATAAGTGCATATTCTTAAAATAAATAAAATGAATTTTTACATTATATCAACCAAGATACCTTAGTTGTTCTTGAAGCTTCTTTCATGAAGCCAAGTGTGCCTTCTAAATATATGCACACAAAATGAAAACAACATCAACTCAATCAGTGTTGTTAATAATGCATACATCCTTATTATAAGCATAGCAAAATAAAGTGAGAAAGTGAAGAAATACGGGAGATGTGAATATAATCCAGTTGCTTGCTATTATAAATTTACATTGGGAAAACTAATAATGAAACTGATTCATTATTGCAAGACATTTTCATGTTGTCTATGATATGTGATGTCCAAGAAGGTGGTAATTTAAAAGGCTTACATGATGACTTTAATGTCAATGTAGCATGCGTATCACTGTCTAAATCTGTATGTCACTTACGTATGTACCTACAGTATGCACAAATTATTCAACATTTCAAGTGTGTGTGTGTGAGTGCATTCATGCATGTTTGTAACCAATTGGGTTAAAGCTGCATGAAATTGTACACAACCAACTCCAGCTCAAACCACTGGCTACCTGCCACAACATTAGCCCTCATTACACAGTAGATAGACCAGGGTGCTAGAATGGGGTGTTTTAACCTAGTTACAGTAAACTTGAAACAATACTCACCCATTAAAAATTCTGTACAGAGTACACGAATACTTGGCCCCTATAAAGTACGTATGTATCAACAAAATAAAGGTGAAATCTTATAATTTGGTATGTAATACACATCTGAGATAATTGCATCACCTTGCAACATAACGAAAGCAAAACTCACTTCCCACATTTCAATGCTTCGTTGGACAGCAGTCAGCTTCCGAACATTAGCGTGATAGCCAGCTGTTGCTTTTTGAAGATCATCCCTGAATGCATATGCATACACATTTTCCAGTATTTTACAATCAGTATCGTACATCAGAGTGCATGCTGCATTCTTTACAGAGAATCATAAATTGCACACACATACCTTCTTTTAGGAGGATACTCAATAACTGCACGTTCAATGCTCCCCTTCAATCCAAGCATGGCGCTGTAAGCCTTGAAGAGTCATAATAGCACCATTAGTACATAATACGGCTAATTCAGTACATTATAACATAAACTATAGACAAATTACGTAAACATATGTACAGTGACAAGTTATTCAAGTTGAAAAATTAATGGGATTTTGCAACCTGTACAGTCAAATTACTTGCACTTGGCAAAGCCTTTTACTTGATTTTTAGTCACACTTCTAATACTTTGAGTTTCAAATTGGATACACATCATAAGTCATCATATATATACGTAGCGTTACATACTGGAAGTCAAAATGAAAATAATGTAGGGCGTGACGTAAAGAGGCTCTAAACACTTCATAATGCAGTTAGAAAAAAATGTACAGTATGAATGAACACAGTTGCACACAATCAAAATGCTGTCAATAACTCAGGTAATACATGTACAGGAGAATACACATAGAAACATTACAAAACAAACCAGTTGAACACAGTCAAAATCAGTCATGAACTTAGGTTATCGCAGGTGACTACAGTTACTAAAGAATCCAAGTGAACTTGAGTAGAGTGAACTAGCTTGTTTAGTAACTCCAAATGTGGATAAGATAGACAAACTCAGTGATGTTTTGCTGATGTGGGATATGACAGGTCTTGTTGTGATAAATGTCATGCATATTCAATATCCAATTGATTCATGAAGCCATATGAGTATGCAGTTGAACAAAATAATTGAGGTGAACATACATAGCTACAGGTGAAACAGCGGACACTGTTGAAGGTGGACACTGGCTATCTTAGGTATTATACACATGTATATGCACATATTGAAATCCTTGATACTAACCATATCTACAATCTAATGTCAATATTCCTTATTACTGTCTAAAATTGTAACCGACTGTATCACATTGAATGTCCATAACACAGAGGTATGCAGTAGTAACACAAGGACCACTTTTGCAATGTGTTTGCTAATGCTGACATTTGACAGGATTGCAAAATCAAAGTTTTGTTGTTTCCTTATTCTAGGCTAGCATGACTGACCCCAATACATCTTGTGCAAAGGAGTATCAAAGAAGAGATGGGAAGATTTGCAACACTATGTTGCTGTATACTAAATATGAGAAAGTGTATATGTACTACCATATTTTCCAATGCTTGGGGAATAAAATGCAAATACACACTACAAACATAAGTAAACAGAATATGGTACCTCTGAAAAGTTTTCATAATCAACATTATCTGTTGTTGTCTTCATCAATGCCTATAAAAAGAAACTTGGAGTAAACCGAACTTGATACTAGAGATAAGTAATAATCAAATTTACCTGAATTATATCAAAATAATAAAAGCAATGATATATTGGCTGAAGAAGATGCTTTGGAAGGACGTACACAACTGCTTCCTTGAACAAAGGTACATTGGGCTGCAGTGCCTACAGTAAAAGTATTACAGTAAGGCTTACGGAAATATATAGTTAAAAATGACATGCAGGCACATTTTATATTAGAATTCAAGACTTAATCTTTTAAAACAGGCTACAGCACAGATCAAACTTATACATTACAATATTACATACAGTAACTCAGTTATTCAGACAAAAATATAAACTGTCTAACCTAAAATGGCAATTTGCCAGCATACCAAAGTTTTCAGTTCACTCAAAACTATTATAACATTTCCATTGCTACTATATGTAATAGTTACTGTACGAGGAAGAGTGCATTGGCGCATTTATTGCTCGAGCTCAGAGACCACGAAGTGCCTGAGGGTGAGTGCAAAAAAGAGCCAATGCATACTGCCCCGTACAAAAGAATCTTTAATTTGGAACAAAAACCAAGTAATTCGAGTTCAAAAACTCGTGAGGCTGCCGCCCCCCGCACTCGAATTACTTGGGCGCCTTTCTTAAGTTTAGAAGAGCCTTCGCTGAAGTTATTACGTTCGGCGAAACTTCATCACGCGAATTCTAGCCCAATTTCTAATTGTCGGTGTTCGAAATCGGCCATCTTTTTTTCGCGCAATATAAATTATAATATAAATTTATTGTTGCAGTTACGCGTATGAACACGTATTTTATATATATATATATATCGGACGAGCGTAACATACCGGAAGTGGAAATGAAAACAATATAGCAATAAATGCGCCAATGCACCCTCCCCAATATTTTGCAGTACATATACTAAAGTGTAGTTGCTTTCTCGTTTTATTGCTCTCGTCTTATAATGGCTACTGAGAGACGGTGTAAGCAATCCTTCGCCAAAAATACCATGCAGCCTCATGGTTTGACTTCTCCCTGGCAGACGACGATTTAAATATGTTATGACGAAGCCCTACCAGCCTAAAAGCCATTGAATGCCCATTCAGCTGCGCGTTTTTGGGCTATTGAGGCTTCGTCACATCTTCAGAATCATCGTCTTCTAGGGAGAAGTTGAACTGCGAGGCAGGCGGTTGTAGCGCAGTGGTTACATCAATTCATAACTGAAGCTGGGCAACGGGCAGTCAGCCGTATTCACCAAGAACACTGCAAATGCTTCTAATGGGACTTCAACAACACATGCACCTTATACACCCTGGAAGTAGGATTAATTATTTGCATTCAGCACACCAGGCACTCCATATGATCTATCTCTAGTATCTATGGATCTATGAGCACACTGATTTCTCTCTGGAAGGGGTTAGTCTCACATAGCCAGCCCCTTTTCCGGAAAGCTTCCTTATTTGGAAGCTGGAAAAGGGTCTGGTGCAAAACGTAGTCTAGCTAGCTAGACCATCCCTAAGAGGCAATGAGGGGTGGAAAAGGGAAGGGACAGTCTAGCCCAAGTAGTGATCAGTTAACACACGTCGCGTTCATACGGTTCACCCATAGGCATATAATATGGTTCACCTTACACCACGTAAGCGCTAGGAGGACCATAGGGACCATAGATACTGTAACTCTGTTAGAGTATCTATGAGAGAACAGAGAGAAGCAAAGGAAGAAAGGATCTAGTGTTCAAGTGTTGTATGGCCGTTTTTATCAATTATGTGATGACTCTTCATCAGAAGATAGGCATCGTTAACATGAACATCTCTAACCACTCTATGAACGCACAGCAGACAAACTACGTTCGCGACAGTTCTTCAGGGTATCAGGGGTATCAGGGGTAACTTATTTAGACTGGGGAGCCTTTAGCCATTGGCTATTCTGACAGGCACCCAGTATACAAGTACTTGTTCGTTTATCAGATATAAGTGGAGACACATATAGGAGGACTGAATATGCTGGTTATCCTTCCTTCGTTCGTAATCCTTCGTTGAACGTATGATACCACGGGATACATTTGATGATCGGCAACTTGCAGTGACTGGTTGGAAGACATATAATTCAATCATGTCCTTGCAAAATACAGTGAATACTCATTACTCTGCCGCAATTTGTTTTCAAAGAATATGATGGATTAACGAGTTTGGTGGATTAACTGGATATCCATTGGTACTTGTACACTATACTGGTACTGGGAAATTTTGGCAGATTAAAAGGTTTGGTGGATAATTGGTGGCGGATAAAAGAGAATTCACTGTACTAGTGTCAGTTCGGTGAATATTCCCAGCTAGCATTAATACCGAGGACCAGGACGCAATTTGATTCTCCATGACACTTAACAATTAATTGATCTGAATCACTAATATCATTGACAAGATTCTTGGCAGTAGCATTTCACTTGTAGATGGTGAACTGATTGCTCTTAGGCTAGACCGTCCCTTCCCCCTTCTGCCCCTCGGCGCCTCATAGGGATGGTCTAGCTAGCTAGACTAGTGCAAAATGCTGCTTTTCCTGTTACTGGTGTCCAACCCAAGTAGGGACAATTGTTAATTATTAATTGCTTTGAAGTGATGCTGCAATTGTTCAGCACTGAATGTTGAGTGAGCCAAAGTGTGTAAACAGGTACAAATAGTCAGAAAGATAGACCCTTTTCCAGCTTCCAAATAAGGAAGGGTTCCAGAAAAGGGGCTGGCTATGGGAGTAGGAAGGGGTGAACATGAACAAACTATTGTCGGAGCTTCAGAATTTATACTTGTTCAGTTATGTTGGACCTTGTACAAGCTGCCAGATGTTGTGTACGCCAAAGTGATACTTGATATTTATTGTTACCAGTAAATTGTTGACTAGTCATGGGTGCTTAGCATATATTGCACACTTGTGGTCAAAAAGTGTGCAATTGACGATATACAGGCACAGCCTTATCTTCAAAGTAACTCAATAAAAATGGAATACACCCACACTTTGTGTACTTCATAGTACCCCATACTTACTAGATCAACTATCAATGATCGAACAAAATATCATTTGCTTACAGTCAGACTATCCATGTTTGGTCTTCTGCTGATATCCTTCAAAATGCCCAATGCCATATGAATGTGCTCTGCATACGTACTATATACAGTGAATTCGTCATTCTACAAAAACAAAGGAACAGTACCATCATAACTAAACCAATTCATGATAATAATACAAATTATAAATTTGTGAATTTACCAACATTCGCTATTCTTTTGCACTTATACAGACATATACTGCATTCTACATAGACTAAATAATATACATACATAACACTTCTTGTGTGATCTTCAGTAAAGTGTCTCAAGGCTACTACAATACTCTAGAAAGAATACTTCATAAAGTGCATGCAAACAGGACTGTAGTTGTGTAAATGTATACGTGAAACATGTAGATACGCACCATGGCTAAATCAGCGAAACAAGCCCCTAATTGTGGGCATCTTCCTTTGCTTTGGTCTCCTCCATCTCCCACCATCTCCAAGCTGTCTTCTATCATACCATACAATTGCAACGTTAGTTCAAACACTTCATCAATGTTGCCAAAGATTAATTCGATTTCCTAAAAGTTGATATTTAACAACATAATGTCAGTATGTGCCAAACCTGATGAATCCATGATGCAAAATAGGTACGTAGGTGACATGAAGAACAAAAATGCCAGTACACACAAATCCCCCTTTTACACGAGTGAGGTACGCACACAGAAACATTATCAGTCGCTTGAACACTAGGGCCAGCACCAAGGGTACACTAGCACAAGCACATATGTACATATAATACATATGTACATGTACAGTATATACATTTGATAGCAGACTTTAACTGTAGATTATTGTTGTACTACATATATTATACTTGCACTATAATATTGTGCTCAAGTATCTGGACCTGAATAAAGATAAGCATTTAAAACATGCACATTAACATTTCATAAGGTGAGGATGTAAACCAGACACTGAACCACTGGTATGGGGCACTCATAGGTTGCCTGAAAATAGTTTCAGTCCAATCCCAATAGGACAGGTTGGGAATAGTCTAGCTAGTTAATATTCCCTATATTAGATGGGATATTGACTAAAATGCACTGCAGTAATTTATTGTGAGAACACTGATATCTCGTACAGGGGTACACTTACACTGTATAATTGTCATGTCATGAAATATCAAATGTACACAAGTTCACAAAATATGGTTGACACATGAAAGTACATAGCATAATGTGGAAAAATGAAAAGTTCGATAGGCTTTAAAATACGTACTTTGTCAGAGAACAAATCAGGCTGTTTTTTCAATGTTTCTTCATAAATCTATGGGGAAAATTGGTAACACATAACACTATCACCAGGATTCATGTATACTTATGTATGCACCTAAATAATTATATACAGTCAGACATTGCTTATCCACACCTCAGATAACTGGTTCTCTCACCATCTGCATAATTCCTGTTGAAATGAATCTGCACAATACATTTTTACCTAACTATCCGCATCCAGTCACACTATTTGTATATAATTGTTTACCAATCTGTATAATTTACCCTCAGTTGACCACAAAATTTAAGTTGAGGTCATTGTTGTGTAGATTTTTTGTTCTTTTCAAGTCCTATTCACCCGAAATGGCTTGAGCTTACACTCTAAATGACCAAGAAGTACCCTGAACACCCACAAGAATAAGCAAATCTGCCAGTGCATCCCAATATATATATATATACCCATTATAAATGCACACAATACCGCACCCTCACTTATCCAGTTCCCTCACTTCATCCGCAAATCCACCTGAAATGGATGTGTGTGGATAAGTGAGGTCCGACTGTATACCATGGAATAAATACATATGCACACAAACAATATACTGTATACAGTATGTACAGCAATGCTTTGGTACCCCTTCTCAATAATACCAGTGTTCTTCCCATATATCTCAATACATATTGACCCGATACACCTTCAGTGCTAAAGGTGCATTGGCCAGTACACCTTCAATACTGAAGAAAGACTTCCAATTTCCTCATGGAACAGTGTAGGCTACAAGTGAACCATACAAGTGATAAGTTATCCAGCTCATGAGTATTGCAGCACATTGCTCCAAATGTCTAGCAAAGAAACATTCAGTATCTTATGTGCAAGTTTGAGTGTATTGAAGACTAGACATACTGGCACTGCTGAGACGGAACAAAATCTTTCTTTGGATGATAACCATATACGTACCTTTATGATACCTACATCATGACCAGTGTGCTGGTATCCTAACCCAAATATCCTCTTTTTTGGGAGAAAACTGAAAGGCACTCTTAACTGTAATTATAGCCCTAACATATCAGTGCTTGCATCAAAAGTACAAATTCATTAAACATTACCAATACCTGGTGTTTGAGGATTTGAGATAGTGTTGACCAGAATTTTATCAACAAAATTGAAAATTCGTTCAGTTTCATTACCTTTGTCTAATGATTTTATCATATCAACAAACCTAACTCTTTCTGTACTGTAAACAAATGTATGCACACAATATAGCTGATTCGATCAGCATACTAAGTACCTTGATCAGCATCTTTAGATGCCTTAAATACTTCATTTCTTCACTGTTCAACTGCTTAACATAGTCCTCATGCTTCATACTCTGAGGGTCTGACAAAACCTAATGAAGGAGGACTGACTTTGAAAGCATAGGTAGGACCAATACTTCAAAACAGTTTACCACAAATACAACGGTATTGCAATACATGTATACATATGCATGTACACAAGACATTTAAGCTGATCATCCTACAGGCCAAAAGCAATAGTTGCATCCTTTCTGGGTAGGTACAGCCAATATATCAACTCCTTTATCCAATTGAGAACGAGCATACAGTCTGAGTTGTCAATTATTGACAAATTGTCTGCACATATCTACTGTGAAGTGTGAATGAGTAATACTAGCTTGAATGATGAACAATCAAACTAGTAGTGCTCATCCACACTGCACAGTAGATACTTTCCAGGACACTGATCATGACCAGGGTAATATCTGAGAGAATGGGCTTACAACATAGACCTGCTTCTGCCTTTGATCTACACGTCTTGTCACTTGCTATAATACATTTACTGTATGTATGCATACATGAGGATAGAAATTAAAATGTAATCTTGAATAATTGTGTAACTCACAGTAGGTTCCACAATAATTCCATGATCATGATCGGAATCAAACTCAAATAGGTCACTCAATGCCTATAAAAAAGTAGAGTAAATATACTAAATGGGAAGTCTGCACAAGTACTGGCAGACTTCAAACATTCAATTGATCCATTATTATAGAGTGGACCTTCAAACATACCATACACACATAGTTACATAATATTTCCTGAAAATGTCAGAAATGGGAACTAAACCTACAGGTGCAGCTTCAAGAATCTAGAATTGCAGTATGCGACTATGAAACTGTAAGGTTTGAATATTTCTGCCATTGTGTCATGAACAAAGGTATATGAATTGCAAAAATAGCTTTCAGTTTCATTTTTAATCCATACAACTACAGAAAGGCTAGATTGCTCTATTTTACAAAATCTCTTTACATGCAATAATATTAGTATACGTACCTGATCAACATTAATAGATACACGCAAATCCCTTTCTTGGATAACTCCACCCCTGGGATTGTCTTGAGATCTGTCTCTGGTATTCTTAATAAAGTTACCTGCTACCTTCAGAGCATCTGCAGCAACATAATCCAACACTCCCAGTACAAAGCATGTGAAGGATATGTCCACTTTGTGACCTAAGGCATCCTGTATAGGTAATACAAGTCTGTCAACAGAGTATACACACACATACAAGCAATCAATCAACAGCAATTTTACTAAAGTGAGCTGGACCTATTCTTACACATACGTGAATATTCTACTTACATACATACATCCACATACATGTATACCGGATTAAGACTACACAGTAATGCAACACATGCACACGGAATATTGGATATCAATTTCACATTCATACTTACTCTGATTAACTGATGGTGAATTCTATCTAGGGGTAAGGCATATGGCCCCTTCTTCCTTCGAGTTGCAATTTTGTCCATGGAGCCCTCAGCCTCCTGAACAGCCCACTCATTTACAGGGTTAGGATAGTTCTCTTGAACATAATCTACATTAGCAAAGACAATACATAACGGGAGAAATGCGGTACACGTTTGTATCTTTCTCAAAAACAGAACATGTTGGTATATTTCTCATGACTTGTAGACCAAAATAACATTATGTACATATGGAATGGCCATTAATAACAATCAACACTCTGTGTTGAACACAATTTAAAAACATGCATATATTATTGCTGGAAAACAAACCTTTGACATCTTGTACTTGAACTGGACAAGTAGAACAAATTTTGTGCAATAGCTGATACAGCAGTTTCTCTAGGTATGTTAGTGCTTCACTGTCAATATCCAAATGTGGATGAACTTCATGAAGAACCTGAACATAACACAAAAAATTAGATCTCAGATTGTACAAAAACCGGTTAAATAGCTGTTTCAGTATAATAGTGCTTCCACAGTCTATTTTCTAATGGGAACAAATGAAATTTGTCACATAATTTTGAAGCCACTTTTATGTCAAAAATATACAATTATTGGCACATAGAATTGGTAGTGAAGAGGGTTAAAGTGTACTTAGGCAACAAAGAGTTTGATGGAAAAAAAATATTGAGGATTACATGCAATTGCCTCAATTTTCTTGGGTGCTGAATGCCACTTGTAAACTATAATATAGCCAGTTCCCATAAGAGATTGATAGTTAGTAAAAGAACAATGTAATTTAGCTTGAAACTGCATTAAGTGTTGATAGGTGGCCATTTTTCCCCATTAAATGCTAAAAAGCTGAAAAAATGTATAAACTTTTGGATGAGTTTTCTTCACACAAAATAAAGTGTCCTAACACCACTAGAAAATCGAAATGTAGAATGTTGCTCCCTATACATATATTTCACTTCACTAGTCATCCTCAAAATTAATATTAAACTGCATCTAAACCTTACCCCTTTCAAGAAAGGTTGTAGCAGACGATACCAGCGGGGATAATTCTCCTCTGCAAGAAAGTCATAGGCGGATCCTGCATGTTCGCTAACAGGCATTGCGATTGTCCTGAGCACAAGGAATCAATTCTATGACAAAGACATAGACCCTGACAATTGATTGTACGATGTATGCTAGAAACTTGAGAATATTTACAACTCCGAGTATTATGTTGAAGCATTAACAGTTCCCCTAAGGCAAGATTGAGTATGATTGATAATATTATCCATGCACATTTCATATAAAATTGGCCATAGTCAACCTAAAGAATAAACATAAATGATCTCCAGGATCAAAACATTTGGCATAAAGGTGGCAATCCAATGCACCAAGTTTATACAATATACATATTACTAATTGTAGTATTAGATCTAATTAAAACTACACAGTGCATGTTTTTGTATGCATGTAGGCATGTACATTTACACTTAATGATATAAAAATGTAACCATTGTGATTGTCATATAAAGTGGCACATTTTAAGCTATAGTGTTTCGTCACAGAACCTGACTTTGATTACATTCCTAAATGTAATCTCTTTGATGTATTGATGTAGCGTGGGACTCTAAACAACTGTATTCTCTTATAATGTTATTTATGGGTACCTGAATCCTATAACTCACTGACACAACATGTACAGCAACAGACTGTTACTTCTTACACATCTAGCTCTCTTTAGAACCATTATAAGTAGTCATGTCAAGGATACCAAACAGAAATTTTGTGATCAAATATCATTTTCCTCAAATTCACAAATCCCGAAGGAAACACTGAGCTTTGAGAGACTTGTACTCAAGGTTTTAAGATCAAGAGGGCTTACACAGGTAGCTATGGTGACGTTGGGTGCAAAATTTAACTTAAAATCCTCTCGAGTAATTTACGACACTGAGTTAAAATACACGTGCACCAGGATAAGCTGACACCGAAAACTGATGGCAACAAATTATATCATCATGACCAAATCATTAAAATATACTTTAGATCCAAGTAATACCTCTCATCAGGATAAATTATAAGCGAAAGTTGACAACTATTGAGAGTTCCGCTAAGAATAACAAACCAAATTTTGTGGTGAAATCAGTCCCATATCACGTCTTTCAATATCTTTTACAAGAACTTACTCCAAAATATCCACTAAAACAATTGTATTCCGTACGCATTGAAAGACTGATGCCAGTTGTAGCTACCACAGACTCGAAAGATATACTCGACTAGTCCACTGGCTAAGCAGCCATTTTTATCCGCTGTTTGATGAAATAATTTGTTCCAAACACTCCCACTTGCGTCAGCCATCTTGCCTGGGCTAGACTGTAGACTTCACCTTGGCCCTTTGATCAAGACGCATACAATGTCTAGTCCATATTGCAAGAGCCTAGCTGGAAGTGCGTGAAGAAACAATCTATGGTTTATAAAAAAACAGAATGTTAGATCACAGATTCTGAGATACGCTAATTAGTTCCCACTGTAGATATGTGGACTGGATGCGCGAGACTAATTACCGGCCACCAAGAGTGGGCGTGAGCACATGACCACCCTTCGAACGTTGTTGTGTGCGGTAACTACTAATGGCTTTCCAGTGTCTATTTTTTCTGCTGGCTCTTTTCTTTTCTCGTTCGCACAGTGTCATGAGTGCTTACTGCCATGGTAAAGTAAGTTTATCAGTTTTTTTCGATAATAAACGCATGTATAAGAACTTGCCCCAATTATTTCTAAATATCAGTGGACTCATATGCATTCATTGAGTAGTGATAATAATCTTTGACTTTATTTTCATGTACACAGCATACTTCGAGCAAATCATGTATGTAGACGCAGTTATTGGATAAAATATTCTTTAATTTCCCGAAAGGTGATACAGGAGGCACTGTACAGTATTTGCATTATAGGCTGTAGCTTTCCCCTATGTCCTTTGGTCATAATGTGAAACATAAGTTATACTATAATATGTATTGGTTAAGATTTGTTGCCAGCTATTGTAGTTAGTCTTGGTGAAGACATTCTTGTCACTTTCAGACCAAAAGAGAAAATTATGTACTCTACATATTTCTTTTGCAGAGAAGCTCATTGCATTGTTATCTTTAGAGAAGTACTTATTGCTAATTACCTTGAACCATGATTCAAAGATAGTAAATAATATGAGAGTAGACTATGTGTGTATTAGGTGCAGTTTTATCCAAGGAATGTTTTCAAAATAGGGTTATTATCAATATTATCCAGTTCATTTCTTTGTATACAAGATAATGATCGTGCAATCATAGGCTATTAGTATGGGAGAGGTGGTCCTGTATTAGCCATAATGATTAAACGACCTACAATGATTTGAAACTTTTTCAATAATAACATAGTCTAGCTAGCTAGACCATAGTACCAATGGACGGAAAGGGGAGGGACGGCCCAGCCCAAGTAGTGATCAGTTCACACCCACCGATCAACAAAAGCACATATAGAGTTTCTACAGTTCCTCTCACACCATATACGTGTTGGGAGGATGGAGGGAAACAAGAAAAGGATGGATCTAGTGTTGTATGGGTGATTTTACCGATTAGAGATAAGATTCTTTATCAGAACATAGGTACTCAACATTGACGTAAGCAAACAGCAGACAAACTACATTTGCAAAAGTTTTTCACTTGTTCATTTTTAAGAGATTAAAGTGGAGATGCAACTAGGACTGACTATGTTGGTTCTCCTTTCTTCTTTTCCAATTCTTTGGTCTTGCATTCAGGTGTGAACTGCTCACTACTAGGACCAGACTGTCCCTTCCTTTTTCTGCCCCTCAGCACCTTTTGGGGACAGTCTAGCTAGCTAGACCAGTAATAGAATTGCGCAGAGCAACTCAAACAAAGACCTGTAGACCATAAATAGTCCCTCCTATGATCTGAATGATAGTATCATCGTCTGTATTGTGGAATAGGTTGGAATAGACATGCATTTGACAAACAAGTAATTCGAGTTCAAAACTTGTGGGGCTACAGCCCCTACACTCAAATTCTAGCCGCATTTCAAAATCAGTCATCTTTTCTCACGCAATATAAAATATAATATAAATTCATCATTGCGGTTACGCATAGGAACATGTATTATATCTATTTATCTATCTATCTATCTATATAATATATTGAGTGTAACATACTGAAAGTCGAAATAAAAACGAAATCGCTTATTGCCTTATTTTAATTTGTATTGTTATCATTGCTCTTATGTTCATTAGCCTGATCCTGGAGCAAAGCCTAATACCAGTCCGATTGAAACTATGCCTCCCACATTCTTGAACAGTGTCAAAAATGGAAAATTATATTCAGTTGGCAAAGGGGATGACTTGATTCATATTGTCCATGTATGGGGTAGGTGAAATTGTTGTATAGTATAATAATATTTGTGCTATTATATTGTGATGCTGACATGCCAACAGTATTAATTTGCTCTAATTGCTTCATACAAATTACACGTGATACTGTTAACACCAATAGACAATATTTTATAGATATATGTATAAATGTAGGTATATACAAACTTTGTAGTTCATTTACTAATTATTATAGTGGTTTCATGATTGGGTTATGGGAATCTAAGTAGGCAGACCTATATACTGAGGGCTACCTCTTAGGAAGTTGACTTTGAAGACAAAATGAACAGTATACATGGACATAATTAAGGATAGAGTGATAAGAAGATGAGGATAAATATAAATAGTAATTAAATGAGAAAAATGTTCATAAATTTTTTGATTACTCAGATGTCAATAGAACATCTACCAGCCATGTATAAATACTTAGATCAAATGCAGCTTATGCTCCAGAAGTATAAAATTGGGAATCATGTACATAGATGAATATTATATGTATTAATTGCATGCAATTATAATATGTTCAGTATAATGCGAGCTACATGTTATAATTCATTGTAGTCACTAATAAATTATTCATTATAGTGATATGTAATATATTCTTCATAATGTACATGTTTGTGGGTGTGTAAAAAAATCACGAGCTTTTTTGTCAATGAAAGGCTCACCTTATGAGATGGGATATGCTCAAGGAGAATTGATGAAGGATCAAGCTCACAGCTTCATGGATGAAGTGTGGGATTACATGGAAAAGGAAGTTGTGAGTTGTGTAGCTTATGTATTGTGTATGTGATGTTTGTACCAACCAAAATGATGTGTGCAGCACCCTATAGTATTCATAAGTTAGTGTGTAAAGTACTGTATATACGTACGCACGTATAAAAAGATTCCTATCAGTAATAATTGTAATCTGTAATTGAATTGGTGGGTTGTAATTTGTGGATTGGTTGGCTGGTCAGAATTATTGTGTTGAAAACTCTTCAAGCTAGAAGCAAACATTATTTTAACAGGTAACAGAGATTATCTAAATTCACCTGAAACTATACAGCATTGAAATTCATGTTTTGAAGCACATACAGCATCATCATGTGAATACTTAATCTACGTAGGTATAATACATTTTTCTCATGCATTACATTATTATTTATCTACCTATACAGGAAGCAGCCATTAATGAATCACTGAGCATCTTTCCAAGTTGGTTCCTCAAAGACGTGGCAAATATAGGGTATGCCTAATTAATGTCCCAACATACATATGTACATGTAACATGTCGGTAACTTGAATTCTGGCACACTATAGTTTGGATGCTGCTTTGGATGCAGAGATTGTACTTACTGAACACTTCACAGGCCCTTATTTCTTGGAGGAAATTAAAGGTTTAGCGGACAGCTGTGGGGTGGATTATAAACGAATTGAAAGGATCCACATGCTTGGTGAACTAACGTAAGTGTTACTAAGATGCATCATTTATCAATCCTAATAGTGATAATCAATATAATATACTTGATAAGTGTTAATAATCAATATTTGGCTTTTTAAAGTAACCTGGAATGTCTCCTGACTGTTATGACCTACTGTATAATACAGTGATTAGATTTCCTCTGGGCATAGTCAACCTGTGAACTTGATTTATCTCATAATAATTATTTATTTTAATATTATGTGTTTTCCCCAAAATCACATCAGTGTCTTTGATAGGCACAAATCATAGTAACATTTGCATATTGTACCAACAGTTGTTTGTGTTCTTGATAGTAAGGGCCAATGTTCTATGTTTGGAGCCAATTCTTCAGCTACACCTGATGGGAGCCTATTACAGCTGAGAGCACTTGATTGGAATGTTGATGGTAAGTCTATCAATAGGAGTGAACCTGAATGTAATACAGTACATACTACATGTTTGACATCTCTTATGTTTAGGACCATTTAAAAATTATCCCCAAGTGACAGTTTATCACCCAAACAAGGGAAATGGACATGCTTTTGCCAATGTTGGTTGGACTGGGTGGATCGGTTCTATAACTGGGATGTCATCAGCTAGCATAGCTATTAGTGAGATTGGAGTTAGCTTTCCAGATGACTCATTTGGACAAGAATCACGATTAGGAATTCCATTTACTGTATGTTGAAATTATAATTAAGGTTTCACATCTTACAATAATATATTGTTATAATGGTATATGTGTTCTCCAGTATCTCCTTAGAGATATCTTGCAGTTTGATGACAGCTTAAATGCATCACTTGGAAGGATAAGGCATGCACATAGAACTTGTAATCTAATCTTGGGTGTTGGCGATGGAAAGGTGTGTACACATTTGAAATATAGTTTTGATCGTACTTAAACGCAGCACATAAACGTATTACATTATACACATCATAGTAATTTCTTGTTAGTCTGCCATAATTTGTTTTCAGAAGTATTATAATTAACACGTTTGGTGGATTAACTGGATATTCATTAGTAATTGTATATTATATTGTTAATGAATGTTCAATATCATTTCAACTGATACTGTAACAATGAGCCTCACAATCTCATTGCTAAAAATGTCCAGAAACGAGGAAGTAGTGGTGCACAATCATACATGAGCTGCCCTTGAACTGCACATGCAAAGAGGTTTACATCTCACTTCTGAATGTGGCAACAGAAGTATGTATTTAGGAAGTGAGGCAGATTGAAAGCTCTACCTGTTCAACTGTACAAATCAGTCCTTTTTTTCTAGACTCTGTATGGCATCTCTATAGCACTAGTATTATTTTTGTATTTTTCATTATCCTCCAATGGTGGGTGCAAAGGTTTTATGAACGTACCTGGGGATGCTACTATAGCCATAAAACCTCAGGACATGCATATCTCTTATGCTATGTACTTTGACTATGTCTTCATATGATATATTATAGCTATGAATTTGTGAAAAATATCTACATATTTGTCAATGAAATAATAATACATATGTATTACTAATACATGGTAATGCATATTATTTTAACTGTGTGTCTATTTACTTGTTCTTGTTAAAGGTGTCCGAGTTTAATGGGATAGAATATTCTGCATCTGTTGCCAATTTTTTTACGTGGCAAAATCTGAAGCCGGATGCTTCTTGGCATCCAAAAATTGAGAATGTGGTATATTGGGGAATGGATTGGCTATGCCCAGGATACAGTACAGTGTTGGCTGAGCAACTTCAAAAATACCATGGTAACATAACTGCCACCAATACCATTAGAGAAATCGTCCCTATTGTCCAAACAGGAGATCTCCATATTGCCATATACGATTTTGTTCACAACAGTATGTATGTTGCAAATGCAAGAGGTGATGGAGAAAGTGGTCCAGCAATGGCCTATGATAGGTAAATGTGTGAATCATTTTTTTGATAATACTATATCCATTTTATCGTACCTTTTGCCTTGTATGTACAGGTCATTCATTCGTCTTGATATGTCTGAAGTATTCAAAGTAGACCTGCCAGTAGTGATGTAGACTAATATGTTAAGTGTAAATTCTGATTATTCAATACGACATACAAAATATTCAATAGTATACAAATCAATAATATTATAATATATTATTATTATTATTATTATTATCATAATGAAGTTGATTAATAATATTATAGATCTACTGTTTTATGTGTTCTTTTGGGAGTTTCCTACTGCAGCACAATAAAAATAAAAATAACAACAATAATAATACATAAATATATAAATAAATAGTACGGTGGGGTGTCCAACATCATTGTACCCAAAATGGCCATGGAGTTGCCTCACTGAATTGCAACAGAGATTCTCTGGATCAGGGAATTGTGGGCCATTTTATCACCAGAGGTGTGTTTGTTTCGGGTGCCTAGATCATGGAAAAAGAACCTTGCTTCTGGGCCGAATGTAACACTTGTTCCAACAGATACTGGAATGAAGTGGTAATAGTTTCCAAGGAAGCCATCGGAGTTGTGTTTTCCTTCTCTGCATGTATGGCAGCTGCTCCTGCTTCCAAGCAGATTGGTAGATTTGACTTGCGGAAAGAATCCACGCATGTGGCACCAAAGACCAAGAATTGGCCTTGGGGCCAAGGGGTCATGGAGAGACCATCAGGGCGCTACCTATCAGAAGATGACAAACCATATGGCTCCAGACGTGAGGGAATCTTTGCAGATGACAATGATCGATGAATCACCTGGTTGAGTTCATTGTGTCTCGAGTGTCTCCCTTGACTTTTCTTGCCAGACAGGCCATGAGTACCCAACTCGGTTACCTCGCTTCCACAGTGCAGGCATTGATGTAGTTGGCAGAGTGGGTGACCCAGTCTTAGGCCGACAGCTAATCGAATGGTTTCATCACTCATCCTAAGGCCCAATGATGTCACCGGTATAGCATTTAACCAGGCTCCAGATTCCTTGGTTTAGGAGGCCAGGAAGCGAACCTTAGTATATGGGTTGCTTGCATTGGAGATCAAGGAGTCAAATCTATGTTGCACTCTAGGCTGGTCCCAAGCCTTCTGCTGGTGGGTGTTAGCAGGAGATGGTGGTGAAGTATCCTTAGGTAGATTCTCTTTCCAGGACAAGAAAGCAGACTCACGTTATATGTTGTGGCAAGGAGATGAGAAGGAAGAATCTGTTGAACAAGGAAGGAGGTTCCATTGACAGAAGCTAAAAAACAGATGGTGCTAGATGAACAGCACTCCTAATCCCAAGGCCACCAGATCCTATGGGCAGGGTAGCTTGTAACCAGGCTGGGTCATCTTGATTGAGATAGTTGTTCACTATTTTGGAGATCATTGACCGCAGAAGATCATCATATGAGGCTAAAAGTAAAGATGAAAATGCCAAAGACGTACGTAGAATGTGAAGCAGCTTAGGTAGGACGAGAGTTTGGCATAGCAAAGTGAGAGCATCATGGGATGGAAGATGGCAGAGACGCTCATTGATCACTTCCAGTTGACTAATTTTACTTCCAAGACAGGTGACTAAAGAGGTAGAGCTGCTAAGAGGAGATCCAAGCAGGAAATCATGAACAGGGTCAACAATTTGAAGGCTTGGAAAGGTGCTGAGGAGTGTGGACATTAAGGATGAATCCTCGCAGATGAGTTCACAATTTTGAACATTTAGATGTAGTCCAAGGGACCTCCCTTCCACTTCAATTATAGATAGATTTTGACAAAGGTCTTTGCTGTTGCCTCCAAGAGTTCCATCATCCAAATAAAAAACTTTGAACACTGCATTCATCTTGGAGACCATTTTGTGAAATGTAAGACAGAATAAGGGGGTCGCCTTGCTGAATTTCCTCGGTGGAGGGGATCTTCTTGTCATGCCATAAAAGGTTGGATGGCCTGGAATAAGCTGAGTGGATAAACGGTAGTAGAGCTGGAATGAACTCCCCCACTCCTTCAAGCATTTTATCCCTCCGGATAGAGTTAATTCTTAAGGGCAATTAGGGATGCCCCGAAGAAAAAGGGCGTATGCCAGGTGGAGTTCTGCCTTCCTGCAAGAGGGACTGACCTCCATCGCCTGCTGACTTGCTGGTGAGATCTTTGATGTGTTGGGGTCTTAGGGCATTGAGGCCACCACTAGAACCTCATGGGAAGGACTGAATTGCCCTCGCAATTGTTTCAATGGAAATAGAGAATGATAGGAGTTCTTCAAAGGCGCAATGCTGTATGCTAGATTCAGGGTGAGCATCAGGATGTTTTTGTTTCAGGGCTGCAAAGGTGGTCTCTGAATATTCGGCGAAAGTGTCTTCTGAACAAGTCAGTCTCACTGCACCTTTGAAATCTCCTTCGACCAATTTCTGGGAGATCCTAAAGGACCACTTCTCTGTGTTCATGAAGGTCTGGCATTTCTTAGAGGCCTCGAAGGAATGGAAAACAGAATTCAAGTATTATTATTGTTATTATTATTATTAATAATTTTATTATACAGTACAATGAAGATGATGTGATTAGTAACAAAACTATATATTAAAATTGAAATTAAATAGGTGAGATAATATATAAGTATATTGCTATTTTTAATAACCAGCAATGGCAAAAATAATGATGGCGATGATAATATTAATAATGATTAAGGGTAAGAAATATTGAGTATAGTGATTATAGTATTTACTGGTATGTTTGTTGAGAAAGTAATCATTATTATTATAATTATAGTGACTTCTTGTGCATGCAATGATCGTACCTTGATAAAGTCTTACCAATCAGAATTGGAGAAACTGACTCTCAACAGTGAATTATACTGTAGCTTGCTATATTATTAATGTACGTATATATGTACACCCACACCCACACATAGCTATAGCAATGAAGAATAATAATACATGTATTTATAATATTATCATAAGATGAATGAGTTGCCTTCATACATACAGTTTCATACATACATATCTACAGTGGTTGCATGCCAAATGTTCAGCTCATGCAGGCTAAGCTCCAAGCTATAAATGTAGACTGTAGATACCATCAGCAACATTGTCTGTGAAAAGTGCAACATATAAAGTCAACATGAAGCTGCAACCATGGATATTCAAGTCAAATGTATGTAGACATATTATATAATTAATTGTTTGTATGGACATTCAATTCAGTAGCCAACAAACTGCCCTGCTTGCTGCTATTTAAGACTAGACCTATATATATTATAAAACTGTACTGCCGGTATATGGTGTAATCTGTAGTCTGGTGTGCTGGACAGTCCTGACAAGCACCCCGTATTTCACTTGCCCAGTCATCACTGTACCTTGTCCTTACAAGAGTTCATTCGGCTAACCATTTCATTGTCTATAGATGAGCCAGGACCTGTATCCACTTTTCTGCCTGAAATGGCACTGCTATGTAGGTGTTTACCACGCGATAGACAACTTTTAACACTGGCACTCACCCTTGCATGTAACTTATTCCAGTTTACTTTTTTCAACCTGTGAAGTATTGTGTAGTCATCTCAGTGTATTTTATGCTTCTTCACTTTTCCTCTCGAAGCAACTGATTCAGAATCTGATTCATTATTGCTATAGAATTCACTTTACATAAGCTTTCTGTTCATTCATGTGTGCAATGCTTACAAATTGAACCATGCATGCATGGGAAATACATTGCCTCTGAGTCATTGAACTTCTCTTAGCAGATAACATCTTTCTTTGCATGAGTGTGACTGAC
Organism: Chondrilla cf. caribensis; assembly: GCA_964020155.1. NCBI lineage: Eukaryota > Metazoa > Porifera > Demospongiae > Chondrillida > Chondrillidae > Chondrilla > Chondrilla cf. caribensis. Next base: position 1,955,824 of record OZ026566.1, read on the forward strand.
AACTAATAAATATCTTCAACCAGTGTGACTGTCATGTACTTGTTTAGACTAATTTCACACACCAATGAGTAATGACAAACTTTCTTCCTGTGGAATTGACTGATGACTGTGATAATAGGTGTGAAAATTACCCATGAGTACCCATGAGGAATAGTTTGTCCCTACTTGTTATTGTTATTTCATTCATTCATTCATTTTGTTATGTATAAATAATTGTGCATGGGTAAAAGGTACGCTGCATTGATGATGGTCAAATAAGGCCAAAACAGTGCAATATGTGTACATAACACACACGTAGCACTGTCTGCACCTCCATGTATGAAGTTGGTGTGTTTTGAATACATGACACCTACTGTATATCCAATGGTGAATATACAACCTTTGGGGCTTAGATCATGAAAATATGGGCTAAGCACTATGGACAAGTGTGTGTATAGAATGAGTGTAGATGCATATCATCTACTGTACATCCAATGGTGAATATACAACCTTTGGGGCTTAGATCATGAAAATATGGGCTAAGCACTATGGACAAGTGTGTGTATAGAATGAGTGTAGATGCATATCATCTACTGTACATCCATTGGTGGAAGTACATTAATGCTTTATGTTATAATCTGTGGGGCTTAGATCCTAAAAACAGTGATTTAAACCCCACGGACATGTGTGCATTCATAGTGATTTGTAGATGCATAGTTCTCCCTGTACATTCATTGGTGGATGTAGATCAGTACTCTTTACAACCTATGGGGCGTATACCCTAAGAACATGGGTTTGAGCCCCATGGATTGTAATGATATTATGTTTATTACTTTTATAATATTGGTCAAAGGCATCTTTTCATGAGAATAAGAACCTAGGTATAAATGTATCCACGGCCATTCATTAACAATAGACTCAACCCTAGTGCACCTAAAAAACTAATAGGAAAAGTTAGCAATTAGGGAAACTTTCAAAATGATCTTTAAGGGTGCTGTGATAGCACTGTATAAAATATCACACTTTCATACCAGATGTAATGACTACTGTGATGTATTGTGGGGGTAAATTTAGTTTATATACGTATATATTATTATTAATATTATATAGATTGATGGATAAATAATCTATCATAAATTAAATAGATAAAATCATATGTAAAATATCTGTATGTTAAGTAAGACCATTGATAATAATGATAAATGTATAACAGCTACTAATAAGATTAATAAGCCACTTGTGTAAAGGGAGCAGCTGGTCCCTCAGGCCCAGATGCATGTGCTTGGTGTAGACTCTGTACAGCATTCCAAAAATCCTCCGACAACTTATGCAATGCAGTAGGGAGTGGAGCCAGGAGATTATGTACCAGATTATGTTGACCCAAGCGATTTCTTAGCATATGCAGCTTGTCCTTCAATTGCCTTGGACAAAAATCCTGGAGTGAGGCCTATTGTGTAGGAAATATATATTGTGCAGAATAACCGGAAAGACTGTTTTGGGGGTATTATTCCAGACATTCAAGCCATCTCATACAGATTTGCACTGGTCAGGAGGCAGGTGTCAAAGCAGCTGTACATGCCATCAATACGCTATTCAGCAATCCACCACCAAAGCTGCTCTTTTAGTAGATGCCAGTAATGCTTTCTATAGTCTCAACAGACAAGTTGCTCTCCATAAATTTCTTCGCCGGTGTTCAGCTCTTGCTATAGTCACAATTAACACCTATAGAGGCAAGATATCAATCTTTTTATTGATGGAGAGTGCATACCGTCCAAAGAGGGTGACACTCAGGAAGATCCTTTTGGAATGGCCATATATGCTGTTGCGGTCGTACCTTTAATTAGGGAACTTGAAAATAACAACAGCTATTGTCATCAGGTATGGTTTGCAGATGATACTGCAGCAACTGGTATCTTTGATGCATTACTTGAGCGGTGGAAGAAGATTGTTAACATCGGTCCTTTTTATGGCTACACTCATTTCTCTATTGGCTGCCAAGCAGGGCGATTTTTATATCAAAGTCATCTCCTGGATTCGCTGCAGAATCAGCTTTTCTCTGGTTAGATCTGCAATTATTGCAATCAGAGGGTCACGATTGAAATGTGGGTTTCCTGTCGGATGTCCCTCTTCAATCTCCTTTGTTGCGATTGAATCCAAATGAGTTTAGTTGTTGAAGGCCTAGGGTCTATGGTTATGGTCTATGGATGTCTCGTTATGTGCAGACATCTCTCCCAATGAACATCATTAAATTCCATATGAATATCATTAATTGTCCATACTATAAATTTTATTTTATATACTTGTATTTTCAACTTGGCATTGTGCAAGTATAGACAACCACGTGTATACTATACAAGCCATCATCAGGGTTTGTCACTTGGCCATGAGGAATAAGGGCAGCCATTTCCTCACATCTGGGGATCGAGTGGTCCTGAAGAACAGAGAATGTAAGTATATCCCCCCCCTACCAATGTCTGTCTGTTGTTGGAGGCACTTGTGAAAAACCTGCTGCAGAGCATACTGTGCAAAGATGAGCATTATGAGGATTGCTTCATGCTGATCAACCTACAACAGATAAACACCCCACAGTCAAGGCCATTCTTCTCCTTAAGGAGATGCTGCTATTGCAGACAACAGTATGAGGGTGTTACTGGTACAGAATCAGCACATACAACTTACGTCTGCAATGACACCATTCTTATCTCTCCATTTCCTTGTAATTCCTCTTTGAGCAACCACTTTCTGTATTATTGATCAATATATGATTTGAATATACATGAAATTAAATGTTTAATACTTTTCGCACTCCAATTTGTGATCATTATCATCATTTCAATTGCCACAGGGATCATATACAATGAGTTGACTCTCAGTAATGTCCACAACCTATCAATTTTAACAGTTGATAGTGCATTGTATGATATGAACACAGTATCATATGTGCATGTTCAATTACCATAAGCATCCAACGTATCTGCATGAGTTTCGTTGAATGCAATGAGTATAATGTTATACAGTTGTAGCTTCACCTGTGCGAAATTTATTCTCCATACTATCAGTCATCACCAATATGAGTGTGTTGAGGTGATGTATTCTAACCCGGCTATATACCAATCCTTATCTGCAGGTTCTCCACCAAAAAAGAGATTAGTATTGACTGCTGTGTGTGTGTGTGTTTGTGTGCGTGTTTGTGCGTTGGCGTGGGTGTGGGTGTGGGTGTGTGCATGTGTGTTGCATGTGTGTGTTTGTGTTGGTGTGGGTATGTGGGTGGGAATGCAAACATGCATGCTAGTTTGAGTGGGTCCAGTCAGGCCTCTTTACAACAGTGTTTTTTATAAATATAGTATCTTTGTAACGTAACAGAATCTCTTGTGGGTACAGATGTACTCAGTCCATAATTGCATTGGATACATCAAGAAACTGGTTATACATATTTAACACCAGGTAAAGTAGGAAACCAAGGGTGATGTTGCGAAGATGTTTGACGGTCTTCTTTAACAGAAGGACACAGTATATTATGTTATAATAGCATTGTATAGCCTGTTATATAACATATTACATACAGGGAGGGCTAATTTACGTTATAAAGTATATGGAGGAAATAATTCGCCGCGCTACACTGAAGATCACACGGAAAGAGATTATTTTGTCTATTGAGCAGAAAAGGGCTATTATTAGTGTATTTTCTGGTAAAGACATCATAGTCTGCCTACAAACTTGACATGGAAAATCTATCGTATTTGAGATCGTCCCCTCCTGTTATACGTGCTTTCGGTAGCAGTTTCTACAGATCATCGGCGCTTTCCCTTCGTGATCGTAGCACTCGCCGGTGAAAAAAATCAGATTCCATTCCAGTTGCCTTCAACAGCAACTCGCCGGCTCTCGTAATTGACGAACTATAAAGTGATACTTGTACACACCGAGAGACTGCCTACATAATCGACTGAATAGCTTCTGCAGTTGCAGTTCATCCGCACGATATCCGCTCGAAGAAGGCTCGCCATCTCACACAATATGTGGTAAGGTAATGCCATAATGTCCGCTCGTGGAAGGGCTCGCCATCTTCACAATTTGTGGTCAGATAATTCCCAGGTGTGAACTAATCGCTATTCGGGCGTAGGGCGCGTGTGCGGGGACGGGCTAGCTAGCTAGACTACCTGTCATGGCTGCTCAACCGAAGTTGAAGCTATCGGCAAATTTGTCATTTCTTTTCAAGGAAGTTGACTTTCTTGACCGATTTGCAGAAGCATCGAATTCAGGTTTGTCTTTATCGTGCTTTTCAGACTACATAGCATTACATGCATAGCTGTACTGCTGAGCGAGATCTGTCTTTGTGATCTGTGATTCTGATTATCAGAAGTTTAGATCTGTTTCAGAGCGAACTTTGGATATACCAGAGGGTAGGGTAAAACGGGGTAACTTGGAACGCTTTTTGACACCTATTAACAGCTCCACTGCTTGCACTCCGATGGATCACTGGATTTACATGAAAGTAACCGTGCACCTAAAGTAGATATCCACCCTTCATGACCAGTTCGAAATTTGATAACACTATTCCATCGGATAGCAGAATCGTTTTTGTAATGTGGGAAAATGGCTGTCGGGGTAACTTGGAACACTCCGAAAACTTGCCATGAAATCATCATAGGAGCTCCAAACGATGACCGCGCATACAATGATGCTTTTTCTAAGCGTGGAGCAGGCTGTTCAAGAGCGAATGCAACAGATCCACCGTTGTCTTTGACTGGGCAACATAACTAGGTCAGTACATGCGAGATGATACCACCCCTGGCATTCATCACAAGCCACCCAGTCTGTGTCTTCTTCATTACAACATTCTTGGCATACACCATTATCCTCTGTGAAGAAATTATTTCAAAAAGGAACAAGTTCAAAGTTTCAGAGTATAGTCATGTCAACAATGTGATCAGATTAATTAAACCAATGGTGGTGATACTGGATGATGGGTGGCCATCAGATTAATATGTGATGATGCGGATGGTATGATGAATGACAAATTTTGTATCACAGACAAAGTGTCAGAATCTTCATGGACAGTGTTGTTTTGGTCCCTTCTGTCTCGCTTTGGGACTTTTTTTATACTACTCTTCAGTTTATTCACTTTGATTCCTTTCCTTTCTGCATATGGAAACACCACACTGCATTAGTGTTATTTATGACAAGGTTTGATTGGTGTGCAAAATGTATAACAACTTACTGTTTGTCTTTGCCTTCTTTTTGGCTTCTTTAGCTTCATCCCTACTCAACAGTAGCTCAGCAATCTCATCTGTTGTAAGTGCTTGACCATAATAACTTGGCTTGATCTTTGTTTTGTCTTTGCTTGAGGGATGCTGATCCTTTTCGATTAGTATTTCACTTGAAGATGCAATTGAAGTGGAGTTAAGTGTGGATGCTTGTGGGTGCACAGACATTGGACATCTATGTGCGGCAAGTGTGGTGACTGTATCATGACAGTAGGATGATCCTCTACAGCACTCTCTAAAGAAGGGGCACTCTTACATTCTGGTACAGATGTTTTGGATAAGGGGTGGAGACCAGCAGCCCTAAATCCACTCTGGAGGTGTTGGGGTAGCAGGCCATTCTCCCAAGTTGTGAGGATCAGAGTTGGAAAAGCTCCTTCGTGTTGTGCAATGCACCTGTGGCCATTGAATGAGCTTTGATGGCACTTCTCCAAGCCTGTTTAAGGGGGCCATAGCAGCTGATATCCAGTGGTTGAAGGACATGACTGGTGTGTGGTGGAAGACACATCATTATGACACCCTTTTCCATTGCATACTTGACTAACTTATAGCCAATGTGTGATCTGTGGCCATCAACAAATAGAATAACTGGACCAGACTTAAGAAGGTGGAATAAACAAGCCTTCAAACCAGCTAAAAAAGTTTGCCTCTTCCGTCCAACCACTGTTAGAGATGGTGTACTTTGTGCCAACTGGGCCACCTTTCCCAATTTAAACAACGAAGGGTGGCAACTTTATGCGGCACCACAGCCTAGGACAGTGACAAACTCGCGTCCACAGCCACCACCAACCTTATATACTGCTCTTGCTCCTCGCTTTGCCAATACAAATTTGGATGTGGCATCCAGGTAAAGGCCTGTCTCATCAGCATTCCACAGCCTTTTTGCAATATCATCAGGTGCTATCTTGTCCAAGCTTTGCTTAACAAATACGTCTGAGACGTTGTCTATCCACTGGTTAATAACAGCCTTGGTTACCCCCTCTGCCCTTTTTTCGGTCAAGTGTTCTGGTTTTCGTTGGCTGAGTTGTTGCCATCTTCTTAAAAAAGAGCACCACCAATCAGGACCAGGCTCACCTTCCTTGAAAGGATTTGGTCTGCCGACACTTTTCACATAATTGGTGACCACTTCCGCAACCATTGCTTTGGTGAGTCCATAGCCTATCTCCTGCAAAGCTTGACATGCTGCAACAATTTCTTTCTTTTCCTCTTGTGTTAGGACTGTTGGCGGTCCTCCATATCTTTTGCTACTTTTGCCTGCAATTTGTATATATCATGTTTCTTTTATATTTTTTTAAGCAAGTACATTCAATTCAATTTGAAGAACCATATACCTAGCTACAATCAGATCTCACTTATCAATATTTTACTTAACCTAATTTACCTCATCAACCCAGTTTGTTCACATTACCCTAATGTTTTTGCTGAAATACATGCAAGTGAAGTCCCACTGCAATTTGTTGTCAATTGAAGGTCACTAACCTATGTAGTGATTGTGCAGGGTTGTCAGTTGTATGCTGAAGGTCTTAGCTGATTGTCTCATAGACATTCCTCTGCTCACAGCCTCTACATCCTTTTTCATGGCCTCATCAGACCACCTGCCCTTTGTATTCTTCTTACGGTACGTCCTTGGTATTGTAGATTACCGTTTGAATGTCATGCCGTGTGGTGATGTAGTGTCACGTGATATTTTCTTATAAGATAATGTGTACAACTTATGTTGGCTGCTGTGGCCCTCGTGAACGACTATTTTTGAGTTTGTTGTTAAACATAGGATTGCTGCTATCCTCAACAAAGAATGCTATTGAAAATAACTAGGTTTCTTTTGAAAAAAAATTCTGAGCTCATGTTTTATCTGCGCTTGTTCACTTTTTGATCGATAACTTCCTCTGGGATATGCGAATAGTCATGAAACTATCAATGTAATTTTACCTCTTACTACCATCATGTATGGTAAACTGTAACCAGAAGTTGGTAAATGTTCGGCAGAATAAGATTAAGTACAATGAGAAGTGTGCCAAGTTACCCCATATTCCAAGTTACCCCGCTTTACCCTACTGTATAATGATTCATTGAAATTGTCGGAGAATTGAGCAAGGAATCCCCATTATGAATGAGCAAAGCCACCCAACTGCAAATATTGTGTGTACAGTTAACATCATTTTGTGAAAACCCGCAAAAGGTTATGTACATGTGCAGTATAGAGCAAACAATCAATAATCAGACACCCTAATCTCGTAAAGTACTGAAGCTATTGAATCCAAAGAACTAGCATTAATCAGGCCTCTGTAAGGTAGCAAATCTTGCGTACTATGAAGTTCGTACCTCTGCACATCTTTGGAATACTGACGTTGATGTGTGCGAAGCAATCAATTTTCGGACGATCCAATTTAATATTTGGACAAAGTCTCTCAACTTCCCTCATGTTTGATCAATTTCAGTACAAACTTCACCACTTGTACATGCACTCCTCAGCTCCAACATATCTAAGTTTGGAGTGAAAAAGACACTTCTGGATTGTATGCTCTAACCATTTGTATCTCCCTGATTGGAAGTATCAGTTTTCGGACAGTAGGAAAATGGAATTCACCGTTAACTTCTTTTATAATTGACTTAGCCCAACAAAATCTTCACTTCAAAGGATAAGGGTTCTAGGTTTTTGATAAGTGACTTTTATTTGTTAAGGTAGACAGTATGCTGACTCGAATTGTACCTAATACAAAACACTGAAGATTTCTCACTATCTCCTCACTTTTGAAGAATTCTCTCAAGGGGGCCACATACCCAGGGTGCCCCCCTGGTTCCTACACCTATGTATATTATTCTGTACATTTCAAAACATTGGTCTTATTTTAGCTTTCTTTTGGCAGGTTTCAATGCTGTTGAGTGTGGAGTCGATATGTACAAGTTTTCAAAAGATGAGCTCATATCTGCAAAGAACAAAGCTCAGATTAGTGTGGTTCACATTAACGCTCCAACTGGTCTGTGAAGGGAAGTTTGGATAGAGAGGAGGAGAAATTTAGTTGTGCAATTTCTTGTTTTTGGTAGGAAATCCACAATCTTTCGGTTTGACCTCTGTCCCAGGAAAGGAACAAGAATTTAAGGAAACGGTGGCTGTTGCTATTGATTATGCTAATGCTTTGCAGTGTAAAAAGTTGAGCCTTAAATTTGTTTTTCCTACATGTACATGCATGGCATGGTATGTAATTACAGTAGTTTTACTGTGCACACAGAATCCACTTTTTGGCTGGTACCTATCCTGAAGATGAGGAAACAGAAACTGTAGTTTCTATCTGGAGAGAAACATACATTTCTAATTTGATCTATGCAGCCAAAGAATGCCAAAAGGTACTTATTTACAGTAATCTTGGTTTTTCAGGACATTATTATGTAACCCTACTTCTTCTTGTTACTTAGTTTGGAATAGTGGCCTTAATTGAACCTATTTCAGTTATTCCAAAGTATTTTTTGCAACATCAAAATGAAGGTAATATGTAATAATAATAATAATAATGCATGTACTTAATGAATCTCTCAACGTTGTTGCTGCTATCCTGTTTGGATGTTAATTTATTTCACCCATATCTCATACACCAGAATCTTACTTCTTTAAATTACAGTTATCATGCCTGTCTCTGGTACTCTCAGGTGATATAGAGACCAATCCAAGTTTGACTTTTGACTCCTCCCTAAAGCCTAGATTCTTGAGATCATATCCATCTCACTATTCAGAGTGTAGTCTGCTACTTGAATGAAATATGTATTTCTCCGCCTCTATTTCTAAGTCTTCCTATGTTATTTGGAAGAAGACAACAAATACCAGAAAGAAACCCAGCTTTTTGAGTGCCTCCCTACTAACTTTGTGGTTATTCACCCTCTCGAGCTGAATCCGCCTTAATGTGGCCTGGTTGGCTCCCTCCAATTCTGCAGAACCAATTGTTACTGGATACCCAGTGAAATACTTTCATGATGCAGGCTTTTACTAGCATTAAACTTTTTACTAGCATTGTTCAAGATTACACTGCAAAGTATTTGGCTTGAACAACAGATCCTACTTGACTTGCCTACTCAACAAATGGGAATCCTATTTAAGATGGAAGTATATTATGTTTTTTAGCCTGTTAGTGCAATAAATTATCTGTGATTTAATTGATGGCGAGGTACAATATTCTGCATTTGTGTTAATAAAGAGAGAATGAATTAAACTTGATGAGATAGTACAGATAATTGATTAATTGATGGGGTAGTAGTACATATGTATAGTGGCTTTGAAGAAAATTATCAATGTCTTCTTATCATTTGTGTAGCATGTGAAGTGATTAAGGTTATCAATATGCCCAATTTGAAATTACAATTTGACATATATCATGCTCAAAGGATGGATGGAAATATTACTGAGTTCCTCAGAACCTGGGTTGATATAATTGGTATGTGAAAGGTTTATCATATATCTAGTTCCATTTAATGATGTTAGTTTGCACTTTTTAGGTCATATACAGATTGCACAAGTTCCTGGACGTCATGAACCATTGTCTCCCGGAGAACTTGACTATAATTTTATATTTCAAGTTATCCGTGATATCAAATATGCGAATTGGATTGGTTGTGAATATGTTCCTAACGGTAAGTGCTCAACTCAATTTGTGGCTATGAGCACATATTATTATCATTTTACCTGTACATATAATTTAATGGCTTCACAACTTTTACAAATCGCAAGTTGTATATACATATACAGTACTAGTTACTACCTGGTTTCTCTAATATAATATTTTTTGTCTGGTGAATGATTACAATGAATACTTTGTGAAATAGAAGCCAGATAATATCTGGCTTATCACTAGAGGGGGATTGGAGCATAGAAAAGCTATTTCTTTCCATCCTAATGGCTCTAATTCTTAGATACTACCATTGTGAGACCAGTACCATGCTTGTAAATTGAACTTGGGGTACTTCCACAAAGAAAAGTAGATTCAACAGTGAGAGATGACCATTCAAAGAATATAACTGTATTTGGGTCAACAAAACAACACTAGATCTATTCTTTCCTCACTCTCCCCTGTCCTCCCACAGATACTCTAACCTGAGTTAGAGCATAGACTATGGTTAGAGTATCTATTGTCCTCCTAACACGTATGGGTGTATGGTGAGCCGTGAAAATATCTATACGTGTTATTTGTTAATTGGCAGGTGTGAACTAATTGCTACTTGGGCTAGACCATCCCTTCCCTTTTCCGCCCCTCGGTGCCTCTTAGGGACGGTCTAGCTAGCTAGACTAATTGATGTGATAATTTGCGGTCGCATTGCTAGGTTTTAGGGGGCACTTGCAGGTTACTGCAGTGCTGGTATCCTGTATAACGGCATACCGGTCTCTTTGACGTATGACATCATCGGACAATAATGTAATTTACTATATATTGCATTAGTGTAAATTCACACCAATGATGTACTGTATATTATAGTTAGCCATTTTTTGGTATATTATGATTTATTGCCCAATGACATAGTTCATTAAACACATCACAAGGAGAAGGAATGTATTTCTGTCCTGACAGCATCACCCATACATCAAGATCTCTGCATGCATTGTATGATGTACAATCATAAACCACACAATTCATGCATACTGTATGTATCTCCTGTGATGAGTAACAAATCTAATGTGGTTTATTATGAAACGTTGTGTGTTAGAAAATAAACTACAATGAGTATTATACTGAATTTTATTTTATTTTTCATTGTACTATAGGTACAACAAATAGTGGACTGGGATGGATGAAGGAAGCAATAGATGCGGAACATTAAAACATAAGAGTTTTAGGTCTTAATTTACACTTCTCTACAATAGTGTATAACTGTAGTGTAGTTGTAGTTTTAGCACTGTGCTCTGAATGGGATGCAATAATAATGAGGTGACGTTTTCTCTCTCCCTTTTTTCCATGTCCCCATTCATTTTTAACAACAAAAGAAACCAGTACTGAGGACTGGTAGCAAACATGCATAATTAGAAATAACATAAAATTAATAAAAAAGGGCCCAGAAAGAAAAAATGGAAATGGGACGTGGGTTGACTGCCAATTATGTTTGTGTGTGTTTGCATCTGTGTATGTGTGTGTATGTACAGTATGTACAGTGTGCACACAGGCGTGTGTTGTGTGTGTGTGTGTGTGTGTGTGTGTGTGTGTGTGTGCACATCTGTGTAACCTGTATGACATGTAACTGCTCTGTGTACTTTGTGCTGATATTTCCTTCTTGCATCATTTTTTATTATTCTTGATTATGTATTATACTACTAATATTATAATGAAGCATTTTTATATACTGAACGATATGTAATACATAAGGTACCTTTACAAGTATTTGTGTACAATAAGTATAAAAAATGGTAACTAAGTTTGCAGACCAGTGTAAATTCAACATCCCTACAGTAATTTTATGCAACTGAGGCAGCAGGACGAACACTTAGAAAAGTGACATATTTCTGTTCATCCACATTTATACCTGTTGAGTATATTTCTCCAAATCCTCCTTTACCCACAGACACTTTAGTTTTCAATTGAGATTTGTCCAACGCAGTAAAAATCTTGTCCTTTGGAAGTGGAGGAGGCATTTTATAGGGTTTATATAGGCATTTCCCCCTTCTTTGCATGGGGCTATTCCATCATTAACATTTCCCTTTTTTGTTGGCATTCTGAATACCGGGCGATGTCTGTCCAATCTTCAATGGATTTGATTTTGTACTTTGAATGTACCTTAAAAGTGAAAAGAACTTGCAGTACACCACATCAAGTCCATTGGGTGACTATTCAGCCTGATAAGGAGTGGTTTTGGAGTATCTATGGTTACACCAGTCAATTACCTCCCATGATGAATCCATCAGTCAATTGGTTACTATGTATGCACTGATAATTGTTTTTGAAATAGCAGCAGATTCCCAGCAATTAAACACACAAGTGCACACACACACAAAAAAAAATGTGTATGCACTCAAATATACACTTACTGGAAGGGCGTGCTTTGGTTCACAAACTAGTGGACTATCTAAGAATGGCAGAGTTGTATATAGCTAGCAGGATAAGCAGTTTCATCTATTTACAATAGAAGATACATATGCACATACACATACGTATATCATATTACAGGAACAGATATACAGTACACATAATTGTACACAAAAGTACTGCAGCTATATGCACAGCATAATCAGGAACAGATACACACCTACATGTACATATATAGCTACATGTGTACATAGGATCAGAAAGTGGGCAAGAAGGGAAATAAACAGTTAGGGAAAACAGAAAAGGTGAGGAGGTGTGAATTCAATAATGTTATCTCAATGAGTGGTGGAAACTTTTGAAAACATTTCCAAGAGAATACAAATGTCTCCTTGTATCCACACTCTAAAAGAAACTGCCACATGTACATATAGAGTATATGATAGCTTATAGTGGATCAAATAATTAATGAGCCATCATATGTAGATGGCCAGAGGAAACAAATTTGAAGTGATAGGATCGTCAACCGTTATCATTATACGTAAAATGACCACTATTGAGAAGGAAAAATGATCCAGGCTGAACCAAAGTGTGGCTCCAGCAGCTCAGCAGGTTCTGATGTACACAACAATACGCTGGTCTTACATAAATAACGAGACATTTACCTACACTACAAGCAGCTATGTATACTGACAGTAGATCGAAGGCACCCTCGCCTTAGAACTGAAGTACAATATAGTCGCCAGGATAGATTCACAACTGGTTTTACTGTTCAGGATAAGAATGTGGATAAGAGCCTAAGGGTCTACATATTTATTCAGGCTCATTTGTCCAAAAGGGATCAACAACTGTGGTAAGCTGAATTTTTATGGAATAAAGTTTCAGTACACTGAAGGTACTTCCTCAGAAACGTATGTCACCATTGAAAGCAAGATGTAAACCAATCATAATATCGTATAAACACATCAGGAATGATTGATACCATGTCTACTATGGTAGGGCACCTGTATTATTTGTAGTGATATTCTATTGAAGTTGGTGATAATACTATTAATTGATCAGAAACATCACAAGCAGGACAGCCAATGTACCTCCAACTAGGTGACATATATGTAAATTCATTGTTATGCGTATTATCACATAATCTACCAAACCACGTTCGTACATATTGGTGTGAAATTTTTCATGAAAAAAATCAGCCATTTTGTTTCGAACCAACCATTTTGCATTTTTCCCCCCTGATTTTCACACTAGGGACATTGCAGCACTCAGTGTAACTTGACGTTTTGCAGTTATGATACAACAAATGAAACCATAATGTGAAAAGTGTCGACAATTTAATAAAACTTTGTGAGAATTGCTAACTAACTTACACTAGCTATACAGCTCAAGCATGCAAATTCTCCAAAGTATAATAGAAGTTGTATGAACATACAATAGTAATAATAACACGGTATTTCCTTAGAAAATCGATATCAAAATGTGTCATTACGTGTTACCCTTACGAGGAAGTATACACGGGAAGATAAAGGAAGCACGGAGATGCTTTAGCGGTTCTGTTCGGGAGAAAGGAAGGTCTAAAATCGTCGGGCGTCAGCTTCGGTCAGATTCATTCGAGAAAAAAAATCACTTTCGAACGATTCAGCAGACACCACGAAACTTGAAGTAGCTGAAGCCGTGATAACACACGCCACCGTTTTCTTCGTGCCACGTAGCGAAGGAATTCTCTTCTTCTACAGCTATTCCAGCCAGCTAGCGAACGGTAAACCGTTCAAAGTATGTAATAGGGTAAAGCGGGGTAACTTGGAACATGGGGTAACTTGGAACACTTTTCATTGTACTTAATCTTATTTTGCTAAATATTTACCAACTTTTGGTTGAAGTTTACCATACATGATGGTAGTATGAGGTAAAGTTACATTGATAGTTTCACGACTATTCGCATATCCCAGAGGAAGTTATCGATCAAAAAGTGAACAAGCGCAGATAAAATATGAGAATAGAATTTTTTTCAACAGAAACCTAGTTATTTTCAATAGCATTCTTGGTTGAGGATAGCAGCAATCCCGTTTTTAACAACAAACTCGAAAATAGTCGTTCACGAGGGCCAAGAATGTGGCAATGAAGAAAGACACAGACTGGGTGGCTTGTGATGAATGCCAGGGGTGGTATCATCTTGCATGTACTGACCTAGTTATGTTGCCCAGTCAAAGACAACGTTGGATCTGTTCCATTTGCTCTTGAACAGGCTGCTCCACGCTGAGATGTACCCTTTGTGTTTTGGCTTTTTTAAACTGAGCTTTATGTATGATAGAGTATAGTACAGTATTTTTATACCATTTAAGTTCTTCTAAAGTATTATTGTATGCCCGGTCATCGTTTGGAGCTCCTGTGATGATTTCACGGCGAGTTTTCAGAGTGTTCCAAGTTACCCCGACAGCCATTTTCCCACCTTTACAAAAGTTATTATAAAAACGATTCTGCTATCCGATGGAATGGTGCTATATTCAAATTTCGAACTGGTCATGAAGGGTGGATATCTACTTTAGGTGCACGGTAACTTTCATGTAAATCCAGTGATCCATCGTGGAGCTGTTGATAGGTGTCAAAAAGCGTTCCAAGTTACCCCGTTTTACCCTACGTCAATTTCATCGAAAAGTAAAATTTCTGCTTGGAAAAACGAACAAAAAGGATCAATAGTTTAGTGTATAAACGTGCGTTGTTTCTTTTATCATTGTTAATGCTTGTTAACAGCTATTGTTAGGACGAGAAGAAGCCTTTTTAGAATGGCCTATGGTCTTGGTTTCAAAACTACCTAAGTAATCGGCTACACTATGTTAAAATTGACAATGTCACTTCAACTCTCCTACCGGTCATCTCTGGTATACCGCAAGGAAGCATTCTGGGCCCTCTCCTTTTCATAATCTACATCAATGATTTACCTGAAGCAATTACCTCATCATCCACCTACTTGTTTGCAGATGACACAAAGCTAATCCACTCAGTCTCTACTTTCTATGACCAATCTCTGCAGTCTGACTTAGACTCCCTCTCAGCATGGTGTCACCAATGGAAATTATCTTTAAACCCATCTAAATGTTCATACATTCGATTTTCTTTATCCCACAAAGAAATAACAGTTCCTAACTACAGCATTAACTCTAATGAAATTCAATTGGTATCAACCCAACGAGACTTAGGCATCATAATCAGTTCTGATCTCAGTTGGACAAACCACATCAACCAAATATGTGCTAAAGCCTATCGCACACTGCAGTTTATCAGAAGAACTATCCACAGTCAATCCCCTTCTCAAGATTTAAAAAGATGTCTTTACATCACCTTGGTGAGATCCAAACTAACGTACTGCTCCCAACTATGGAGACCACATTTAATTAAAGACATTGTAATGTTAGAAACAGTTCAAAGACGATCAACGAAATTTCTTCTAGACAACTCTTCCTTAAACTATAAGCAAAGACTCTCTTCACTTGATCTCCTTCCCTTAATGTATTGGCTCGAAATTCAAGATATCCTATTTCTAATAAAAAACTTACAAAATCCAGGAGATAACTTTAATATTTACGACCACATCTCTTTTGCATCCTCAAAAACCCGATCAGGTACTACTAACAAACTTAAATATAACTATCGTCGAACAACTGCAACTAGACACTACTACTTCAATAGAGTTGTCCGCCTTTGGAACTCACTACCACCCTTCAATCTATCGCAACCATACGTCAGCATCAAATGCCAAATCTATACCTATTTTCGGAACCATTTCATTGTGAATTTTGACCCTGACAATCCTTGTTCATTTCATTACTTATGTCCATGTTCATCTTGTCACTTTCTTCGCCACTAATTTTTTTTTTTTTTTGTATCATACCCACATCTATTTAAACTCAAAAATGTACAGTATCGGTACCCGTCTAGTCTGTTTGTTTATGGTGTATTCAACTTATTCTATTCTTTTTGACTGCCTGTTTATTGTGAACTCACCTTATTCTCTTTGCTTAGTTTAGTAACGGTATATATGTATCAGTCTGTTTGTTGTTGTTTATTGTGTATTCACCCTATTCTGTTGTTTGCTTGTTTATTTGTGCATCCACCTAAGTCTTTTGTCCGCCTGTTTTATCATGTATTCACCTTATTCTTTTTGTTCGATTATTCACCCTATTCTCTTTCTCGATACCCTTCACTGCCCCACTACACTCAATATTTATTTTACTCTGTAGGCTACATCATATTATGATGTCAGTCCTTCAACCACCACCCTTACTGTATCACACAATTATGAGTAACTCACCTATATATAATCTCAGTGGTTGTAAAGTATGTAATAATAATAATAATAATAATAAGAAAGCTTCTTTGCGTCCGTTTGAAACTCGCGCTCAATAATTTTTTCACGGTGTGTAACCCCCCCCCTTTATAGTCAAACCCCCGACACCTCGAAACACGCGAGGACAAGGTTCCATATACACGTTAGCTACTGGTTTTTTAAAAGCGCGCTCTACGTTTAATATTATATCCACATGTGACCTAATGTGTGCATGCCAGATATCGATAGACACACCCACAGCATGAAGCCACTCAGCTTCACAACAGCAACATGCATAGCCAGATTGTACTGAGAGAGATCAGTAGACTTGCATTCATGTGTTTTCCTGTGTGTGATAACCTGTTTTGCATATACAGGAAAACACAGTGTTTGAACTTGTGCTATGTATGTGAATACAAAAAGTATCAGATGGGTCTCAGACCAAAGAGGTTGATGGCAATCATTCAAAGCGTAGGAGCTGCAGTAAGGGTCTGGCCTCCAAGACTATATAGAACCACCTCAATACATGCTTGCAGGTGTGAAAACTGGGGAAGATTGAGGTGTATCCTGACATGTACATTACACACTCTCTCTTCTCAAAATAAAACTCAAATGATAAGGACTGCCTGCTACTGGAGGGGTCTGTCTTCTATGTTAATACATGCATGCATGTCACAATTGAGAATGCGTTAATATTGTAAGGTGGACAGCAGAATGTTTACAGGTGTCTTACATCATAGATAGTCTAATACCGTGTTAGACCATCTATGCTGACTTTTATGCCGCAGAGCAATGGTGACATTTATAAGATGCTCAAGAAATGGCTCAACCTTCCACCTTGTACCACACTCTCTGCACTGTTCCACCCTGGAAGCCTAAACCTCAGGTTCCTTCCACAGTGCCTAGAGGAAGCCAAACTAGCTCTGACCTTGGCTGTCCATCGATCTATAGACCCCCAAGTCCTTGCAAGACTGCTTGCCAGTTTTCAACTCGCTTCAATTCATGAGATCATCCCACATTGACCCAGCAACCTGGAGGGACTTTCGGGAGTATTGGATAACTACACAAGGACAACCTAGCTTCAAAATCAAAATACATCCTCTCAGCCTGTAAAGATGTTATCAGTGGAAGATATGCTCAAGACTGGGAGTCCCATCTTAGCATGCTGACAGTCCAAAATCTCCTTGCTGATGTTCTGCCATTGGGCAAAGAGGACCACCTATGGTTGCGTCTACTAACCTGCATGCCTGCCGGGCAACTGTCATTTGTACTCTGTGCTATCACAGAGTGTTTACCATCTCCCAGCACCCTGGCTAGATGGGGGTTCTCTCTGTCAAAGAAGTGCCCTCTATGTGAATCTATTACATGTACTGCCCACCATGTACTTTATAGTTGCCCTTCCTCCCTAGCAGATGGCCAGTACACCTGGCGCCATGACCAGGTACTGATGAAGCTACTTCCTTTCATCAAGAGACACAACCCAACTGCTGCTGTCTTTGCTGACATCCCTAACCACCGTACCTGTGAGTCGGGTCTTACATACACAAGAACTATTATGTATGTATGGTTTAAAACCCCGTGTCTGAGGTTATTTTTTTCTATCACACTGTTAATTGCCACTTATAGCTACCACATGATCATTTGATTTATTATGTATTCAACATGGCAATAAGAATGTGGATCTCCCCCTATAAAATCTATTGTGTGCGTATATACTTATCCATGCAATGTAATTATTGTAGCTACGTTGAAACACATACAACTATCTCAACAGCTTAAATCAATCCAATTGGCAATATGATGAAGGTACATAATACAAAACAATATTATATTAATATATATATGTATATATATACGTACATATACAGTATATATAATACTGTAGTCATATTAACGAATTAAGATATTAGCTTAGCCAGGACAAAGAGTAAAGGAACACCAACGAGCAGTTAGAGATAGGAACGTAACTACATCTGCCCTAGCAGAACACATGTGAGACAGGCCACACAATAGACTGGGCACAAACACAGATATTACGGACCAGCCACAACACATCAAGACAATGCCTGTCAGAGTCCTGGGTGATCCACAAGGAGACACACACACTAAACAGAGAACTTGGTACCTTACCCTCCACATACAGACAACTGCTGTAGCCTCCCCACTTTCATGTTATCTATATTTTTAGGAACTGAACTCGTATATAATATTATTCTTACATCATTTTATTATTTCTGTCTCATTATTATTCACATGTCACCATTATGTAACACATCATCACCTGTCAACGCATGCATGTAAAAGCACATCCACATACCCTGTATTTCATACCACTGACGAAGACAGCAGTGAGCTGTCAAAACGTTCGGAGTAAAATAATGATCATTACTAGTGACTAGTGAATTGCATTCAATTTTTCCCAAACAGTCAAGATGTCTCTCCATCTCGTTCTCCATCTCATAACTTGGAATGGAGAGAACCCTCTCTTCTGTCATTCTATCATCACCAATAATAATTTCCGAATTTCTCGTTGATTTATTTATATATTTGTTTATTTATTTGTTTTAGTTTTGTTATAATCATCAAATCATCATCATTAAATTCTTTTACTATTATTATTATTATTATTATTATTATTATTATTATTATTATTATTATTATTATTATACACACCTTGCCAGACACTATTTACATCAGCTTTGCTGTATCATATATTGTGTCTGTGTCCGAGGTCACACCTACTACGTCTTCATCTTTTATTTCATTACATGCATTGTATCTTATGTTTACCATCGTGAAGTTGAATAATGAAGGTCTTTCTCCCCGTTTTAATGGCACAGAGGACAGGCAGGAGAGACTTAAGTCTCCAACGATGGAGGTTCATAGGGGTAGGGAGAGTATTCGAAAACCTGCTAGGAGCAGGAACGAGAGCTGGCCTTTTGACAGTCCGTCCATGATTCTTCTCCATAGGGATGCTTCTTTAAATTACAATAGTAAACTGGGATGCATTCATTTACATTCAATTCAGTATAATATTTAACAAGGTTCCAGACTACTTTCACTAATTTTATCAGGCACGATCATTACTGTATACCCGTGAACCTGCATAAGATTTGTTGCATCTAGAACCTTGTCGCTGATTAGAGAGGTGCATGGAATCGCTAAAGAAAGAGGAAGATGCACTCTCACCCGGTAAGAAGAGCGAACAAACCTCGAAGAACAAGAACCGCATATGTTGCCAGAGAGGGAAAAAGAGGCATCATATAGCGAGGTGGTGAGAAGATGTAAGAAGAAGGAACAACGCCAAAGAAGAGAAGACCCGAAACCGGTCGAGTTGAGGCAAGAAAAGAAGAAAAAATACGGTCGAGAAACGGTCCATGGCAACAGGAAAGAGTACTACTCAATCTCCATCGTGAGCAGGAGAGTTTGTAGGAAGGAGGAAGCTGTGGGGAACCAAGAAAGTAGACACTGAAGAGGATGTGGTGGGTAGGATACCTGAGGCTGCGTCAATTGAGGTTAAGCGTGTTCAAGAGTGAAGATGGTCGTTGCAGGTGGTGGTTCTGGCTGTAGGGGAAGAATCTATTTTAAAGTTGGTGGATAGAGGTGACTATGGAGATTTTTGAAATGTTGAGAAGAAATCACCTTTTTTTAGACTTAATAGTTGTGCGGGTTCTGTTCATTAGTGGGTGAAGGGATGGCAGTGCCGGGTAGTGGCTCCATGGGGGGGAATAGGGTGGATTTTGATATGACATTAGAGAGTGTTGATTGTGGGGAGACTGAGCTTGGGAAAATGAGAATGATGTGTTGGAATGTGTCTGGGTGGTCTAGCAATGAGGGGACAAATGGTGGCAAATCAGTGGGGGATCAGGATATACGGGCAAAAATAATCAACTCTGGTCAATTTGCAACCTGATATTGTGTGTCTTACTGAGACTTGGTTGAGAGGGGATGAGGATGTGGTCTTCAATAGTTATGAGTGGTTTGATCATAACAGAGTATCAGTGACTAGGAAAGCAGTGAGAGGTTCAGGTGGGGTTGGTCTGTTGGTTAAATATGGATACAGCAAGACTGGTCGGTAGAGGTGGTTGATGTACAGCTTGAAGATGTGATTAGGGTGAAGTTCCAGCAAAAGCAGGCTTCCCATGTATTCTGTCTGTTGGTGTGCTGTTTACCGCCTGCTAGCTTAGTCGAGACGTAGATATAGAAGAGTGCGTTCATTTTTTGGGGGGATCGGGTCGAAAAGTTCAAGATAGAAGGTCAGGTGGTGGTATGTGGTGATTTCAATGCAAGATGTGGTGGGTTAAGTGATATGGATGGAGATCTAAACAGGTGTAGTATTGACTTGGTGAAGAATACACATGAATCCAGGGTACTTCTGGTTGTTTTGCTTATTTGATGTCATCAGATGGTTGGCTTGGTGGAGGCTATAAGAATTTGAGGATTTGATGGTGGGAAATGGCTTTGTTGCCGTTAATGCAGAAATTTGTGACAGTTTTGAAAGTTGGAAAGCACAACACCTGCAATGGGATGGTGAGAATGACAGCCATACATACCTTACAATGAAACTGTTAGTCCATGGTGGGCTTCCTCTCACAGCAAGAGTGCAAGATTAAAGACTGCATATTTGTGCATTTTCATTTTCCTGTCCATTGATGACCTGAATGGCCTGTTTGCATTTATTTAGCTAGAAATCCATATGTTTAACATTATAGTGATGATACCATGTTTGTGTACTTAATTTGATACTTATGTGATAGAAGATGATGAATATGTAAAGTGTGACCTGCACAGTGTGTCAACATCCTAACAAAGCTTATCAAATTCTCCTATGTATCCATTAATATTAATGTTGGTCAATATGAACTTTTATATTGAACTTCATTCATGACTATATGTTTACTCAGTGTCGATGACTCCCGACCAAAGTGTATGTGTTCAATTGGAAGTTGCTGTATGGTCGAGAAAGCTACTCTGAAATAGTATGCCTAGCATAACAGTTGTTTTTTGGGCAGCATTTTTCCCAGACGAACATTGGAAAGACATTAATTTTGTCACTTTTCAAGACAACTGTCTTAAAGTTTGTACAGATATACAAACATCAATCCTACCTGTACCTACATACCCTGCCTGCCATTCAGCTGATCGAGGCTATTCATAGATGAGGCTTTAATTACGTATGTTGCACCATTTTCCTGTTAGAATTCCAATTAATGAAATGTAAGTGAAAGTGGGATTCGTCAGGCAAGCATGGCTATCCGTGTAAGTCAGTTATAGCTGTGTGTGTGTGTGTGTGTGTGTGTGTGTGTGTGTGTGTGTGTGTGTGTGTGTGTGTGTGTGTACTTGGTACCTTACCCTCCACATACAGACAACTGCTGTAGCCTCCCCACTTTCATGTTATCTATATTTTTAGGAACTGAACTCGTATATAATATTATTCTTACATCATTTTATTATTTCTGTCTCATTATTATTCACATGTCACCATTATGTAACACATCATCACCTGTCAACGCATGCATGTAAAAGCACATCCACATACCCTGTATTTCATACCACTGACGAAGACAGCAGTGAGCTGTCAAAACGTTCGGAGTAAAATAATGATCATTACTAGTGACTAGTGAATTGCATTCAATTTTTCCCAAACAGTCAAGATGTCTCTCCATCTCGTTCTCCATCTCATAACTTGGAATGGAGAGAACCCTCTCTTCTGTCATTCTATCATCACCAATAATAATTTCCGAATTTCTCGTTGATTTATTTATATATTTGTTTATTTATTTGTTTTAGTTTTGTTATAATCATCAAATCATCATCATTAAATTCTTTTACTATTATTATTATTATTATTATTATTATTATTATTATTATTATTATTATTATTATTATACACACCTTGCCAGACACTATTTACATCAGCTTTGCTGTATCATATATTGTGTCTGTGTCCGAGGTCACACCTACTACGTCTTCATCTTTTATTTCATTACATGCATTGTATCTTATGTTTACCATCGTGAAGTTGAATAATGAAGGTCTTTCTCCCCGTTTTAATGGCACAGAGGACAGGCAGGAGAGACTTAAGTCTCCAACGATGGAGGTTCATAGGGGTAGGGAGAGTATTCGAAAACCTGCTAGGAGCAGGAACGAGAGCTGGCCTTTTGACAGTCCGTCCATGATTCTTCTCCATAGGGATGCTTCTTTAAATTACAATAGTAAACTGGGATGCATTCATTTACATTCAATTCAGTATAATATTTAACAAGGTTCCAGACTACTTTCACTAATTTTATCAGGCACGATCATTACTGTATACCCGTGAACCTGCATAAGATTTGTTGCATCTAGAACCTTGTCGCTGATTAGAGAGGTGCATGGAATCGCTAAAGAAAGAGGAAGATGCACTCTCACCCGGTAAGAAGAGCGAACAAACCTCGAAGAACAAGAACCGCATATGTTGCCAGAGAGGGAAAAAGAGGCATCATATAGCGAGGTGGTGAGAAGATGTAAGAAGAAGGAACAACGCCAAAGAAGAGAAGACCCGAAACCGGTCGAGTTGAGGCAAGAAAAGAAGAAAAAATACGGTCGAGAAACGGTCCATGGCAACAGGAAAGAGTACTACTCAATCTCCATCGTGAGCAGGAGAGTTTGTAGGAAGGAGGAAGCTGTGGGGAACCAAGAAAGTAGACACTGAAGAGGATGTGGTGGGTAGGATACCTGAGGCTGCGTCAATTGAGGTTAAGCGTGTTCAAGAGTGAAGATGGTCGTTGCAGGTGGTGGTTCTGGCTGTAGGGGAAGAATCTATTTTAAAGTTGGTGGATAGAGGTGACTATGGAGATTTTTGAAATGTTGAGAAGAAATCACCTTTTTTTAGACTTAATAGTTGTGCGGGTTCTGTTCATTAGTGGGTGAAGGGATGGCAGTGCCGGGTAGTGGCTCCATGGGGGGGAATAGGGTGGATTTTGATATGACATTAGAGAGTGTTGATTGTGGGGAGACTGAGCTTGGGAAAATGAGAATGATGTGTTGGAATGTGTCTGGGTGGTCTAGCAATGAGGGGACAAATGGTGGCAAATCAGTGGGGGATCAGGATATACGGGCAAAAATAATCAACTCTGGTCAATTTGCAACCTGATATTGTGTGTCTTACTGAGACTTGGTTGAGAGGGGATGAGGATGTGGTCTTCAATAGTTATGAGTGGTTTGATCATAACAGAGTATCAGTGACTAGGAAAGCAGTGAGAGGTTCAGGTGGGGTTGGTCTGTTGGTTAAATATGGATACAGCAAGACTGGTCGGTAGAGGTGGTTGATGTACAGCTTGAAGATGTGATTAGGGTGAAGTTCCAGCAAAAGCAGGCTTCCCATGTATTCTGTCTGTTGGTGTGCTGTTTACCGCCTGCTAGCTTAGTCGAGACGTAGATATAGAAGAGTGCGTTCATTTTTTGGGGGGATCGGGTCGAAAAGTTCAAGATAGAAGGTCAGGTGGTGGTATGTGGTGATTTCAATGCAAGATGTGGTGGGTTAAGTGATATGGATGGAGATCTAAACAGGTGTAGTATTGACTTGGTGAAGAATACACATGAATCCAGGGTACTTCTGGTTGTTTTGCTTATTTGATGTCATCAGATGGTTGGCTTGGTGGAGGCTATAAGAATTTGAGGATTTGATGGTGGGAAATGGCTTTGTTGCCGTTAATGCAGAAATTTGTGACAGTTTTGAAAGTTGGAAAGCACAACACCTGCAATGGGATGGTGAGAATGACAGCCATACATACCTTACAATGAAACTGTTAGTCCATGGTGGGCTTCCTCTCACAGCAAGAGTGCAAGATTAAAGACTGCATATTTGTGCATTTTCATTTTCCTGTCCATTGATGACCTGAATGGCCTGTTTGCATTTATTTAGCTAGAAATCCATATGTTTAACATTATAGTGATGATACCATGTTTGTGTACTTAATTTGATACTTATGTGATAGAAGATGATGAATATGTAAAGTGTGACCTGCACAGTGTGTCAACATCCTAACAAAGCTTATCAAATTCTCCTATGTATCCATTAATATTAATGTTGGTCAATATGAACTTTTATATTGAACTTCATTCATGACTATATGTTTACTCAGTGTCGATGACTCCCGACCAAAGTGTATGTGTTCAATTGGAAGTTGCTGTATGGTCGAGAAAGCTACTCTGAAATAGTATGCCTAGCATAACAGTTGTTTTTTGGGCAGCATTTTTCCCAGACGAACATTGGAAAGACATTAATTTTGTCACTTTTCAAGACAACTGTCTTAAAGTTTGTACAGATATACAAACATCAATCCTACCTGTACCTACATACCCTGCCTGCCATTCAGCTGATCGAGGCTATTCATAGATGAGGCTTTAATTACGTATGTT
>OZ026566.1:1983288-1993288 GCA_964020155.1 Chondrilla cf. caribensis
ACACACACACACACACACACACACACACACACACACACACACACACACACACAGACACATACATACACACAGGCAGACACACACACAGACACAAAGGCGCGCACACACACACACACACACACACACACACACAGGCAGACACACACACACACACACACACACACACACACACACACACACAGGCAGACACACACACACACACACACACAGGCAGACACACACACACACACACACACACACACACACACACACACACACACGCACACACACTTGTCTTGTCTTGTTGTATTGCTGCCGTAAAACGGTCAATCAAGCCCTGTAAGGGAAGCAAGTCTAATGTTTAGTCCTCTTGGACACTTCTAGATCTCTGGAGGCCTACATCTTAGTATAGCCAGTCCTCCTCTACTTTTGAACCATGCACACACACACACAGACAGACACACATACAGACACAAAGGCACACATACACACACACACACACAGACACAAAGGCGCACGTGCACACACACACACACGCACGCACACACACACACGCACGCACACACACACACACACACACACATACACATGATGATGTGTGTGTGTGTGTGTGTGTGTGCGTGCGTGTGTGGTTTGGTGTGTGTGCGTGTGGTTTGGTGTGTGTGTGCGTTTCTTATCTTATTATGTTTCCATTGCGAAGTGAACTTAATTCCTTAAAGAACATCGAACGTACTCTGAGCTAACTTGCAACGTAGGGAGATATCTTTGAAAGATTTTCGAGCGAACATCGGACATATTTTGGGATTATCTTCAATCGTACTTTGGGGCTAACTTGTGGTTGCATGTAGAATACATAGCATTTTTGCTCGAAAGGAATTGGAATGGCGGAGGATAAGAATATTAACCGTAGCAACGCGAAACCTCGTGTTAACTTCGAACAATAATAATTATATGTATATAGTCTAATCTGGCCGGATTATCTTTAGCTATATACCATGACATTTTCAGATCAAATTCAATTCGTATGCAACCATTCTCTTCTTCCAGCTTGGCCACCTTCACTCCAAGCTGCACACAGCGGGCTTGCAGGTCTTCATAGCTTACTAAATACACTTACATGCACAATTATTAATCATACATCCATACATTCGAATGTACATTTGCAAAAAACACAAGCAAGCACAGACACCAGAAGACATCTAACCTGTGTTTTTGCTGTATCCTGACCCAGAACATTAAACTATTATGAACTAATTGTGAACTTACAATATAAACTAGGTGAACTCAAATCATAAGTTGTCTTTTTATTATCTATATAAGCTTGTCCAAGAATGAACCAGCTAGCTTTTGTGTGAACCATGACCATTTCATTGGCAGTAGGACAGCTAGCCTCTATCAATTCGTAATAGTTTTGGCAACGAGGATATAACAGGAACAGAATGGCGAGCACTTTGCAGAGTTCGATGAGGCCAAAGACGATTGGTTACTCATTAAGGATTTGGTGGCACCAGGCAAGCCGTCTGAGCGGTCTTTTGAGCATTTGGTGGAATTAATGGACACAAGAACCCTAGACCGTCAACCATCGTACAGCGGTTTCATTTTCACTCTAGGGTTCATGCAGGGACCAATGGAGACCACTTCAGAGTATGTGTCAGTATTGAGAAGGTTTGCAGCACATTACAATTTGGAGAATATACTGGACGATATGCTACGGGATCGACTAGTACGTGGACTATGGGACACACGACCACAGAGGAGACTTTTAGCAGAGAAGGATCTCACCTTTAAGAAGGCATTCGATTTGTGCCAAGCATACGAAACCGCTGAGCGCGATGCACACGACATCCCCTATCGACAGATTGAGCTTAGTAGCGATCCACAGGGGAAAATGGACAGTTATGAGCAGTCTCCAATGATAAGGTGACGAGTAGTCCAGTCAAGGGAGCGGTGCTACAAGTGTGGTTGATTTCATTCCTCCAAGAATTGCCCATTCAAGGATGCTGAGTGCTTCAACTGTGGTAAGTGTGGTCATATAGCCCACAGTACACCAACACTATAGATGATGCCAATGAGTCGTACACACTTACTCTTGACTTTGTTATCTTCAACATAGAAACACCATGCAGTGAAGTAAAAGCAACAAGACAGAATGTGAGGAATGTATTTAAGTCCAGGTATTTACAGACATTGGTTGAACAGTGAAGTTGATTCGATTGAGTAACCTGTGGTATTGATAGGCTATGTAGGTTTTCACACTAATCTTTTGCTCCTCCACAACATCAAATCTACAGGTGTACTCCTTCTAGTAATGCAAGAGTAGCTGAAGCATCGTTGGCACATGTGCACAGTAGTTCGTTGAATACGAAGAGACATAACACTGAAACACTATTCTTCTTCTGCATGAAGCTGCACGCAGCTTTTGTGGATGTTCATATGAGGCTGAGGTACGTTTAATTTGTGTTAACTGCTTACTAGACTAGACTTACAAATGTTGTGTTTCTCACTGTGTATATTAGCAGGGCGTGTTTGTCAGCAGTTATGGAAAGTGCCTATTAGCTTACCAATATGCAATGATAGTGTGAATATTTATCGGTTTTCAGCTTTTTTTGAATTTCTTCACAGATTTGCTCAAATGTTTCAATGTCTGGAGACAGTACATCAAATTGCAATGGCAGAATATTGCACGGATGAAGTTACCTCAATGATATTTGGAGAGGATGGTACGTGTACAGTGTGATTTGCAAGAAAAAAGAAACTTTAAGCCGTACCGAAACCGTGGCCAACGGGAGTATAGTCTGGTGAACGTTTTTATCGTGTTTCTATTTTGAAGATAACAAAGTCAAAAGAGTAAGAACAATGTCTGTGATTGTGTGCAGTACTAAGATTTGACAGAGTATGAGATGGTATAATAAGTTTGTTTGAGTCTATTAGTATACTAAAACATCAAATGTTGCCTAATGATTACATGCTGTATAACACTACAATCTTGGTAGATGTTATCAACTTAAATGGTGATGACTTACCGGCCTTAGGATTCAGCACAACAAACCGTCCAAACATACATGCACAACCCGTTTTAATTTTGTTGTAGGCTAGAGCGCTACAAGCACTCAAACTAATGACCCTTTCAAGGTTAATAATTGGGTTGGAGAGAAAAACCAACTATGTACATGTGTCCTTTTATGTCAATGTACACACGTAGTCACTTTGATATGTGGAAAAGATGACATTCTCAAATGTTGTATGAATCAATTTTTAAACCATCTGCAGTTCAATTCAGAAGGTTTTAGGACCCTCATTCACCTTATGTTTCCTTATTTCTACAATATCCTCAATGCTGTTATGACATTGATGGGATATTATCGACGGTTCTGTACAGTAAGTACTGATCAAATGTGCTATTTATCCATATCAGTTAGGATCTGGTGACAGTAAACCTAACTCTCTGCCAACCTACAAATACCTATGTATGAGGTGTGAAACACCTGTGAAAGAAGTAATGAGAAAAGAATCCAGTCTATTTCTGAACAATGGTACCACTCAAACCGTGTTCCTATGCAGATGCTGAATGCTTTAGATTTTTCAATTATGTAGTCTACCCTGTTTGTCCAAAAGCTTTTACACTTAATACAATGCATGCATTACATGACTTTCCACTCACATGACAGTACTAATGTGTTCAAAAACCTTCAGTTTCATGGCGGATTAGGACAGTGCAAGCAGTCTTCCATCAAAATATCACATAGTGAGAAAGAGAAGAATCTGAAACCAGATGTCGCGACACGCGTACTGTATCTACTGGGATGGGCGTATACAGTCAGTGAAACTACTACGAGCAGCATATCCTTCTGACATTGGAAAATAGAACTAAGGTATATATGTTAACTGGTATTTTTATATATATATGTAAACTAGTATTTCCTATTAGCAAACATTGAGTTTAGCTCCTGTAACAACTAATGGATATGGAAATTTCAAGATTGAACTCTATTTCATTACAAAATAGATGTCTTAAATTAATGCTTCCACCAAATAGCAATACACAGTTAATTCAAACAGTGGTTCTACAAGTACCTTATTAAAATGCCCTGCATGTAGTGTAATGACAGACCATCAATATAATCCAGCCTTAAAAGTGCACTTTCAGCATGAGGACTTTATAAAAGCTCACCAATTTTTTATATGCTTTCCTGGCAGCACGAGCACTGAGTATGAACCCTGAATAGTGGCAGATCTTGCTAATACACATTTCCTCCATACTTCAATAAAGTGCAATAATAGGTATCCAGCACCAGTGAGCATCTACTCAGAATTTTGTTCTACATGATTGCCCTCCCCTCCAATATCAAACCTTTTACAGGTAAAGGATGTACATTTCTTTTACAAGAGTACACTACTACAGACCTTCCAGCTCCTGTTAGAAGAACCGATTATCTTCTTGGTGTACAGATTATGTAAATTCAATTCTTTTCTTCGCAGAGTTCTGTCTGGGAGGCAACACACTACATGTAGGTTGGTTCAAACACCTGAAAGACCTTATCACTTGACAAATTAAATGTACCTACAATTGACCAGCAGTAGAGGTGACACCTACATCCTATACTACTGGAACAACAGTTCAATTTCTCTTGTGTCCACTTTCACAATTATATCATTGTGATCATACCTGGTAAGAGTATATTCATGTGTAGTTAATAAATTGTTAGCATCTAAGATAGATTGCACTGAATATTGAATTGATGTTCAATTCTTTCCTACGAAGTATTCAGGAAATAAACCTGTATCCCACTGACCTACAATTTAATTTCTGAAAGTAGCGTTAACATTAGTTGGTGTGAACCAGACAAAGCAAATTGACTCATAGAGTATTACTCCGACGTATGGAAATTTGAAGGGAGTGCTGGTAAAACGTGCCACTATCAAATCACACATCCAAAAATGACACCCACTTCACTCTGGTGGGATTGGGTGAGTTCATGTGACTGTCCTATGCCATGCATCTTCTGCAATCTCATTATCATTTCCAGTGAGGTTTGTTCTATATAAGGTTACAAACTCAGCAAGGACCTTTTATTAAGTATTACCATTTACCTAATGTCATAGCATTTTTATCGATTAGGTAAGTAAGAACACAGACACTCACCCTCCACCCACACTAAAACACACACATGAAAGTAAATATGCACACACAAACACACACACTCACTAACAAACACACTGCACATAAGCACACAACTCACAAATCCATGCACACAAACATATATATGCACAAACAAACACACACAGGTACATATACACTCAAAAGTACATTAGCAAACATACACGCATGTAAAATTAACCCTAAAAATACATGTGCACACACAAAGGCGTGCGCGAACGTACACATGCTTGTACACTTGCACAAAAGCAAAAAAGGTACATACACTCACTCAGACATTAACATAAACAAACATAAGTTCGTAAATGCACACATACATACGTACATAAGCGCGAACGAGCACGTACATATGCACAAACTAATGTACAATCTCAAACACACGTCACTCACATTTACATACACAAACACACATAAAACACGCATATATGCGAACGCACTTTTACAAAAGTTCGCACAAATGCATATTCACACCTGAACGCACAAACACACACATACCCTCACTCACACATTTAGATTTGCACACACATACACACACAGACGTAAATAAATACACACACACGTACATATAAACACGCATACGCACACACAAACACTCGTGCATACAATCACTCATACGTACACACACACACGTTCGCGCACGTACATATGCACACACACAAACACACACTATGGTACATATGCATACGCAAACAAGCGTTCACGTAAATATGTACACATACTTGCACACACACACAAATATATGCACACGTACATATACGCACACACACACACACACACACATAGACACACGTACATATGCACACACACAAACGTACACACACTCATACACACACATAGACACACGTACATATGCACACACACACATACTCAAATACACACACACACACACACACACACACAAACAAACGCATAGACACACATACACAAGCACACACACACGCGAGCATGTTCATTTGTACACATACACGCACAAAAGACAAACACACTTGCATACATGCACATTTTCATTGGCACACACACACAATCACATACCCGCGTACATACACATACCCTTGTACATCCACACATACATTCACATAAACACACGCATATATATACCTATACACACGCATGTGCATATGAGCAAACATGCGCGAGTGCACATTCATATGCACACACATACGCACACACAAAGACATACACACTTACATAAACCACTTATTTACATAAACACACACACGTATGTACATAAATACACGTGAATAAGTACGCTAACAGAAGCATGAGCGCGCAAATATATATGCACAAAAAAACGCACAAACTCAAACATACGTCAATACAAACACTAACGCATGTATGTAACCACACACATTCACAAATACACAAACGCAAACAATAAGTACACACACGCACGTACATATGCATACACACACACACACGTACATATGCACACGCACAGGCAAACACACAAACAAACGTACATACCCTCACTTACACATTTACATTCGCACACACATACACACACAAACATAAATTCACAGACATACGTATACACACGCAAGTAAATATGCACACGCGCATGCGCACATATATATGCTAACATACATGCACACACTAACACATACATGCACCTACTCACACATTTATATAGGCACACACACAAACACAAACACACGTACATGCAATAGCACATTAACATTAACACACACGCATATACACTTATACACAAGCATGTACATATGCACAAACACGCACACGTGCACGTAAATATGCACACACATAGGCACACACACCCTAACGCATACATTTACATAGGCAAACAAACTCACTCAAACGTACATATGCACAAACACACTAAAACACACACACGTACAAATGCACACAAAAAAAGCATGTGTATATGCACACACAAACACACACATACACACACATGAAAATACATATGCACACACACATACACAGACACACACTTATGCACACAAACACACAAACACACAAGCACACTTACATACACTATCTCACACATTTGCAAAAATAAACACACATACATACCTACACAAACGCACGCTCAAAAACTCGTACATACACTCACTCATAGGTACACACACATACACACGTGCGCGCACGTACATTTGCACACACACGCACACAGACAAACACACGTACACACTCTTACTCATACTTTTACAAAGGCAAACACACACTAACGTTAATTTGCACACAAAAACACACACAAGCATGTACATATGCACACAATACATACACACGTATATAAATATGGGCACAACACACACAAACACACACTTATGATCACACACACAAACAAATACGCTTGTAAATATGCCCACACACACACACACACACACAAACGCAAATACACTAGCATGTACATATGCACACACACACACACACACACACACACACACACACACACAGACACAATTAACTATGTACACACGCGCGCGCACATGTAAACATTCACACATACACAAACACACACAAATACACGTTCATACACTAACTTACACATTTACTTAAATGCATAAATATACATATTTTTACACACGCTCGTACATATTCACACACGCACACACATAAACAAGTACATACCGTCACTCACACATTTACATACGCACACACACACGCATACTTACATACATGTGCAAATGCACACACAAGCGCGTGTATGCACGTATATATGCACACATACACGCACATACACAAACACACGTACATGCTCTTACTCAGACATTTACATACGCATACACACACGCATACACACACATATAAACATACGTACTTATTTACACACGCGCGTGTAGATATGCACACACAGACATACGTACATATGCACACACGCGTGCGCACGTACATATGCACACATACACAAACACACGTACATACACTTACTCAAACATTTACATAAACATACACACAAATATATACCTACACACAAGCAGGTACACATGCACAAACGCGCACGCAAGTACATATGCACACACGCGCGCGTACACGTACATATGCACACACACACGGGCGCATGTACATATGCACCCAAACACACACACACACACACACACACACAGACATACGTACATAAGCACACACACAAGCGCGGGCACGTACATAGGCACACATACACAAAAACACGTGCATACACTTACTCACACATATACATACCAACACACACGCACGTACATATGCACACACGCACACACACAGACACACGTACATATGCACACACAAACGCGCGCGCAAGCACCTACATATGCACACATACACGCACACAGAAAATCTCACATGCTCTTACTCACACATTTTCATACGCGCACAAACACACACACACATAGAGAGAAGTACATATGCACACACACACACGCGCACACACGTACATGTGCACACACACACAAAGACAATTGTACATATTCACACACACACACGCATGTATATAAACACACACACACATACATACCTACACTCACTCACGTACATAAGCACACACGCGTGCGCGTACATATGCACACACACGTGCGTACACGTATATATGCACACACACACACAGACACACGTACATATGCACACACACGCGCGCGCACGTACTTATGCACACATGCACGCACACACAAACACACGTACATGCTCTTACTCACACATTTACATACGCACACACACACACACACACACACACACGTACATATACACACACACACGTACATATACATACACACACACGTACATACACACACACACACACACACATACACACACATTGGAAATGGATCGATTAATCTGGTGTCATTTAAGACATAAGTTGTATGTCCTGTTTCTGTACCTGTAACACCCTCATACTGTTGTCTGTACTAACAGCATCTTCTTAGGGAGAAGGATGGTCATGACTATGGGGTGTTCATCTGTTTTAGGTTGATCAGCGTGAAGCAATCCTCATATTGTTCATCTTTACACAGTATGCTCTGCAGCAGGTTTGCACAAGTGCCTCCAACAACAGACAGACATTGCTAGGGGGTTATGCTTACATTCCTCAGGGTCACTCCGCAGCTGTGAAGAAATTGCTGTCCTTACTCATGGCTGAGTGACGAACCCTGCTGACGGCTTGTACATCCCAAACCAGTTGATTTGGTAAGATGAGGAGATGTGAGATACTTCAAAGTATGCAATTACATACTCAATCTTTACTGACTCTGTTTTTGCTCTATGATGATAAATTGGTTTTATGCAAAAATTAATTAAAATTTAATTAAAAAATTAATTTATTAATTAAAAATTAATTAAATTAATTTAATAAATTAATTATTCGTTAATCAATATTTAATTGGTCATTAATTATTAGTAAAATAATTTTTATGTGATTGATTTGTAAATGATTTAATTTATTAATTATTCCACTTCATTTACGCATTTATTTTATATAATAATCATGATAATCTGCTCTATCATCGAAAAAAAAACAACAAAAATCTGTGGTTGGAGGGATTGAACCCATACCTTTACCCCATACTATGTCATACCCATACCATAACCCCATACCCATTCAACCACTCGGCCATCGTGACTTATGTTCTATTATCATTTCTTGCATCATTTATAGTTGCACTCAGTGTTCACTTCGCAAGAAAGGCCGTTATCATATTCCGCGAATGTAGAACATACTATAATAATCTTCTCGAGCATCGAAAAAAAAAAAAACGGCGGTTGGAGGAATCGAACCCGCGACCTGTGCTTGGAGTTACATCATCCAAGTGCTCGGACATCGTGACCTACCTGTTGCTATGTATTATTACATGTACAATTTATATAGTTGGCTATAGCTGGCAGTTCGGCCGCGAGTCCCAAGTTCGCACATTCGGTTCTTTGTGGGGAGTATTG
>OZ026566.1:1998288-2205788 GCA_964020155.1 Chondrilla cf. caribensis
TACATTGAAGTTCACAAATGTGACACAAGAACAGAGATCAGGCAGGAATGCAACGTACAAGTTGAGAAGAAACCCGGCATGACATCGAGCATGGTAATCATACTATAGCAGTTACATATGTATATTACAATCATGTACTGTTGACAATAATAAGTCCAAACGATCTAGTAAACGACACCTGACACTCATTATGGGGTCTCTTGTTGACAGTAAGACAGTGAAAGATGGCGAAAGATCAATGTCTTGGTCTCCCAAAGTGATCAGCACACATCCTCCTGTCCTTCTAACTTCTCTATGCAAAACAGGGTTCAGAATGGGATCATAGCTCTCTACATCTGGCACAAGGAATGGGTGCCAAATCGGAGGGCACTCTCCAAATTCTTTCAAAAGGCATCATCAAGAAAACTGAACAAAAAGGTACACACACTCAAAGATAATAAACAATAAACATGTTCAGTCCTCTACCTGGTTTTCCCAATCTTCTTATCCTTGTACTCATTCAATGGAAACTCAGTAGCCTGTCCAGAAGGATCAATGATGAGAGGATAGCGATTAAATCTCTTGAGCACGATTGCATTCTCCACACAGAGATCATCAGCTTGTAGCGCATTGTTCCGCCATTGAAGGTGTTCATCAGCCGTAGAAAGATACTAATGGGAATCAAGCATGCATACGTATCGAGTGCTTAGCGATTGCAGTTAATTTAAAACAGTGATGAACAATATCACTCAATGAGGGATTATACAAACCTCCAGCCTGGCCAAATCAGATCCAAATGAAACATTAGCCTGCTTCAGGTGCTGTGTCCAACTTGCATAAAAAGCTTTTCTCAAATGCTGATCACAATAACCAGCATTAGTTAAGCAATGAACACTGATGTTAGTAACACATCCCCAACAATGGTTGATACCTGCAACATGAATATTTCACTCCCTGACTTACACCTTTCCTCTTCTTCAGCCCAACTGCTCTTTAAGGCCTTCCTTCTTGTAACCTGAGCAGAGAGAAGTTGGTTGAATTTATCACCACATGTAGTAAAGGTTACATGAATTATAATTTCTCAAAAAAACAGACGTACCTGTAAGTATGATAAGCATACGTATGTACATATGTATTATATAAAACTACATAAAAGATTAATCGAACCAATACTATAAGGAATTTGAAGTGTGTCCACATCAAGGAAAGTGTGCCCTCATCATGCTCGGACGTGAACACACGTCCCATTTGATCCTTCTACACTACATGCTGCGTGTTAAATACAAGTACCTTTGTTTCAACTTTCTCCAAATCTGTCTTAA
Organism: Chondrilla cf. caribensis; assembly: GCA_964020155.1. NCBI lineage: Eukaryota > Metazoa > Porifera > Demospongiae > Chondrillida > Chondrillidae > Chondrilla > Chondrilla cf. caribensis. Next base: position 1,999,590 of record OZ026566.1, read on the forward strand.
TAGCATTTGCTCAACTAATGAACTTAGCATACTCCTCCTTGTATTGGGTAATACGCGTCTCCAGCTTTACTATTACTTTTTCAATTTCTTTTCCTTTAATCCTCGTTTCTTCAGCATCTATCTCCAGTTGACTAAGTTCATTACATAAGTTTCCACCTTATTCAACATATCTGAATAGCTGACCTGTAATTATACAGCAAATGAAGATGGAGTTACACAAGCATATACAATACAGTATGCATTTCCTGAAACCATGATATTATAATGAAAATTGAATGTACATATGTTACACACACAGTGACGGCTACCAATGATAATAGGACAGGATGAGTAGATATAGAAATGGCAGAAATGAATAACATAATATACAGTAAAAATTATTACATTCTTATGTACACCCTGTAAATGCTATGAATAAACACATCAAACATTTATTCCCAGATATTCCATGTTCATGGGCAAACAAACACACAATGTCTTCAGTCGATCGTTTGAACTGTATGTACAGCCCATACTAACCTGTGCAATAGCCCTTTTAACCAAAGGTCCACAAGCCCTACTGGCACGATTCACAGCTTCATAGTTGTACTGTGGATCTGACAAGTGTTCTTCCCTCATTTTCTTTCTGTGCTCATCACTACACCGAGCAAGTAATAACAAGACGATAATCGAAGCTTTTGAAAGCATGGTAGATACACTATAACATACAGATGCATTCTGGTATACTGTAATATTATAATATGCACCTCATTTCCTCTGTTTGGAAATTTACAACTGATGACATGAAGTTCTCTCTCATTACCATGCCTCTTATAGCTCTCCAATTTGTGGTTGGCTCTCCAAGGAGCATACATGTGGATTCCATTCCCAATTTGTCCAGTTTAGGTGGATTGGGGAAGTTCGTTACCTCCACTAGATGCTGCTTTTCGATATCCTGCACAGCTGTATAACAAACAAGTACAGTTAAGTCACCCTTAGGAGCTGGAATACAACCCGCACACAGGTATACGTGCATACATATAGTACATAGTAAACAGTGTGATTGTACCCAATACCCTTTTGAGCATCCCTGATAGCTGGTTCCACTTTTGACAAATCCATAAGAACCACTTCTATTTTTATTAGTTATGACTAATCAGCAGTGCAATCAGCTCACTATGTGTGCACACTGTATGTTACCACAACATGCAAACCTGTTGAACAGAGCAGAAGAAGCAAATGCTTTGTCTTCAAGTCTTTCAGTAGACCGGTTCATAGTGAACATAAAATGGAGGTTCTTCATTACTTGTTGCATAAACCATTTATACAGTTCCTCAGAAGAATCCAACATCAGCCTGACTATCTGGGAAGCTTCCTTGCACTGTGTCATGAGTGTGGTGAGTTTATCGCCTTCAAAAACACCTGGAACCTACAGAACATGATCAATCCATTTGATAGGATAGATACAGGTTACAGAAAAAATAGTGATACAAAGAATTTAAAATATCTGCATTGAGGTTAATGTGCATAATGTGAACAACATAGCTAGCACATGTGCACGATCATTGTGAAGAGCTGACATACTTCTCTGTTACCCAGTAAGGTATTGATCCGCTCTAAAAAGGTGGAATCCAACACATTGGACTCATCCATGATAAAGACCATTTTTAGGGGCTGGCAGGCAGCCCCTATATTGTTTTCATTTCAACTTCCGGTATGTTACGCTCGTCCGATATATAATACATATATATATATATATAATAATATGTGTTCCTACGCGTAACCGCAACAATGAATTTATATTATAATTTATATTGCGCGAAAACAAGATGGCCGATTTCGAACGCCGACAATTAGAAATTGGGCTAGAATTCGTGCGTTGAAGCTTCGCCGTACGTAATAACTTCAGCGAAGGTTTTTCTGAATATAAGAAAGACGCCCAAGTAATTCGAGTGCGGGGGGCGGCAGCCCCACGAGTTTTTGAACTCGAATTACTTGTTTAATCCCAAGTTAGAAAAAAAAGGCAACGGAATTGCTTGATTATGGATATACAACTTGCACAGACTGTACACAGCACAGCTGTTTATTACATACAGTGCACACATACTGTACATGTGTATAATGTGTACGTACATGTACTCTACAGTACCTTACAACCAGTTCTTCACAATACTGCTTGAAGATCATCATCAAAATCAGCAGAGGTGTACTTGGAAAGGCCATTAATCCACACAATTTGCAACAAATCGAGACAAAGAAGTTTTTTTGCAGATTCACTGACTCCAATCAACAACAAATAACCTTGGTGCTGCTTGAAAATTCTATCAATTCAAAGGATATGTTCTAAATACCTCATCAAACAACACCAAAGATAGGTTAAGTTCTTCTTTGTAGAATACTTTCAAATGAGTCTGAACATATTCCCTCACTTCCACTCACGCGGTTCACTGGAAGGTAATCTCTGGTCAATCAAACACTGAACAGAATGGGTCTCCCAAGAGCTGCTTGTCTGTCAATACTTCAAAGTACTTCAAAGCAACAGAATTAATGTGATCATCTGTCCATGAGCATTCTTCATCATATATGAGTCTGCAATAGTTGAGTAGATGATGATTTCAAGCAGAAGTGACATACTATGCAATACACTCACCTGTCTTGGAACAAGTGGAGAGCTTCATGATATTGGGTGACATTGTTAAGTTATGTAATGTATGTCATTATCAAGTACATGATAATAATACATAGAGTGCGATAGCAGTCTATGTAGGGATGACGAGAAAAAATGGCGGCCTATATCATGCATTACCGTTTTGCAAAAATATTGCCTATGGGCAGGTATTAAGCCCCTATTGTCATTTAAAAGTCGTTTTCGGCTAATTTTAGTCGTAAGAAAACTACTAAGAAATGGAGGGAGCGTAGTTGAAGTGGCGAACCGGCGAAAGGTCAAAAAATTGAAGGTCAATTTTTCGGACTCCTTGTAGAATTTCATTCACAGCTGCCGAAGTTTTGGGTAGAGTTATGGAGCTAATTTTCGTACGAACGATTTTAGTTTAATATTATATAGCGCGGAGTGCCCTTTCCTAACGCAGCATGTCGGAATGTATACGTAGTCTGACGTAGCACAGACCCTTCCGGCCTCCATTTTATTACGGCGCGGAAAGGGTCTGGCCATGGGCTACGTCAGACTAGTCGGAATGCGAAAACTGTACATGTCGGAATATAACAATCCCTGTATCAACAGCATTTATTGCTCAGGCAATACACAGTATTCTGCCTGCAGCTGTTGATATAGGGATTGTTATATTCCAACAGTCTCCTCATTCCGATATGCTGCTCCCTCCAATAGTCTTCTGATTATGCTCATCCCTATCTTGTTCTTTCCCTTTTTTGCTTGTTATCGATATCCTTTTTCATTTTTAAATGTTTAATAATATCATTGTTGTAGAATTACAATAGATACAATACTGGGAAAACTTAAGCCCAATTAATATCCTAGAGGTCAGCAGATTTAGACTAATCTTTACAAGTCCATCACTAAGACAATGGGATCTTCCACAGCTGACTTGATTTTTCTCAGGAATAATACTGCCTCTCGACCATCAATCAAGCGATGATCATACGTTAAGGCCAAGTACATCATTGGTCTCACTTCAACCTGCACAGTAGACAAAGTTGTACTCCTGGTGATATACTTACTACAACTGCATTGTGTTTTTACATAGTATCTAGTTGTAGCCTGAGCAAGTGTGCTACAGCAGTGTCAGTGTTGTTGATAACAAGGGGCAAGGTAGGAGAACACAAAGTAATCAATAATTAATATCATCTTACCAAATCTTGTTGCACACCTAGACAGGTTACACAGTGCATATTACATATATTCTAAGAATACTGTTTTCTTTTATCCCCCTATGTGAGCACACTGTTCTCTTTGATCTTCCTATACAAGCACACAGTTCAGTTTAATCCTTCTATGTAACATGCTGAATATACACACGCGTTCAAAAGTAAGTGACCACCTTGAAAATGGCTGCCGATAGGTTATTCAAAATTTCGAAAAGTTTGTCGAGTAAAAAAACGAGCGTTTCCTTCATAAAGCAATCATTTTATTGCTTCATGAATGTAAAGCACTATAGCACCCAAATTGTAAGCGTTAATCGAGAGAGAATGCCGAGACTTAATGTTTTACAGCGTGCAACAATTGTCGTTCTCACTAAAAACGATCTTTCCCAATGCCAAATTGCAGACCAAGTTGGCTGCTCGAAGACTGCAGTCAAGAAGACCCAGGACAAGTATCGGACTACAAATAGTATAACAGACATGGCTTGTTCTGGACGTCCACGAGTAACTACAGAGCGAACTGACCGTCATATAGCGATTCTTTCTATGTCCGATAGGTTCAAGCCAGCAACTGCCATAAGGGATGAGTTAGAAGTGGTTTGTGGACTAAATGTGTCCGTATCAATGGTGAAGAGGGTTCTGGACAAAGCTGGGCTGCGAGCAAGAGTCCTGAGGAGAAAACCAGCTCTTTCGTCAAGAAATAAGAAAAATGCCTTAATTTTGCAAAACAGCATCAGGAGTGGATGCAGGAGGAATGGAGCAATGTTCTCTTCACAGATGAGTCCAGGTTTCAGCTCTACTGTAGTGATGGCAAGGTTTATGTCTGTGCATACAGGAAACCAAGAAACACGGCGGCGGCTCAGTGATGGTGTGGGGAGGAATCTGCACTGAAGGTAGAACATCTCTGGCCCGTGTATCAATAAGGTTGAATGGGGAACAGTATGTTAATCTGCTGAAAGAATATCTATTTCCTTCAGCCAGACCGTTATCCAGCAACCGTTACATCTTCATGCAAGATAATGCCCCTTGTCATACAGCAGCCGTAACAAAGCATTTTCTATCCAATGAGGACATCACAGCACTAGAATGGCCAGCACAATCACCAGACCTAAACCTGATTGAGCATCTATGGGACTGGATTGAGAAAGAGCTTCGAAGCCAATGCCAACATTACAGTAACAAAGAAATTCTGTGGTCTGCAATCAAAGATATCTGGGAGCGCTCTAGTCAGGACGTTATTAGGAGCCTTATAAACTCAATGCCTCGTAGAATAGAGGCTATTATTAAAGCTAGAGGTGGTCACACTTCTTACTAATAAACTTCAGCTGTTTACTATATTTATTATTCATAAAGATTTACCTTATTTGCATTCAAACGTGATTCGTTCCACCGATTCTCGATCGTAATACTTACACAGTACAAGACCGTGGAAGCCATTTTGTCGGGACTGGTCACTTACTTTTGAGTGCATATATATATATATATATATATATTTGTTGTATGGTTGTGGTTAACATCAAAGGAAAAAGTGTGCATTGTTTTTTGTAATTGCACACTTTTTTGACCTTTTCAACCGCAAGTGTGCTCGATTAGTAATTGTCAGCTTTATGCGCCCATGTTATCATAACAATCTGAATCATTGCAACAATTGTGTTTATTCTGAAGGAGGTGGAACTCCGGATCGGCGAAAAACTTAACAGGCTTACTCGGTTTCATGGTTCTGATGCGCCGCTGAATTGCTATTAAAAGAACGCGGAGGATTTTCGGAGAATAAGTCGTCGCGCCGTCTTATTTCCTTGCCTCCGTCACAAATGAACCAAGCCAATACGCAAGAGTGGCTTTATTTTCAGTCATTAGCACGGTTTCAGGGCACTTTGCTTGAGGCTTGTGTTTATTCCGTTCTTCAACCCATGCAGCGAAGGTTTTGAGACCACACGATGTAGATAGCTGTGTGTTCTTGGGTTGAAAAGGTTTGGACATAACCTCGAAGTCGTCGTCATCGATATCGAAATTGAAACGCATAGATGACAGCACGTTTGGAAGTCATTTCAGCCATAGCAGCTACTGAAAAACAGGTCCTGACTAGCTATATACCAACCTCCCGCAAGAAAACTAAGCGCTAGAGGGCACATACAACAAGTAAGTTATTGTATGGCCAATTGTGCATTGGCGCCTTATTGCACTTGCCCTCGGGCGCTTCGCGCCCTCGGGACTCGAGCAATAAATGCGCCAATGCACAATTGGTCATACAATAACTATTACATATATATATATATATATATTATATATATATATTTGTGTTTGTGAAGATTGTGGTGTGATAGAGAGAGGGAGGTTAGTGCACTTGGCCTATGCAAGGCTAGAATGAGTTGTATTATTGTGATATACCCATCAAGAATGAGTTGGAGGCCAGAAAGGGGGTGGAGGTCAGCTATCAGAGGTTCCTGGGAGTGCTTGTAGGTGAAATCAGAGTGGTGGCCCCTTGAATTGGAATTCAGGAAGCAACCATAAAAATTTGGTTAGAAGTTCTAATGAGGATGTAGAATGTGTTAGTTAGTACAATGCAGCAAGTAGAGAGGGAATGGATATGGGCAAAAAGGTCAAGAGTTTCAACATAATTTGAGTTGGGGGGGGTAAGTTCTTAAGTAAAACAAGGCTTAGCTAAAGCAGACAAATGAGTACGAACATGCATGATCAAATCAAGAGTGTGGAAGATTTAGAAGATGGAACAGGGTGAAATGTCCCACTTTCATTATTTATCTCGGTCTGTACATTTCAACTATGTGTATTGTGAAGTAGCCACATGCCTATGTAGGTTCTCCCAGTATAAAAAGTATTCAACCTTAGAAAACTGATAATTGATTGGGTATGTTCAGTTTGTCAGGTAATATACATGGATAACTATTGCCTATAAACAAGGTAATGTATGTAATAAATATTCCCTTTATATTATAGGTTGTATAGTTATGTATAGCCATAGGTTTAGGTACACATACTATATACACTTTAACTTTCATGGAGTTAAACTTCAGCATTTCGTGCAAATCAGCTGCCATCCTGGAAAGTTTTGACCAGATGGGCAAATAGTATGCGGTTACATCACAAACTGTGAAAATAAGAATGCAAAATCACGAAACTCGCAATACACTAAGTTTAATCCCACAAAAGTTGAAAAGTACACGGTATAATAACAGTGACATAGTACTCTGCACTATGCACATATACATGCAGAGAAGGGGAACACACCTTACTGTTGATAGCTACTGGACGATCTTTAATGGCGTGCATACCCAGTATTGCTGATTGAGGTGGATTGATTATAGGTGTGCCATACAATGACCCAAATACACCTCCGTTTGAAATTGTAAATGTTCCACCATACATATCTTCAATAGCCAGGGTACCATCTTTTGCCTGGAATCAGTAAATAAGCATCATATTTACAATGTACATACAGACTATGAGAATATGTAAGTATGAAAGTAACTGTCAAACGGCACCTTGGTTCCTAGTGAATGTATTTCTCTTTCGATGTCAGCATAGTTCATGTGATCAACATTCCGTATAACAGGAACAACCAAACCCTAGATATAACCCAAGTAAAACAAATAAGCATATCTGCACACATACTTCAATAAGTACATAAACATGTACATAATGTAGAATATTGTGTATATTACTGACATTACTTAGCTCACGTATGTACATAGTATATTAGACAAACGAGATATGCATTTGCATATTCCCGAATAGCATATTTCTGTTTATTTTATTATACAGTATTTATCAACCTCGGTGGACAACAGACATGTATACATGCTCACAAAAGATTGATGACAATACATACGTACCTTTGGTGTTGCAACAGCAACACTGATGTCAACATAATCTCTGTACACAATTTCTGACTCTTCAATCACTATGATGTAAAGAACAACATGTGATTAGTATCATGTCTAAGCAAGGTACACAAGCCGTAAACACCAGTTAATAACACCTTCAAAGGAATGTAAGTAGGTCATTTGAATGGATTTTGGAACTTTATTGTGTTGGTATGCTCATTATAGTCAGATGATATTTTTCACAGGTTCACATATACCAGGGAACTTTGTAGTGTTAAATAGGCTACTAGTACAACTGAGGCTGCAACCCAATCACAAGCCACAAAACGTAAACAGGAATAACAGTGGGTGCTAACAGAATACTTATCTAGAACAGTTCATACAAATAATGTAGCTCAAATCCATTATCCGTAGATAGCCTGTTCTAAAGTATTACAAGTACTATGTTGGAGATTCGGCCTTCTCAAACTCCAGTAACAATACAGCTACAGTATATCCCCCAAAATGAATTGATGTACAGTACCTGCATTGACAATAGGCTGGTCTTTCAAAGCAAAGCTTGAAGCCTTGACAAAAGCAGACATGTAGCCAAGTTTCACACCATGCTTTCTGAAAAACTCATCTTTATATGTGTTTCTCATTTCCACAAGTTTACTGAAAAATAGTATGCATGTGATATTTATAACAGAAAAAAATATGGTAATAATAGTTACATTGAATTTATGTACTATTCTGAGACTAGATAAGAGAAACAGTAAGCAGACATACATATACTGAGGTTGCTGTTTCTATTTAACGGACAATCCAATGAAGGTCAAGTTTGGGATGATTATGATATATGAAATGTTTGGCATACAATATAAGAATACATCCAATTCAAGTGTACATATTATATAGTTGGACCTCTTGGCATTAGCACTATTTACAAGGATATTCTCTTTATAACATGTCTCTTGGGCACAGATCAATCTACAAACATTACCAGCCAACCTGTTATAGTGGCAAGTAATGTGAAAAGCCAAGGGTGATATATGTACGTATAGGGGTTTCACCATGAAAGGAGTTTTAAAAGTTGAGTAGGCTCTTGATGCCCTGCATGTAGTATGGTGGTTGTATACATTGCTTGTATGTATGTACGTACATACGTACATTAACGTATCTCATATTGGCTTAATATATTATAAATATAAATATGGTTTAATTTGTAAGTACATACCTCATATCTACCTCATTAAATGTAGTTAACATTGCATTTGTATTTTGAGCTTCCTTTAGCCTCTCAGCAATACGTAGCCTCATTCTTGACATTTTCACCTAACATGACGTAAACGGGGACAGCATCGTAGTCCTTAAACATACATATGTATACTGTTTTGCACAAATTTAGTGCTTGTCACCAAAGACTACCAATGGTTTCAACAATCTCTCATCACCTGATTTGTTCTTATAGTGTAATTATATGGTCAAATGTGTCACCTTGTTTGATCAACATTTTATTCCAACACACATACAAAATGGTGCTGATTCTAACAACAAGTATGTGATTCCACTGCAGTTCATTACATATAGCATTATCCATTAAACACTAAGACCAGTTTATATACCTGAATAAAAGGACAAATCCATTTATTTGGAATTTATTTGATTTACTATAGTTAAAGAACTATGGTCACTGATAATTGGTAAATTGAGTCAAAATACTCCAACATATATACGTAATCACTGGTTGAGACCAGCTAATGGTCACTCACCACAGTGTAAAATATAATGAAAACCATCCAGTCTTAAAAAATGGTCTCAAAAGGTAGGTGGTCACATAATCCAGGGGTCATTCATCACAGGTTAGGCTACTATTAAGATTCCCAGTAAGGTACAATACGGTTGGAAAAAAAACTAAATGGTAATCTCCATTACCTTTTTTTCTGTTAACCATTAACCATTAACTGTTAACCAATAACTGATAACTGTTAACTGATAACCAGTAGATTTTCTTATGACATAATTGTTAATACGTAAGCATATACTGTATAGCGGGAAATTTTCGTGGGACAAAATTTCCGCGGATGGCTCCAAAAATGAAAATTCACGGATAAAATTTTCGCGGATGCTGGCCAGAGTCACACGACAGAACAGCGAGAACGCCTAATTTGCGGGTAAAATTTTCACGGATGTTAGGCAAACCGCGAAATCTGCGAAAATTTTGTCCCGCGTATATTTCCCGCTATACGGTAGTTACCTAACGATTTGAATGAATAAATAAAAAATGGCAAACTTTTTGAAAAAAAATTAAAAGATTCTAGGAAGGAGATCAACCCAATCACCAATTGTTGCCAGTGTAATGGTAATGGTCGTTGCCATAATTGCGTTTGTCGTCAGAAAGGTAAACATTGTTCAAGTTGTCTGCCAATGAGAAGAGGTCAATGTCAGAACATAAGCACAAGGAGTGTCCAGCTGCAGCCTCTAGAATCGAACTTGCCTATAATGAGCCTTTCCACAACTGGCAAACTAGAACACAGATAGCCAACCATCAATCCTTTGATCTAAAATCTGAAATCTAAAATTTGAATCTTTCTATCAGTATGCCAACGGCCATAAAAGACCTACCACACTACCTGCCTATCGTGAGAGATGACAACTTCTGTTGGGGTCAAATTCAGGGGGAAGAATTTATTTGACGTATTGATAGAGAATATGGTGAGTGAATACATTGGAAGAAAAGTACCTTCAAAGTCCCCTCTGGAAAGCTAGGAGTTCTATTTGTATGTTAGATGAGTCGTCTTATTAACCATTGTGAACCTTTGGAAAAGACTGCTTGGAAGGCACTAATGTCAATGTCGGCCTTGCTGCTGTGGATCCCTCATCCTAAGGCTAAAAAAGCCAAAAAAATTAATCGATTGTATGAGAGACTGAAATTGTGATTGGAAAGTGATATTGATGCTATTCTGCACCAGTGTAGGATGATCCAATCAAGGCTAAATAAAGCAAACCAAAGAGGCACAGATAATGGACAACAAGCACGATTATTCGCAAAGTAGATGTAAGATGAAAATCTAAAAAGCAGCCATAAGAATCATCACTGAAGAGGGGAAAGCTGGAATCCCTCCATTATACAGCAAACAGCTGGATAATCGCTCAGCTTAAGACAATTTCTTAAAGAAGCATCCACAAGGAGGAAAAAAGGAATATCCATTGGAACATGCACATTCATAGAAGAGTTTATGAAGAAGAAAGTATAAACCTGGTTGACGAAACTAATCAATTGATTTCTTTCGCCAAAACATGGCCACAAGCTGCTTATGCTGTACTTTCACATGGAATAATGGAGAAATGGAATTACGTATGTATGTAATGAGGCTGGCTCCTGATATTGAGAATTTATTCCAACCTCTTGAAGACGTCATGAGACACCATTTCCTACCCGCTATCACAGGAAGAAGCGCAAGTAATGGAGAAGAAAGAGATCTCTTAGCACTCCCAGTGAGACTTGGCGGCTTAGGAATTCTTCATATAGCATCCAATGCTCACAGAGTGAGCTATCACAAATGATAACAAAGCCTTTAGTTTCTAACATTCTTGACCCACAGGTGTTAAATTACCTGAGCATTCATGACCAACAACTAAAGTTAAAGTGTGATAAGAAGAGGCAGCAGAGGCAGGTACAAGATGAAGAGGCATCAATTCTAAGACAAAGAATTAATTGATTAATCAAAAAAGAATTATAAGAGCTTGCATCAGAAAAAGGAGTTCCAGCTTGGCTTGCATCTTTACCCATAAGAGAGCATGCATGTACTCTTCACAAGCAGGCCTTCAAGGATACTAATGTTTGCAATATGGATGGAATCCAAAAAGACTACCATACAATTGCCTCCATGGAGCAGCTTTCACAGTGGAGCACACACTGAGCTGTATCATAGCAGCTTCCCCCTCAATCCGTCATGATAAGATAAGGGATATCACTGTCCATTTGATGACAGAAGTGTGTAAAGGGGTTGAAATTGAGCCACATCTAAAACCTCTATCCAGTGAATCTTCCTAAGAAAGAAATTACTGTACTCCAAAACGTCTTCACAGCGTCCAGAGGTTCTTCTTTAGTCAGTGTTTCGTTTTTGTACAAATAAAATGTTTCACTTAGTGCCAACGTTTTCCAATTGGGTTTAAATCCAGGCTCTCTGCTGGTGTCTATAGTACAGCGAATCCATGCCCCACTAGGAATTTACATGTGGACAACAGAGTGTGGCAAGGCACATTGTCTTGTTTAAATTTTCCATTAGGCAATTTCTGCTGTAGAAAAGGCAGGTTTGGTTGCTTCAGTTGTGCTTTGGGCTTCGGTGCTGTGCCAACCTTTCGATAGTAAACATTCTGTGATTTTCCAACTGTATCATGGATTAGTCAGTCAATTATGTCTTCCAAGTTGTTATCAAAGTTTTCTGTACCCCATTTCACTCTCTTTCCTTTCTAATTCGCTAACATCATCTAGCAGTACCGACTACCATGAAGCATCCATCCCAAGAGTCTTCTCACTTTCATAATAGTGGTCTTTGAAACTTTGTGTCTCTGATCCTCCTAGAGCTTAATCAGCTGTGCAGTTGTTGTTACATCGTTTGTTTTCATTGTCCTCTTTAATACGACTTTCTATCAACTTCAATATTTCTTGAGATATTTTTGTTGGTCGACTAGATCCAGGAACAAAAACGGACAAGAGATGGTCCCATGTTTTTTGTACTATTGAATCATTGCCCAAACACAGAAGCTTTAGACTTCTTTAAGGATACTTGGAAGATATCCATACAAAACACTTCTGCTCAAGTATACTTTAATAATCCACTGTTTACAATACACCGTTAGAACCATTCTCTCTCAAATATCATCAACTTGTACACAATTGCAGTAGACGCTTGATGACATGATTCAAGCAACGTTTAATCTGTGAATTTATAACATTCCATTAACCGTTATCTGTTAATGGTTAACAGAAATCATTAACTTTTAAACTTTAACCGCTATCGGATCAACTGGTAGCTTTTTTATCCGGTAACTTTTACTTTTTTTCAAACTGTACCATACAGGGTATACCAGGTATCACTATACAGAATGCTGGACTAGGCCATTTCATTCCATCTCTGTTATAGTATATTTTATATGATTGTCTTTGTTTGTTTTCTTGTGAAGCTACTTGGAGAAGTATGCACGTACAATGCACTCTAATATCCCTGGTTTCAAAACAAATAACACTTACTCTGTGTTCAGTACGTTGGCTAGATGCAGCTTTAACAGGTGGTACTTCAGTAGGTTCAACACTTGGAGCCACTGCAATCGGTTTATCTAACATACGTACAGATGACAAATATAATATGTACATTACCAGCAGATATAAGAGGTTGTTTGCTTGCATGTAATGTATGTAATAATAATACTGTACAAAATAACATAGCATATTCTGATGTACATAGACGTCATTGCATGTATCTGATTTCACAAGGTTTCGTCTCTTTATGAATGACAATCTAGACAACCATTCACAATTCTACCAATTCTGCCATGAACAGAAACAAACAGCAACCTCCCATTGTACATTTTGTATTGGGTTCAATGCATTCAATAATGTTATGGATCCCTAAATTTTTAAGCACAGAATATTGTATATATCACTTCAGTAAATCAGAAAATGAACTGGATTTGATCAAACCACATTCTGTAATTGCATATAGGCTTGTCTCTATTGAACATACATACATACACACATACGTAGGCTATTTGTGTATGCAAATGCAACTGTACCTGGAAGTGGTGGTAAGGTTGGCGGTTGATCAGGGATTGGAGCATCTCCAAGGGGAGTACTAGGGATAACCTCTGAAACCTGTTCTGAAGTAGATGGCTCCACTGTCGGTGAATCTTTACTCACTGCTGCTGTACTACCTACATACATACATATATATGTTTGTACACATAGAAATAAATAGAAATAAACATACGTATGTATGTACATACATATGTATGTATAAGTATGCACATGCTGTACATGTCTCCATACATACAGGTATGAAATTAGTTAACTATTAAGTAGACAACCAATCCCAAATTACACATACACATGTCTACACATGATGCAGTTTTATACATTACATGTAATAGTTGTAGCCTGACAAAGTGTGCTACAACAGCAACAAAGTGATAGACGTGATTGATCACTGAGAGCGAAGCCTGAGAAAATCATTTATCACTTTATCCTGCTGTTGAACTCCTAGACAGGCTACAACTATTATATGACATTATATGTGGAAAACTATATAAATTTCCACTGAATCAAGAAGCATGTTAGACTCACACACAAAAAAACAGTATAATACTCAGGTAAGTATATAGGCATAAAGTGAATGCTAACCTTCAGTGTCAATCCTACAAAGTAATGTGCCAGCAGTAACCTTTTCCCCATCAGGAGATAGTATTGCCACAATGATACCAGCAACAGGTGCATTCACTGGAATTGAAGTCTTAAGAAGAAATATACAATAATATTCTGTACAACAACAACTATTTTAGTAGCTTATAGATATGTACTTTGTCTGTTTCAATTTCTGCAATCTGTTCATCTACGACAACAGCATCACCTACAGCTGAAAATATGAAAAACATCGGTATTCAAAAGTAGATACATTGATAAAATAAATTGTCGTAATCACATTTATCCCATTTTACATCCCCTTCCGTAATAGATTCAGCAAATGCTGGTGTCTTGACTTCAATGCTTTCATCTGCAAAGATAATACAGTGAAAAAGTATAAACATACGTACAAGAAATACATATTATACGCATAGTTCAATTCTTACACTTCAATGATGTTGCAGATAAGAATCGCGCACTCATATAATGAACACTTTCTTTCCAGGTCCTTGATACAAAGCAGAAAGTACAGGAATCATATCAGTAGGAATAAAATGTAGTGAATGAACACCCATGCACATATACAAGCATGTACATACACATGCATGCCCTCAAGCACACACATCCACACATCCATGTACACAAACATATATAAAGCTGGGAGGTTATTTTTAAACAGTCTTTTTAAAGATGCTTGGGGCTATCTTTAGACACAATTTTTCTCAAGTATCAAGTGCTAAACAGCAAGATTTCTGAAGCAAATTATCTTTCTTATATTACAAATTCTCTTTTTTCGCAACATATTAAACTACAGTATAGTGATTGAATGCATGAGTAATTGTCAATATAATGAATACAAGTGGACATAGGGTTACTACTGAAAAAATGCAGAAGACATCAACCAATTACAATATAGTAATCCATACTGACCTTGGTAAAGATGAGGACTTTGGATACAAAATCCCTACGTAAATGGCAAGAAATTAAGCTTTCTTAAACACATGCATCCATATTGTTGTTATACTCTTATTGTAGTGGTAAATATTGTCCACTAATGCGTTCATACAAGTTAGCTTATACCCTGTTTACACGGACCCAGATAAAAGAGGGAAACTGCCAATTAAAATGATTCTAAATACTTCGATAGTGAGAAAATCGCTCACTTCCAGAAAATTGCTCTCATAAGCCAGCCACTTTTCGCATGACATCACTATGGGTACTCAGATTTTAGCAATGCCTATGTAAGTACGTAAGATGGCGAAACACGATCGAAAATTTGCTTTGATTGATGAATTCATCAAGATACCCAACAGATACATGGCTTGGGGTTGTAGCCGAGCCCCCTCACTTCAATTTAAGGGGGTTCAAATTCACCCTGGTTATATGGTTCCTAAGCCCCTGCAAAAAAATTGCATACGTACAGTGGGCATCAAGATGCAATTTGCACAAGTACATGCACCTATGAACAGGAACCAAATCATAATATTATTATGAAAAGGGTTATCAAGTATTGAATGTTTACAATGATGTGAGAGTAAAAATAAAAAAATTAGAGAGTTGCTCGTGCATAAGACACAGGTTCATTAATGATTCAAAAGAACAATAAATCCTGGCAATGCTGATACATACAAGGTGCATATACGTATGTATATACAATGTTAAACAGAGAAATGACAATTGACAGGGGAGTTCTCAAGCTTGAGGGGATCTTGCAGGTCTTTGTCTTTGTCCCATACTGTGATTGATCTTGCCCAGATGTTCTGAGTGCAGGTGTATGTCCTGGCAGCTCTGTCCAACATATTCTTGGCTGCTTATTGGCATATTTTTATCTGCTCTTGGCTTCCAGAGGAAACTGCATCCTAGGTTGGCTTTAGATAGCAACCCAGGGTGCCTATCTCCAATGTACAGTAGAAGATTCTGAGGTTGGCTGATTGACTTGCATACGTAATTGCCAGGATGTTGCGATATTTTTTCAGTTTAAGGCAGAAGCTGAGGATGGCGTTGGTGGTAGGGTTGGAAAAGCTATAGGGTGCATTTACGTCCTGCAATGATTCTCCTGGCACCTTCTAAAGTTGATGGGTGATGGAAGACAGTCACAGCCTGCTCCAAGCAGAGATAACAATTGATGTAAAGGGAGACCTTGCATGATTCGCTTTCACAGTTTCTCCTGCATCTCCAGTTCAGCAATATCAGCAATCTTCCTACAGACTGTAAGTTTCCCAATGTTGGAGTCGGCCTCTTCCTCAGCAACAACATGGATTTAGATGATTCAGCTTTAGTTATGTATGTACACATACTCTGGGATGGTCCACGCTGGAAAGAGGCTCACCAGTTGCTATTGTTAAGGCTGTGTCTTAAATTGTTATCATCTGAGTCGCATATCGCCTCCTACCTCTTCGTCAATCTTGTGAACTGGTGGCTCAAACTGGTACAATTGTAACTCAAGGATCCCTGAATTCTCAATAGAACCCTCATGTGTATCAGAGGAGCTTCTGTTTTCATTGTATGAAGATACCTGGAATGACATAGCAATCTTGAAATCGACTTCTTCAAACGTCCTCACTCCTTGCCACACTGAAGTATCTACCAAGTACCCATAGTGACATAATGGCTAAGATTTCACATTTTTTGACCAGAAGACAGGAAATGCCCACACATATTGTTTTTTTGGTGACTTTGGGCACTCATAAATCCCCCATCATGACCCAATTCCCCATAAAATGGGTATCACTAGCTGGACTGTCTCAGAAAGTACTGTCCATTAGTCAAATATCAATAAAAACACGTTAGTGGACCTTTAACACTGATTTGGGAAAGACCAATGTACAATGGGCTAACATTCAACCCTTGATGATGGTTTACTACTACTTTCATTCATTACAATTTTTATATGACTACATAGAATACACAGGTCACAGCTAGTTCCTACAGTTTCAATACAACAGGAAATAAGACTCAAAGATGTATCCTATGTGAAAGACTGGATTTAGCAATGTGACTTTTGTCATGAAGAATGTACGTCTACAGAATTTCCAGCAGTCAGTACACACTATAGACTAAGGATTGCTAATAAAGTATAACCTCTTTACAACAGCACTTTTATCATAGTGTCCTCGTGACAACATGCCTTTTGGGCACATGAAATAATATTTATAGGAATTGTAGAGAGGTCTGACTGCAAACGCATTTTCATGTATAACATATCATAATTAGATACAGAAACAATGTATACAATTTGAAGTGTTACTATTTGTGACATTTATCAAATCTGCAAATGTATCAAGTGATGTCATTTCGCCATATAATATGACAAAACACTTTGCCTTACTACAATATTCGGTATATATTCCAACAACATCATTGCAATACCACTAACACTGACATTCCAAGGGAATTTTTGTTTTTGTCTGTTGCACCACATAGATCACCTTGTCAGGTTCTACCAATAATTAGTGAGTCTCGTTCTCTCTTATCTCAGTTTTCAACTGCATCTTGTAAACACTATTTATGAATATATGCAATGGTCCTATACTTCATTACTTCTCTAGCTAGCTAATCTAACCTGTCCCACCTTTCATGGAATTCGAGGCAACTATACTGATGTTCCTAATAGCATACTGCAAAAAATGAATGAAAAGATCTAATATAACATATTCCGGGGCCCTATGACTAAACGAGTTTACCTGGTATCCCAGCTTCTGAAGTAGTTTCCAACAACGAAGAGCCATTTTTAACTCGAAACCCAGGACCATGAATTCGTTTGTCGTATTCCGGGGCAAACGCATCTGATTGGTTGAATGGGCCCTTTCCTGGTCTAGCTCGCCAGACTGCTGTTCTTTTCTCTCCTCGCCTCCTGGGCGTCGGCTCCGACACCAGTAAACGCCCATAATAAACGCCTACCCCGCGCGACGACGATTGTAACAGGCAAGACCATATTATGGAAGGTGATGTCCGTTCTATGTATACTGCCGGTACGAGTTTTAGTGTACATCAAGCGTCTAATTTAGCACTGTTGGACAGAGGTAAACTTCACCTTTGTATTCAATTGATGCCCTCCCTACTAACTTTTATTCGGTCCGACCATTCACCGTTAACCGGCTACGTACTCAAGGACCTCTGATAAAGCACCAATGATGGGATTCGTAAACCATGCATGGTGCAGTTTGAAATATTCTAAATACATACGAACATCGTGATTTTTGTTGTGTGGTTGGTGCTATTTGATCGAAGTGTACAGTATATTGCTAACTAATTAATCCAATTCAAGTTAATTTTGTTCATGCAGTCAGATTCTACATACACCATTATTACAATTAAAGTATTATGATAATTATTATGACAAGTACAGCGCATAGTTCACGTATAAATCAGTCAGCTTCAATTGTTGTGTGTATACCTATGGTTAACAGTACTACCTCCAAAGGATCCTTAGGTTCCTTTGAGCCATCCATGGCCACTCATTTTGGAGTAAGTTTGTACATGACCACTCCATGAGGGGGTACAGAGCCGGACACCTTCCCTGACATCACTCCGGCATCCTTGTGGAGCCACAGGTCACGTGCCGAGGCCTGCTGAGATTGGAGACCAACGGTCTTGAAGTCCGTGGTGATGGTTTAAGTGTTGCTGTCGTCTAGGTTCAGCAGAATGACAGCAACCGAACCTCCAGAAAGGGGACCAGCCCACACTTGTTCCTTGGAGTCACTGCTGTTCCACACCATGTGACCTTGAACACCTTTCAAGAGGCAAAAGAAGTACTCAAACAAGTAGAGACAACTGATGAGCTAGATTAGACTCGGGCACACAGGTTTTTGTTTGGTACTGTAATGGGAATTTCTATCTGTGGAAGGAGGGGAAAGGGAATGCCCCACCCTCGAAGTATTCACCAAAATTGATTAATTAAACATGCACACACACACACACACACACACACACACACACACACACACACACACACACACACACACACACACACACACACACACATGTACGTATATGCACGCAGGCATGTATGCATGCACACACACACGCACACGTATACACACACACACACACACACACACACACACACACACACACACACACACTGAAATTGTACACTGGCAGCAGCTGTATACATCTCCAAATGAAACTCTGGATCATATAGTGAATGTATTGTGAATTAACAACTGTCATGATTTTGTGTGAAACATACCCAAAGAATCTTGATTAACTGCAATCACTTCAGAGTTACTCAATATTTCCAGTGTATCATTGGACATTGATGACATATCGCAGCTAATCAACAGAGGAGCCTTAGCCAAACACCAGAGACTGAAGTGTGTAATGTACTCTGTTTTTGACATTCCTCCGTTCCCAATCTCCAGCATGTCTGGGTCATTCCATCCACCCGGAGCAGAATAATTCCACCACTTGTCGTTTGCAAGAATCCTACCTACAAAGTACACAACATAACAAACAACTCAAAGAAGACCCCTCACTTAAACACGAAAATCCACAATAGATACATTTACACATACTACACACAAGTAGGTCCTTACTAATCATGCTCTTCCAGTTGTCTTTAATGTCCCCTGTTGTCCTCCAGCTGTTACCAACAGCAGGTGCCCATGTAGCAGGGTCCTCCACACCCCACTCACACAAGGAATACAAGATCAGCCGGCCAGTTTTATTCAAAGCATCCCGCATTTTGGGATAGCGAATTTTGACATCAATACCTTGAAATTTGGAAGAAAAACATTCAATCAATTCCAAATCTTAAGTTGTGCAAACAGGAAAGCATCAATAAAAGCATTTCCATATCACGATAACCAAAATGTTAAGACCAAAGTTAAAATCCATGTAACCAGGCGTCCTTGATTTCTTTGTATAGGAACACTGGTATAGGAACACCTGTATAACTGGAAGCACTGGTACAGCAGCTGGGGTACAGGAGTAGTGGTATAGGAACAGTGGTTTGAACTCAACTGAACATGTAAGTAATGATCACCACAACCAAGTGATCTACGTATTTCATAATCCTTCATACATATATGCATAATCTATTCAACTCACTAAGAGCAACACTCACACACCTTCATTATGGCAATTATCATACTTTAGATAATCAACCTGCCAAGAAGCATACATCTCTGCATTGTTGGTTTCATACCCAAGAGAACCTGGACGACCTGTAACAGGACACGATACAAACATACATAATGTACGTAAGACAAGAAAGTGAATATTAGGACGGTGTGAATTATTGCATCTACTTCTATTATAAGATAATTATAATGATAAAGAGTTAAGCATTATTGTGAAAACGCTTCCTCCCTCATTTACTTTTAGAAAAAAAGCATATGTTAACGTTTTTAACTCAAAAACTATAGACTGGACCAATTTGTATAATGGTTAACACATATATACGTACGTACCTTCATTAGTTTATTAGTCTATTTCATCTAATTTCATCATGCATCAAGCTAAGTATAATGTTTCGATCATATGATTATCGTGATAATAGTGATAAAATGCCTATTATTGGATGTAGGTTTGAGAATTATGCCACAAATGTATTGAATATTTTATAACAACTCTCAACCTTTGAATATTACTGAGTGGATAAACGATATATATGTACAGTATAGTCCAAATTGAAATAGGTCACCAAGCAATTTGAAGGCTACTCAAATCTATAATTCTTATCTGAGGTACTTGCTATACAATAGCACCTTAAAGGTAGTAGTTGACAAAGTGTACATGAACCAAATGGAGTGTATGTGCTAACCAAGGGGTATACTAGATAAGTGTTTCACTGTGAATGCTAACTTAACTGAGAGTGCTTACTACAAATGTACAACAGTGGGACAATACTCTGGAATATTCACTGTGAGCAAAGACTGTAGTAAGTCCCAAATAGGCATACTACAGAAACAACCCAAATGAAGATTAATTAAGTATATAATCCACTACATACGATGCTGGAGATCGTGTTTATATTCTTGTTATTTTAAGTGTTTGATCAGTCCCAATAAAAAATACTATATGCAATTAAAATGATGATTTAAATTTCCTACCATATTTGCATAATGATTAGAGGAAGTTGCATGATTAGATGCGAGGTGTGATGTCGGGCTTATCACACCATAGGGTGGGGTATATTCAACTAGCTATGCATATCAGCCATGAACCTTGACAAGTTTCCGACCCAGCAGAGCTGTAGAGGCCAAACTTCAACCCCTTACTGTGGACGTACTGGATGAGGTCAGTCATGTTAGGGAAGGTGGTAGGATCGGATTGGATGGTACCGCTGGAACTGCGGCTCTTCTGCCAGCAATCATCGATATATATTGATATACTGATAGCCAACTTTATTCAGACCACTATATACCTGTACATATATGTCAAGTAGAGCAAAGCAATACATATCACGTGTGAACAACCAGCACATGGGAAACACGTGGGTGACTTCACTGTTAGGTAAGTTGCAGCCAATGGGTAACATTACCAGGTGAACACTGTAATAGCAAAAGTAGTGGTAAATAGCTTCGTATTCTGAAGCAGGAAATGGTTTATTCTCGAATTACCGGAATATTACCGCAATCGGAATCACTCCACGTCCACTTCACCTTAGTATACCAGCCAACTCACTTGTCCTCATACAACCAACTCACGATAATTGCCCGTATCCAATCAAACCACACGAAGTGGTTACTCACCATAGCATCAGCAGCACCACGGATCACGCCGTCATTCACTCCACAGTGGAAGTGGTTCCAGGAATTCCAACCCATTTGCGGGGCCCTAGCTAACCCATTATTTAACGATTGAGTGCCACTTAGCACTGAGAAGACCAAGAAAACAATAAAACTATCCATGACCTATACCGTACGTATGTAGTCACGCTCCCACCATAGACACTCTATACTATGCTCCCAATAACGTTTTCAGACCACTCCCTCTCTCGTGAGATATCTGGCGCGTTCCAATCACATGACATGCATACAATTATAACTTTAATTTAGAAAGTATTATAATCGACCTCCCTTAGAAGCCCCTAAATTTATATATACATTAAGTTTGGTGACACCTTTTCAATGAATACACAGTAATTATTAAACAAATTAAACGGAAAATAAACACACGAATACATATTGGATATTTCGAGCTATTGGAGATGCCGACAGTGCTCCTCCAAGGTTTGTTTATGTGGTCAAATTTCACGTTATTATAACATTATCACACCTATAATGATTATTGCGACAACAAGTACAGCACAAGATTCATGTATGCATGTATAATCAGCCAGCTTCAATTGTTATGTGTGTATACCTATGGTTAACAGTACTACCTGCAAAGGATCCTTAGGTTCCTTTGAGCCATCCATGGCCACTCATTTTGGAGTAAGTTTGTACATGACCACTCCATGAGGGGGTACAGAGCCGGACACCTTCCCTGACATCACTCCGGCATCCTTGTGGAGCCACAGGTCACGTGCCGAGGCCTGCTGGGATTGGAGACCAATGGTCTTGAAGTCCGTGGTGATGGTTTAAGTGTTGCTGTCATCTAGGTTCAGCAGAATGACAGCAACAGAGTCTTCAGAAAGGGGACCAGCCCACACTTGTTCCTTGGAGTCACTGCTGCTCCACACCATGTGACCTTGAACACCTTTCGAGAGGCAAAAGAAGTACTCAAACAAGTAGAGACAACTGATGAGCTAGATACGTACAACACACACAGGTTTTTGCTTGGTAAAGCAAATTGCTATCTGTGGATCCTTCTACAGATAGAAATTTGGAAATGCCCACCCCCACCCCCCCTCCTTGAAATAATAGCCAAAATTCACTTGAGAATAATTTACATTAGCTTGCTTTCATGCAAGTTCATCATACACTAACCTGTAAATAGGTTCAGATGATTTGTGTCTTGTACTGTACATGTGCATGCATCTGACAATCTGTATGACTTAGTGTAAAGTGTGTTTTTGTGCCTTTACATAATATTATGCAATGCCATATACAACAGAATTTAATGTACCTTAATTGCTTGGCTATTTACAGGACATTTGCTGTAGGTATTTATAACAAAATATCCAGTATGATTCAAGGCGACAGTAAGCAATAATATTATGACAATTACTTTTGAAGTTTGGACCACATAGTAATCTTGTCCAACATCTAAGATCAAATCTCACCAGTATGAAGAAAATATATATGGTTATGGAGAAACTTGAGGGGCATCTGCCCCTAGCTATAGTGTAGTATTGTGCTATTGAATGTGAAAACTGAGGTCTGGCAAAACATAGGACTCTTGCCCCATCTTAAGACTGTGTTGTGTTGTTCATTTCTTCATTTTGACGTATGGTGTTATCATTATGTGTATCTTAACACCTTAAAGTTATAGTGCCCTGATTTTCAATAAAATGAACATCAATTATAAATTACACTTTATACTTTCCTTCAGTCCATCACTCATGCAAACAGATCCATATTTATAATTAGCACATAATTATACAATATTTACAGCTATGGGTGTTATCTATAGGGATCTTATCTTTAGTTGAAACTGCAACACAAATTATTACACAAGGTGATATTACAGTGTCTTAGATTTTATTGAAAATACATGGCAGTAGGGTCCTGGTGAATATTCTCCTCATCTGTCTCCAAAGTCGTTTCTTGAGGCTGAGGTTCTTAGTAGGATTCCTAGGAGAATCTTCCTTGGTAACGTTTTCACATAATATCACAGCTGGACATGAGTGACATTTGGGTATATTCTATAGTATGAGGAACAAGAGAAGACACTAGTTCAAACAGACACTGGTTACAAGATCTAGACCAGCTGACAGTGTGTACATCCAATCTAATTCCCTTCAATTATGGCCCACTACTCCGAGGAACAAGAAAAGACACAAGTTCAAACTGACACTGTCAGCTAGTCTTGTAACCAGTTTGCAGAATCAAATTTACCTGTATTTTGCATGCATTCAGCTCAATAGTTGAGCTATTATATGGCAAATTATCTCGAACCACCTTTGACTCTGGTGATTTCCTCACTAATGCAGCAAAGATAACTTCACACATGAAGTTTTGGCAGTTTCTTTTGCTGAGTGGACAGTACATTCAACATAGTGAACCAGTACATGCCAATATATGGATAATATCTGAAAACATACCAGTGCATTCTTGATCGATGACTGTTGAGACATTTCGTCCCTGTAAGTCCCCATTTATTCCTGTTGATATTATTGGGGTAAACCTTAAATTTGAAATGGGTACTTCGCCACTACCTCAACAAAATAAAATGGCAGATCAAGGGTCAGCTACGGCAGACTAATTCCAAGCTTCATTTTGTAATACATCATACACCGTTAAATTTCAAACTTAATTGTTCCCTATTAAAAGACGTGTCACCCAAAACTTGATGCTGATGGTGACAAGGCAGTTTCAAATTTTGTCTCAACTATCAGCAAGAATGCACTGGTCAGTGTGTTTCTCATGTTATCTGTATATTCTCATGTACTGGTTCACCATGTTGTATGTACTGTCCACTCAGAAAGATGTTGCTATTTGAACCAGAACAGAAGCAGCAGCGATCTGTCTCACCTTGTCTTTTACAAAGCTGAATCAAGTGACAAGTGTTTCAGAGACTGGTCGATGGACTGCATGGTTTGTAAGCAAGACATGAATGACTGTACTTCACATACAGAATACTGACACACTTCCATACACATAAACACAACACACTTGCACATGCAACCTATGTTTGTAAATCATGTATACATATCGATAATAGCACGTATGCAAGTATGCACACACACACACACACACACACACACACACACACACACACACACACACACACACACACACACACACACACACACACACAAACACATTTATACTAGACATGTGTACACTGTAGAAACCATCAAACACACAAGTACAAATGTTGATATGTGTGTACATGTCCTCCTCTGTATAGAGTCACCCTCACTTGTTGGTTTGTCTGCTAGATCAGTACCAGCCACCATGTTTGGTATACGTAGGACACATCCTTTGTTCCACCCTCACCAGACTTCTTCTCATGTCCTGGGTTACCACTCAAGATTGACCAGAGGTTCTGAGAACCTCCCGTTGGAGTGTGAGCAGTAAGGATGCGGCCGAATCATTCAACTTCTCAGAATCATTGGCTGTTTGGAGAATCTGACCCGACAGGAAAACACAAGTATACACATCATAAATCAGTAACACTGCGTATATACAGCACTGTATGTGGCAATGCAGCATACTACATGAGACTTGTAACCTGAGGTGTATGCTGAATTAATAAAATCTAGATGTAAAAACACAAAGTCAATGTACAGTGAATTCTTGAATTCAAGTACTAGCCTCTTTGCTCTTGAAACAAATTAAAGGGAGTAACAAATCGCTGTGGCATGGAGCCTTACTGATACTGAAACAGAACTGGGGTTTAAATCACTGAGCAATATAAGCCAGGGGGCCCAAATCATTCTAGTATGAGCTGGGGCCCATAATCATTGAGCACCGTCAAAGATTGTAACAGGCAAGACACATGGAAGGTGCAATATGTCCATTCTGTGTATACTGCCAGTATACGCCAAGCAGCTAATTTAGCACTATTGGCAGTGGACAGAGGTAAAATTCACTGTATGGACATACGTAGATGTATCAGTATCTATGTACATACATGTTCAGAAGGAAAAAGCCTTGCAAGACGGTAGTACATGTGATGAATATTATTAAAGAATGTGAACTTGAATAGCTGATGTACAAAGTTATTCAAGATTTTCTATAGAAGTATAATGAGTATGATGCATCCAACTGTAAGGCTAAGCAAACTCATGATCAGAACGTAAAACAACTACATGTACTGTACTTCACTTAAAAACAAATTCACTGCACAAATTTATAATAATCAAGTGAATCCCACTAATATGACAAACCCGAAAGTACGTACTCTGTTTATGCATAATACAAGCACAAAACTAGCTGGTTTTCACAATAAACATGGCTGCTAAGAGTTCCTCTCGAGTGCCTTTAACATAAGAACATAAGATATAGTTCGGAATCTGCATGTACGCTAGTGTCCACATTAATATTTACTGTGTGTGTGTGTGTGTGTGTATGTGTGTGTGTGTGTGTGTGTGTGTGTGTGTGTGTGTGTGTGTGTGTGTGTGTGTGTGTGTGTGTGTGTGTGTGTGTGTGTGTGTGTGTGTGTGTGTGTGTGTGTGTGTGTGTACATGTGCATGTGTGTCTGCATTTATGTGCATTTGTGTGTGTGTGCGTGCATGTGTGTTTGTGTGTGCGTGTGTGCATGTGTGCGTGCGTGCATGTGTGTGTGCAGCAGAATTCAACTACTACGTACATAATATTATGTAGATTGTATTATCTTGACATTCAGTACCTGATCAAAGTAAATGTCTATATGACCACCATATAGCATCCGTTACCATAGAAACAGTACTATTATACAGCAATTTTATAATGTATAAAGCGCTAGCAACAGTATAAAGCGTTAGCAACAGATGCTATAATGGTTAAGACATGGACACTCGGGCATTATGACATATAAAATACACTCGCCCTCGGGCTCTTCGCACCCTCGGGACTCGGTATTTATATGTCATAATGCCCTTGTGCCCATGTCTTAACCACTAAATATACACTGGGACAGCAATGTGCACAGAGCATTCCATGGGATCTTCTCAGGTGGAACATTGGAACGGCCCTGCATATGCAAGTAAGACAAAAACTTTGTGTGGCACCAAATGTTAAAATTCAATAATACTGCAAATTAGTACTTACGTATATCTTCTTCAATGAAGACCTTACGGAAATAGTGTGGCTGACATAATATACCTGTGCTACCATATACAACCAAGCATCAAGTGTGTCACAAGACATCTCCAAGACGGATTCATTGAATGCATACTTCTTAGTCCATCCCAAAGGAACATAGTGCAATTGTTCTTGAATAATTGCATGTATCCAAGCCAAAATAAAGTACATTTTGGACATTTCAGCAGGTTCCTAACAGGACAAAGGGATGCATACCACATTCAAAGAATGTAGACCTGTAATCCTACAATTACTCTCATTATTGGATGTAGTTTTAAATCACAAATCACCTATTAGAACTGTACAGATGTGAAAAACACTTGGGACTCTAAACACAAAGATGGACAGGTCGCTAAATCACAATAATAATGAGAACTTGAAGTATTATTTCAACAGATGTGAGATGCATATGAGAATATTGATACATTGATGCAGTGATGGGATATTTCCTCACCCTAGACATCCTGGATGTTGATACAGTACTGAACTTTCTCAACAAATAAGCTTTCACTCCAGGTGGAGGCTAGAAGGTCACAATACGTGAAACTCACAACAGGTTTACAGGAACCTATTCGGATGTGTCATGAACATATGTAAGCACATGTGATACATTTGACTATGGCAATATCAAAATCAACAGAAGTGACATACTCTGGGGTTGATGGGGAAGAAAAGTCTGAATGCTGAATGAGGTGTTACGGAGTGCAGTTGCTTTTCCATCTGCACAAGCCACTGAGGTGCCAGGTGTACATTCTTGCATGAGCATTACCCACCTGTAAGATGGAGTGTTACATACATTATGACCACATCACTTAATCTCTCAATTTGTAGATGTATGTGCATAAATGTCACACATTATAGACATGACAGAAGCTTGTAGAAATAATACATTTGTTGCAAATTATGTTTTACACAAATAGGATTGTGTTGACAATATAAAATGAGGAACATGGAAATTAGAGAATACATGTGACATTGTAAGTGTCTTCCATCAAATTCTACTTTGTAGTTTGTTTGATACTATGTTTACAAGAATCAATGGGGAAGTTTCATATACTCATCAGTACTGCAGACATGTCTGTTAATACTGGAAACTTAGAAAACAAACGAAACTAACTACTTAACAATATTATCACCCCTCAAACAAGTCGGCGCATATCTTTCAGGTGTGGTTTCATTCAGCCAATTTATGAAGTCCTAAAAATAAGGCAATATAGAAGTATGCGCATCATAATGAAATTGTACAATGAAAGTACTAGAATATTTTGTGACATTGTAGGCAGGTTAATCAAAGGAAGAAGGCTGGTGGTTTATAAAACCTCTACAGCACACTTGCAATTATTAAGTCATTAACGATGCATCACTCTCTCCATTAACTGATCAAGCCATTTTCCTGTCACCAACAACATCAGCAACAGCGAACAATGGAGCAATATAACAAATTTGCCATCATATGACACAAGCTAGTTATGTCCCTTCCACACAGGGTGTGCAGCTAATACAGTCACACTTTCAATTAATTACCAAGGGCGTCTGTGGAAGAGACATAACTAATACTTACATTCTACAATCACAAAGTGTACACCCTAACTTGCTTTCCAGAAGCAAAGTCCTTCAGACCGGTCAAACTTCTAACACTCTCAGCAAGGTGGCACATTGAACCAACCTGTAAATACAGGAGAATACATATGTACAGTCAAAAAATGAGATATACATATGTAGTATATAGTGATACTGTTGTGTTAACCGTATGCACCATATTGGTACTTATAGCCTGCCTATGTGTGCTATAGCAGTAATAAAGTGATAATTGATTGCCAAAGATAATCAATTATCACTATTCTACAGTTGCACACATATAAGTATGTAGCATGCATACATGTAAGGCTATGTATATAAATTTTGAGCAAAGATTAATGGAAACATGTAGCATTTACATCATGGGAACTGTGTTCAAATCATGGATGTGGGCACACTATCCCCTCTATGCAACATGCTACATTAAACTTACTTGTTCTGAAGAAAGTCCAGGACAGTTTCTGCTGGTCACCTATTATTAGTGCATCTCTCCCGAAAAGCAAATATTCAAGTTCTTCATTGTAGTCGCATTCTCTGTTTAATGTAAGAAACAAAATTAAGATGATATGTATGTACATCATAGTAACCAACATAACATGTCTGAAGATGGACAACACTACTTACAATCAGGCATAACCTACTCATACAGGACAGGGAGTCATATGTATCTACTCACAAAGTTCATGCATGACCTACTGTTTCAATCCATACATGAAAGGTACTGAACAAAAATCAAACCACTATTCCTACCACATCATAGACTGCATCCAAGATTCAATAGTATAGGTGTTAAAAATGCAAAACCAACATTAATTACTCAAAATACAATTAGTTGGGCACACACTGGTAAGATAATTACAGATTAAGGGAATATTGAAAAAATATCTTATCTAAACAAACACTGAAGTGTGTGATAAGAAGTGTACAGTACATAGATACACACAACATACGTACATACTGTACGTTTGTATCTATGCAGCTTAAATCAGAGCATTGGAAATCTTAACAAACCAACTTTGTGTCAATCTTCAGGTGTATTCAACTCAGTAACAAAGCAAGGACAATGTGATCATCATGCAGCATACCATGGGCAACTCTGTTGTACACAGTCTGTACCATGAGAGATACAACACTCATACATCAGTAATAAGAACATGACCCCTGTAAAGTGCACATGTACACACCCAAAACAGCTCCTTGGTTATCGTCTGCAGGCACTTCTTGTGATCAACTATACCCTCAGTTAGGGGTTACCATTCAAAACATACAGAAACACATGTAGGAAGAACATTAGGGGAAACTGATACAAAAAGTGCACTTGAGACAGTCCCTCAATTGTGAAGTAAATGGATGAACATGACACTGCAAGTGGTACATATGTATTTCTGAGACACTCGCTTGACCTCTGCCATTACAATGTCAGTTTCCTCCATGACACTTCTCCAGCTTCTTTCTTCAGATTCTCCAGTTAAATTATAATACTATTATGGGTATATACATATACACATATACAATACTGTCGATGCAATCATTTTCATCTGTAAAATTAATAGTACATTTCACACATTAATTCACTAAAACTGACTTGCCATGCATGTCCAAGATTCTTCCCTTAACTTCATTCAAGGCAGACAATAAGAGTTTTTCCAAATGTGTCAGTCTCAACAAGTACTCTCCTTGAAAATTCATCAGATCTGGTCGTTTCTCATCAACATCCTGATGCTCAGCCCTAAGAACTTAAGCAGATATTACATGGGAGCCCAGATTCGGACAAGACCTTCAATAGACAGTGTTTCACAGGGCTTTACAGCTTCATAGATCCCCTTGACCCAGTGGGTCAGTTCACATGGACTATACACATAATGTGGTTGCATATTTTGAGTGAAGCATTCCTAAAAATATAAAAGAAATGTAATCCTGGCATGAACACTGTGATCTTCTCATTATGTCACTTGAAATTTACCTGTGATGTCAAATAGAAATCAACCATTGCTTCAGTAAGAGGGTTAGCATACATTCTAAACGGAGGCGGCAGTCTCAACATGGCACAATTGAAGGTCCCATAAATTTGCATCAGGGATTGATGACCAAGATAGTCCTCATACACAACTGGAACATGACGTAAAGACCTAAAGAAAGAGCAAAAAAGGAACTAAATTACGTGGTTTTGGTGTTAAGGAGAAATATGCGTGATTATTTTGTCAAAGTCTTTGTATGTACCTTTGAGACATACGTAGGCTTTTGGCCCGGGTTAGTGGGTGGATTACAAGCACCAACAAACTGAACATGCTCCAATTTGATCAAGTGCAATCAGTAGTCCTGTAGAAACCACCATGCTCTACAATTTGCCTCATAAATGATATCGCTCTCTGGGTACCTATTTAATAAACATATGCAAAGAAAATTGGATATGATTCTTCAAGTAGGAGGAAATTAAGGATGGCTTCTTACATACCATATTTATCCAAATTAGGCAGGTTAATTTCATCACAGAAAAATACAAGCCATTTTCCAATTTGGATAGGTGCCATAACCATGCCATAGGGAGTTTCTAAATTCACAATAATATTGGTCAAAGGTCTTCAGTAGCAGCTCTGGAGTTGTGGCCCTTTAGAATTTCAGGCCAATAACCTATGAGAAATATTAATGTGAGAGGAATAAATGCATATACATACATATGGGATATGATATTGTCTATTCCCTATATACACTAGGGAGCATACAAATTTGATAGTCTACTGGGCTCCTTGAAAGGTGGTACAACTTGATCTTATCCTATTATTGTAATTTGAGTGATTTAATTCAATAACTCAAGTTTATCATTACTGAATATACGTGTGGTCATATATAAGAGTCTGTCAGGTATACGTATTACAGACACATAACAGTGTATTGATGTTGCCACTCACTTGGATGCAATGCTGTGTGTAGTAGATAACAATAACATATTCTATTTACATACATGATGTGTATACTATAACACTATACAGTCAGACATCTTTACAGCAGTACTGTTTATAAGGACAGTCTGTTTATAACAACATGACTTGTTGGCACAGATACATTCACATACAAAGTCATCGTATTGGCTGCAAAGCAATCTGGTTATAATGGCAAGGAAAGTGAAGAACCAAGGGTGATGTGGTAAAGAGGCTTAACTGTACAAGGAGCATACGGTACCAAGAAATGAACACCTTTAACACTACTCACTTCCTAGTCAGGAAATGTTCTCAGGGCAACGAGTAGAGTCATTGTCTTTCCACTACCAGGCAGACTACAGAGAACCATTGGTTTGTGTTCAACTAACCATGTATTCAGCATTCATGGCAGACTGTGTCTAGAGTGGGCACCACTATATCTGGGGATCCAACTATATGTGTTTCTACTACAATTATCAATACAGTAGATTGCCATGTTATCCATTCTCCCTGTATGTTAACCTGCAAGATGTTAGGTAGTGATAAGTTTACATAGTACCATTAAAAAGGCTGTTAAACATGCACTGCAAAACAGCAATTAACAACAAACCTCATAATCAATGATTGCATAGTGGATGCTGATGAAAGAGAAATAGTGGTAACATTTCTTAGGACGTTTCCTAGGTCTTGTCTTGACTTTAGTTTGGTATATCCAGGAAAAGACCAAAACAAACAGTAGGTGAGGCTGCAACTGGCATATTGATCTAGTTGATCAGGCTGTAACAAAATGAAAATACACATGTAGATTAGCCATCAAAACAAGCATGGTGTGTGCAAGTAGTTTACCTCCATTGGAAAGTCAGGATGGGTCTGATTGTAGCGAAAGACCTTTCCAATAGTCTGGTGGATCATTGAAAACAGTGCGTTGAGAACTCTCAGTTTGGTGAACTCCATGATGTGGTCCAGTCCTTTGCCATACTTAAGTGCCTTCATGACAAGACCCCCGGAGCCAAAGTGAGAAGAAATGATATCGACAAACATCCTTCTGCACCTAAACATCGCGAAGAGAACAAAGAATGTACAGTTACGCAATGTGTATGCTGAAAGCACACAAGATATTGGAAAATACAGATACAATAAGCCACATGCGTACATGTACATTCATGATGTATTTTGCATAAATACCTATATTGGATAAATAAACATATTCAATAACCTGCATCTCTGGTGAAAAAACATCAGATTTCCCACGAAAGCGAGCCCCCTTCATCAATAGAAGTGTGACGGAGCGAGTTCAAAACATTCTCAAAAATCATCTCAGACGTGAGAATTTCTCCACTGAACCAAACCATTCCACACCTACTGACAGTAGCCAGGGTTGCATATTTCAACTTTTAATCTTCAAACATTATACACACCTACAGGAGCAAAGGACAATTAACAATGAAGACAGTTATAATAACACAATGTCATATTATTCACATATAACATCAACAGGACCTACGTACATTTGGTGGCAGAAATAAGCACTCTCCATTTGGCAAAGTTACAAGTTTATTGTCATCCAAAACACTGTTGAGGTGTTGTACCCATTCTGGATCAACACCTCCATCAAAAATTATCCACTGCCTCTTGGGAATTTCTCCTCCAACATTATCAGTAATTCTACAAATACATATGACAACAATATAATGAATGGTATTGCTACCTTAAACATATCGATATACATACATAACATACCATTTGTGCACACCCAATCAACAACAGAAGGTCAAAGTTTCACAAAATCCAATACAATTCATAATAATTCTACCCCCTCACCCATATGTGTACTACGTTGATTTCCACCCATACATTTTGCTTCCATTAAGTCTACAAAATGTTTACCAAAGTACATGTACACATGGGTAACATATATACAAACATCTGTCCAACAATTTGCATGTGAACTCAATTCATGAATTGGGTTATTTTAAGTTTATGAGCAAGATCCTAGAACAACAGATCAGAGCCATTTTCAGGAAACCAAATATATTATATGTACACAAGCATAAAAGCTCACAAACCTCCTGTACATGAATGCAGTCCAACTTAATATTGTGTGCGAACGTGCGTGCGTGTGTGTGCACCACATTATGTTTCCATTGCGAAGCAAACTGTGCTAAAGAATACCTAACATACTTAGAGCGAAATTGGAATGTACATGGAGATAGGTCTATGTACAGTAAAATCTCATTAATGTATATGTATTTGAACGAATTACGAGCAAACATCGGGCATTCTCTGCATGGGATTATCTTCGATGGAACTTCGGGCTAACTTTGGTTGGTTATGTATATGTAGAATACTCAGTATCCCTGCTTGAACAAAATTTGAATGACAGGGAATAAAATCACTTCAGAACCGTAGCAATGCGAAACCTCGGGCTAACTTCGAACGACTTGAACTTCGCAGGTCAAGAAAACTGACTTTGAACACACTTCTTAATTCTTGCCAAATTCGAATATAGACCCTACTTCGGCCGAACTTCGGGCTAACATCGAATGACTTGAACTTCACAGGTCAAGAAGCGAACTTTGCTAAGGAACATGCATACACATTCTAGACGGTTTATGATGCTATCAGTCCTTATAGCTAACACTAGTGACTGTATAGTGATCAGCTAAAATCTACTACAACTGCAACAAATTGTTGTGACAATTTTAACACAAAACCTAAACAAGTTGTCGCCTTGACTGCTTATGAAGCTCATGTTTGGAATTGAAAAGGCTCACCTGATTTTAGATGAGATGATAATGGATGGATACATATGAAATTTTACATTGCATTCGTTTATTTATTCTACCTCTATAGGTGATGATTGCTCTATTCAAATGTATGGACAAGTCAGAAAATACGGAATAACAGAACCCGTCGGCAGTTTGGGGTCACTTTACCTTTTTATTCGCTTTTCTTTTCCTGTACTGATTGCGATGATGTATTTCAAATTGTTGTATCGAGTTGTATTCGGATGTTACGATGTAATTTTCGATCGCGTTTGTTATGCGTTCCGATGATCTTATAACGTATTCGCCGAATCGTGAATGTATTTGTGGTTGTATTTGTGTGTTATATGCGTGTGTGTGTGTGTGTGTGTGTGTGTGTGTGTGTGTGTGTGTGTGTGTGTTGGTAGCATAATGTTTTTGCATGTGTGTGTTGGTAGCATGTGTGTGTGTATGTGTGTTTGTGTGTGCGTGCCCTGAAACAGTCAGTGCTGTGTTGGAATTTACTTTTTGTAGTTATTGTAATCACAATCATTTCACATGTTTGGATGTGTGTATTTGTGACAGTTTACACGTGTGTGCGAGTACACAGAGTATAGACATACTACAGTATTATGATATTGATGTTTGTGTGTGTGCATGTCTACCAGCGTGTACACTTGTGTGAAAATATTAATGCTGTACTGACGAGGCTCTGATCGAAGGCCGAAACACTACAATGTTAGTGTCTACAGCTACTTGTGTGTATATTTTTTAGTGGGCTGTGTGTGTGTGTGTGTGTGTGTGTGTGTGTGTGTGTGTGTGTGTGTGTGTGTGTGTGTGTTCGTCTGCGTTGGTTGTGGGTATGCATGTTAATAAGTCAAGTTTGGCTATTATTCAAGGGGTGGGGGTGGGCATTTCCAAATTTCTATCTGTGGAAGGATCCACAGATAGCAATTTGCTTTACCAAGCAAAAACCTGTGTGCCCGTGGCTAATCTAGCTCATCAGTTGTCCCTACTTGTTTGAGTACTTCTTTTGCCTCTCGAAAGGTGTTCAAGGTCACATGGTGTGGAGCAGCAGTGACTCCAAGGAACAAGTGTGGGCTGGTCCCCTTTCTGGAGGCTCGGTTGCCGTCATTTTGCTGAACCTAGACGACAGCAACACTTCAACCATCACCACGGACTTCAAGACCACTGGTATCCTATCCCAGCAGGCCTCGGAACGTGACCTGTGGCTCCACAAGGATGCTGGAGTGATGTCATGGAAGGTGTCCGTTTGAAAATTTAATAGCAGAGACAAATCGAAGCCGTACTTAGGCCCCAGTGGCTATCCTGGATAAAACACCCAGGGGATCAAGTAAAATCAATAAGAATGTTTAAAAATTAACAATTTATTCTTCTGAATAATAATTATTTGTTTCATTGTTTTATATCACATTGTAATGAAAAATTGACAATGTATGAGTGTCTGTTTGTCAAAATTGTTGCAGAGCGAACTGGTTTACTTCAGCCAGGACATCACTTTTGGATTTATACTCTGCTACAACCTGCTGGTAAACATGAGGCAGGTGTTCCAATTTCCTCTCCATCAGATTCCAATTGTTTGCAATGTAACAGAGAATGATATGACTTAAGTTAGATACACCTACAAAATTAACAACAAAAAAGTAAAAGTGATTTTCATGAACATCATGTTTACACAGTGTTAAACTGGTTTCCCCTTTAGTGATTTGAAAAAAATATTATATCCCTCCTACGTAATGGGAACCATACATTTGGTCCTGGTTTTGTGTAGAGTAAAGGTACGTAGATGACATTTTATGAAAGCCAATATTGTACTACAAGTACATACTGCTACAGTATAGTGCACAAGAGGTACATCATGCAATAAAAAGTGATATACATAAGTGGCTTAAATCCTCGCACCACAACAATCATTGACTCTTCTAGCTTACTAAACAGTGTACGTAATTGATAATCTTCAATGTGTGTCACAGTGTGTGTGCTTATACGGTATCTACTTATATCCTGGTGCATGAGTAATTGATGGGTGGATCAAGAGAAGTGTATGCTGATATATGTGATACAGCCCACGTTCTATGTTACTGCTGCAGCAGGCCTAGGCAGGATATACATAGCTATAATTGTACGTACAAAGAGGAAGGAATACTCACCAAACTTCGATACATACAAATGCGATAGAGCGCCATATCCCTGTAAGTCTCGAAACAGATTGTACTTGGTACCTCCAAAGATGAATACCTGGGTACCATCTCTACTGTACAAGGCAGTGGACGTGTGCCATACTCTTGGCCCAGTTGGACTGTTAACCATCTATATAAGTCATATGCATACAGTATAGCACTTGCTCATAAATGTATATAAGTACACTTGTGTAATATAAGTTATATTTGTAGCCTGTCTAGGTGTGTTATAACAGTGATGAAGTGATACTGACGAAAGGTAAAGCAATGCATTCCATTATTGTACATTCGACAGGCTACAACTATTATGTAGCATGTACGAATAAAACTGTATAAATTCTCATGCACTGACAGCTTAATTGAAACAATTAACAAGTATGCTCATCACACATGAACACACATTTCCTTTCAATCCTCCTGTGATATAACATGCCAAATATATTACGGTAAAGTACATCCATACTATAGATGTATGATTAGAAAGAGTCTTCTGACAAAAGATTGTTTTCTTCAAAATTCTGATTATTTCCAAAAGATAAACATTGCAGCAGGAAATGCCACCTGTCAAGAGTGACTACTTCATATCAAATTTACTTTCTCAGTCAGGGTAAGTTATAGAGGTATCATATACATATAAAAGTATGGTAAATTCTCACTGACTAGGTTGATGGACATGATTCAGAAGTGTAACATGTTCAACTTATGGAGGCTGTTTACATCAAGTGGACTTGTACTCACATTGTAGATGTTAGTACAATGCCTCTTTATAATTAGAAACACACTACATATACTCATACAAAGCTTGGCATGTGGGTATAAAGTATGTTTGCAACAAGGTCAAACCTTTTCCCACTTCATTGTATCAACATTCAATATCCATGCATCATTGATTGGTTCAGTCTCCCTGTCCATTCCCCAAAAAACAAGAAGCTTTGGCTCCTGAAGACTCAATATATTGTCTGGGTCATGCAGTGATACAGCGGTATGGAATGACCTGGGAATAGGCCACAGTTCATCAGCAACTGAAGGTAATACAGGTCCTCTCCAGACCTGAAATGACAGAGAAATGAGGAATAGCAAAAGGAAAGATTATTTAAGGTGTCAAGTCTACTTATTCATACCAGGTCTTTCAAATCCAATATGTAAATATCGTTAACACGTTGAATTCTTTGTCTTCCTCCAAACAGTACAACACGAGAGGTATCGATTTTGGTGAAAGAGAATGCAGCACACGGAGGCGGCCTGTAACCTGAAGTTGCAACAGGCACCCATTGTGCTGTGAGTAGATAAGAACAAAACACACTGTGTGAGGTTTTCACATTGTATAAAGTTGGACAAGAGATTGATGCAAAGCTAGTATGGCATTGAATGAGTCATAATCAACTTCTCTTATGAAAGAGTCATTCTAATATATTATATTGGAGTTTTATTATTATTATTTTCAGAAATGAAACCTAAATACAGAAATGAAAATACTCTAAGGCACATCAATACATGTGGATTGATAAATACAAATAAACTTCATTCCACCATTCCTCACAAGTTAATAAGGCAACACAGGGTAAATTGAAATATGCAGTGGGATACAGTAGGTGCCTTTGAAAGAGTACATTTGAATGGGTATCTTCTGACACAGTTGGTGTCAAGTGGAGTGTCTATGACTTCAAATCAGCTATATACGCATGAAAATAATACCTACAATAACACCAACTAAAAGATCAGTGCCAAGAGAGTACTTGATGTGATGAATTCTAAACAATTCCACTTTATCTTGTGATAAATGTGAATCCATTGATACATTGTACTATATTACATAATATCATACATATATTAACTAGACATGCTTACAATTGTTGATATCCAAGGCATGGAACTCATTTGTCCACCCTAGACCTGAGAAGCTATCATCGTCCAGACAGAAAGAGGAGTGCGGATCATTTGCCTCGCACTTCTGTGGCATACCATATCCTCCAAACAGGTATAACTTGTTCTCATATACAACGCAGCCATACTTGTCTTTTTGCATAGGGTGAGAATTAGAATCTTGAGTTTGTACTACATCCAAACGGTGGTTTACTAGATCAATCTTCCTGAGTGCATTAGAGCGTCCCGATACAGAATAGGAGGCAGTGCCACAGAATCCCCCATAAACGAAGACACATTCATTCACAACGCAACCTTGAATTCCTGCCCATTCCACTGGTAAGTGGTCCCCTTTAAGAGCAATCTTCGTCCAGCCCCACTTCAAGTCGAAACATTCCAGTAATGACCAGAATGGAGAACCTCCAAGAAGATAGAATCGGTTATCGTGAATAAAACCGAATGATCCATAACGTGGATTGGTGTTTTCTAAGGAAAACACGGGTGTTTTTCCCTGAGAAGTTGGGTCCAATTCAGTACGATCAACAATTCTACCAATGTCGGAGGCCATTTTACGCATACACTACACTAGTCTTGCATCATGAAGCATAAGTGAGGTTTACGTAATCACCAGCTAACTGACATGACGCTGTACAAACTTGGGCTCAATCATTGACGAGGAAAAATAGGGAGAATACTAAATATGTTTAGATCAAAAAAGATACGTAATAAATATTCAGTAAAGGGGCGTATCTGCTTCGGCGGATACGCCCCTTTACTGAATATTTATTACGTATGCAAGTGCAACTGAATCTATTGTTGTGATGAAATTGCGAATTCTCGAATATCTTGTCCCTCGGACATAATATTCCATACGGAGTAGTGCAAATGAGAGTCTTACTCTGATCCATTCAAGTAATTAATGTGGCATAGGATTGATTTGTTTTGTCTGTAGTCAGAGCAGCCAATCTTTGGTAAAAGATGGTGCATTCTTCAGACATTCCTCCACTTGCTGAAAAAAAACAAGTGGTGTAAAGACACCTCTCTCGATTTCAAAAACACTCTGTCCATATTTCCTCTTCTTTTCATTCTCATGTTTCTTATAAACTACTGAGATTGTTGTGGAATGATTGGAAGGTGCGTTTGGGTAGAAACCCCTTATGTCAAAGAATGCTACCTGGGATCTATTCCAGAATCCCCTCGCGGAGATGTCTAATCAAGCATGCTCTTCTCTGTTTGCTGACTGGTGATGGAATATTTCTCCCTGAACTGTTTGCAGCAATGGTTCTTTAGTCACATTATGACAGACTTCTTAGAGCATATTGGCTGTAAGATCTCTTATTTCATTATGTCTGATGGTCAGAAAGCTATCCTTTGGACAGATCATGGCATGGTCAACGGAAAAGTTGCTACCGCAGCTACATGTTTGTGGTGTATTCATGAGGCGCCAACCATATCTAAGACTTAATGCATCCCTGAATGCACCCTTGTGGAGATCAAAACCATGTTTGGCAATCGGTAGTACCGATCACCGGATGGATGCCCCTTTCTCTTGGGAGAGGTTGAGTAGACTTAGTTGTTTAGTTTTCAGTTGGGACCAAGTTTTTCTCTCTGAAAACTACGTTCTGAGGTTTTCTTCTTCATTTGCGATTTCAAACTCATTAAACTTTCGTCTGAGATGGAACCTTTGATAGTTTGGGACTTGATGAGTGAGACCTGGGGGCTAGTGATTGTTCTTGATGCTTCATTTGTATAGTTGCATTCCTCAGTTGTGGTAGCCCTAGTCCTCCAATCTTTGGTGGAAGGACAATTAATTGTCTTTCCATTGCTGAGCATGGTGGTCGACCAGTGACTGCTGGAACTAGACGGTTGTGAATTGTTTCCTTCAATGGTTTTAGTTCATCGCTAATGTTGGGTGTTGTTCGCATCACATAGGTCCATTTGTGGAAAATCCATGAGTATGTACAGGGTAAGCCTCATGGGGGTAGCTATTTGCGATTGTTGACAAGTTGTCTACTTCCACTTTTCTCATCATAAATTCTGTAACAAATTCTTCTGTCCCCAAAGGAGTCCCAAGATAGCTCTTTCCTTTTGTTGTAATATTTATGTTGGTGTTCATGAAAGTCGATAGGGCTAGGTTCTTGAATTTTTCCTTGACTAGAAGATGGGTTTTGATGGCATTTGGTGTATAGCCAAACTTTGGTCCTAAAGTGGTCAGATCATCCCACCATGTCCTCAAACTTTTACACATACCTGAGTCATCTGCAAAACATACTTGTTTTGCTCAAATTGCCCATCTCTTGTATTTTCTGTACCAGTGCCATGATTGCTATACCATAAATTGCCATTCCCAATGGTTCTCCCTCAATTACTCCTTCAGTGGACAGTATTTCTCCACTTCCTCTTATGAACATTTTGATTGGTGTTTGGTATGTATTTTCTAGAAATTTCACCTGGTGGACATAGTGTGAATGTTAAGTAATGCACTCTTCAGTTCAGCGTGTTAAAAGCATTGGTAGCATCGACTATAGTAGGATTGCTTCTGTTTCCTCATTGTTGTAGAGATCTCGTATAGCATGTATTGCTGCTTCACATCCTGAGATAATCCCTGCACATAGTTGAAGTGGGCTGGTTACTGATTTGATGTCATCTTGGAATATTCTGATGATTCCTTTCGAAATTATTCTTCTCCCCACTTCACCTATGCCAATTGGATGAATTCCCAGACATTAATAGGCTTGCAACAAAGGCCTCAAGTCCTACAGGATCTATAGTATGATCGGTGCAAATTCTCCTCCCTACTGCAGCTAGTGCAATACAGAGATTGTTGGAAACTGATTTGAATGATAGACACCTTTATCTCCATATATTTGCACCCTGATGGTCCTGCAGAACCTTTAATGAAGGATGATGCTTTTTTGATGGCTGTTGTCGAGCCTAGGGATTCAAAGATTATTGGATTGACAATGTATTTGTAATAGTACTTGTATCCAATAGGGTATGGGGATTTGCTTCTTTACCTTGTGCTTCAAGATTAGGGCCTCTTTTGCCGTGATTGTAGTTTCTTCTCCATTCAGTGCTAATACTTGGATTGGGTCATCTAGCTTTAAGGGTTTTTCAGTTGAATTTTCTAGTAATAAAGTTAATGGCTTCTTTGACCTTGTCAAGAAGCATCAATATACTAATCACTCTTGCTGTATGATCAGGGTTGGATTTGCGCTTGTATTGATTGAGCCATTGTTGTATACATCTGCCTTCCTCTATAAGTACCTGAAAATCTCCCTGATTCCAAAGATCTAATCTACACTGTAGATGTCTGATGTTGGCGATCCTATGCTTTGCTGCCTCTGTTTGGCTTTTGTAGGAGTAACACCTGGCAAACTATACTGCATGGCTCTAATGGAGATGCATTCTAAACTTGATTTGTCTGCAAATGTTTGATATAAACATGCGATCTCTGTTACAAAGGTCTTTCCGATAGTACCTGATGGTACTTGAAAGAATTTTGGTCTCCAGTGAACTATCTCTCTACATGCTGCTGATGAGATTTCTGGACCATCTCTCGTCCCCCATTTGAAATTATACTCTGAAATAGAATCGCTTTCTATATTCGTCTCCTTGAGTATATTGGCGGTTTCAACCATTGTACTCTGATTCACATGGCTTGTAAGCTGTATACTGGGATCATCTTGCTCACAATGTTCGTCTTAATCTGTGTTATGGCATCTGTTTTGGCATGTTACCTTTTTTGATGGTGAACAGTCACTACCTATCTCATCTAGTAAACAAGAATGCCACTTCGTCCACCATTTGGTCTGCCCTTAAGATCCTTAGGAACAATGGACATCTTTCCCATACTAATACATCTGCTATGCCATCAGCCAGCGACCTGAACAATCATTTCTTGACCTTGACATTCCCCACTTGCCACCCCAAGAGCGTGCCTTTCTGATTCGACATTTAGAGCCCAAGCGATCTACTGGCTGTGACTGTGTCAGTCCTGTCATCTTAAAGGCTGCTCCTGCACAGCTGAGTCTACCCTTATCATAAATCATTGACAGTGCTATCTCACAGCAGCAATTTCCATCATCATGGAAATCAGCTATTGTTCATCTGTTGCACAAAGCTGGTTCCACTGATATCTGTTCAACTATCGACCCATCTCAATTTCTACCTGCTGCCAGTAAAGTTATGGAAATGCTGATATGCTCAAAGCTCACCTGGAAACCAACAACTTACTCTACCCATCGCAATCGGGTTCTAGACAAGGTCATTCCACACAATCTCTGCTGCTCAAGCTCACAGACTCTTGGTACTTTAAATCTCTTGACAATGGTGACCTTGTAGATGTTGTGTTCTTGGATATTTCAAATGCTATTGACACTGTTAACCATGAGCTTCTACTGCACAAACTGCGAACACGTTTTTACTTATCATCATCCTTGTGTCAGTTTCTTTGATCATACCTTAATCAGCAGAATCAGTTTGTGCTTGCAAATGGATCTTTCTCAGATTCTGGTGATATTCTTTCTGGTGTGCCACAAGGCTCCATTCTTGGCCCTATCCTCTTCACCACCCCCAATTAACATCGTAATTGATGGCTCTCCCATTGAGCAAGTTAGGACATTCAAGTACTGGGTATATATAATTGTTGATGACAATCTCAAGTGGGATTATCACATCAAATACATAATATTATTGAAGTCTATAGGCAGTAACCTCAGACTATTATGCAGGATTTCCAGATATATTATATCTTTCTAGGAAAGCCCTCACTACCTTCTATTTTTCCAAGATGGCTTCTTATTTCAACTATTGTTCTCTCATGTGGAGTACCTGCTCAGCTGTGGATGCTAACCGTCTACAACTTGCCCAAAACTAAGCAGCTAGGATTATTCTAAAGCGTCCTAAGATTTTCTCAGCAACCGAGGTGCAAGCACAGCTAGGCTGGCATTCACTTGAGGAAGTTAGAAACATTTTCCTTAGATGTCTACTGCAATCCATCAAGGAAAAGAGTGCCACATCCTATCTCTGTGCACTCATGAAGCCTATTGTCACCTGACATGTATATGAGCATCCTCCACCAAGTATTTGTATTTGAACAAGATCAATACTAATTTTGGTAAATTTGCTATCTCGTATCAATTGATTCTTCCATTGTCATTTAATCTTTTGTTTTATTGCAGGCCTAGGTGTATTATGTTAGCTTTTAATTTTATCATGGCAAAACTGTGAAATAGCCTGCATTGGCTAAGTGATCCCATTTCTTTCATTATTCAATGAAATGAAATGAAATGCCATAATCTTCCAGCTTGCATGTGCACAAATGCATCCTAAGCAGGTTCCCTTCCTGTTACATCAACAGGACATTTCAAATCATGGTTGAAGATGAGTACAAACTTCTTTGATCACAGATGAGTACAGTCTTTTCCGATCATGGACTATCACAAACTTTATCCACCTTTTTTTACCAGCATATAATATTATATAGCTACTCCATTATTTAGTGGTTAAGACATGGGCACGAGGGCATTATGACATATAAAATACCGAGTCCCGAGGGTGCGAAGCGCCCGAGGGCGAGTGTATTTTATATGTCATAATGCCTAGTGTCCATGTCTTAACCATTATAGCATCCGTTGCTAACGCTTTATACTGTTGCTAGCGCTTTATACAATATAAAATTGCTGTATAATAGTACTGTTTCTATGGTAACG
The DNA here is from genome assembly GCA_964020155.1 of Chondrilla cf. caribensis. Classification (NCBI taxonomy): domain Eukaryota; kingdom Metazoa; phylum Porifera; class Demospongiae; order Chondrillida; family Chondrillidae; genus Chondrilla; species Chondrilla cf. caribensis. The sequence continues at coordinate 2,043,487 of OZ026566.1, forward strand.
GATGCTATAATTGTGTAAGGTACCTGTACGTATAATCTTCTCTAAGCTTAGCTCAACTAATATACAACTGGGCAATTCAAAAAATCAAGCCTATAGAGGGTAAAGTTCACCAAAGTGAATATGGAATCTTATAGAAATAGTAATGTTACAGCATATAAGCCTAATATTGTAACTATTCTGTGCAGTACTGTGTAAATAGGGTTTATATAATATTAATATTATATTGTTGGTGTAGCAAATATAATATACAATGCTATTGAAACTTTCAATATTTCATGAACAAAAATCTCCATATTCATGAAATCAAACTCAATTATCTATTAATCTCAAATTAACAATGAATATTGCTAAGATGTATAGATTTATAACACAGCAGTAATACAGTCCAATCGTTTATATACAGTGGTTAAGTACTATAATAATAATATGCAAGCATTACTGCCAGGCTTCTGGTCCATGCTTATCTTTAACCACCATAACACTGTCAATAGCTTTACCACCCTAGGTATGGTCGAGAAAAAGTTCATAGAAAAATTATTACATACACAAACTGATCATCATGAGATCATATACATGCATAACAATGTACAGTGTGTACGATGATCATGCCAAACCACTTGATCTGCCAAAAATTTCTGAAAATCAAAAATTCATTAGGAGGGTGGAAATACAAAATAAAACATATTATGTTATCAACATGATAGCATAATAATATTGTACTGCAATACACCTCAATACCACTATGCTGTAGAAATAGACTAGAAATCGAACACATAATAAATAATACACATGTATATGATGGTCAAATTAGATACTATGTTAAACTGAATAGGTGGCTGTAATTTAGTTGAGCCAATTGCCACAACTGAGTGGCTGCTAGATACGTAGAAGTGTCCTACCTGAGAGGTACTGATTTGTTCCCACAACAGATGAGTGGCATTGATCACAGTCATATGCGTGTAGCTGAAATCAGTGCTGCCAAATGCAAACCAGGAAGGCAGGTGAATGTCGAGTTTATCATGTCCTTCTCGGTTGCCCTGTACAAGTGTAAGTGGGGCTATAAAGATGGGATTATCCATTCCATGTACTTTTTTAAGTAGTTGATGGCAACACTAAGGATTACAATACAGTATTATTGTACTGTACTAGACCTCAATACCATAATGGTGTCCATTAGAAATCAAAACTATATATTCCCCTGAATTATTACATCTCAAGTAAGCAAACCTACTACATCCAATGACCAATATTATAAAACTTGCAAAACTGGTTGATCACCTAGGTGTCATCATGGGAAAAATTGAATACAATTCACTAGCCAAATGATTATTCACTCAAAATGTTTCGACAGCTCACTGCTGTCTTCGTCAGTGGTATGAAATACAGGGTGTGTGGATTTGCTTTTACATGCATGCGTTGACAGGTGATGATGTGTTACATAATGGTGACATGTGAATAATAATGAGACAGAAATGATAAAATGATGTAAGCATAATATTATATATGAGTTCAGTTTCCAAAAATATAGATAACATGGAAGTAGTGGAGGCTAAAGGTCTGTATGTGGAGGGTAAGGTTCCGAGTTCTCTGTTCAGTGTGTGTGTGTCTCCTTGTGGATCATCCAGGACTCTAACAGGCATCGTCTAGATCTGTTGCAGTTGGTCTCTACTATCTGTCTTTGTGTCCAGCATATTGTGTGGCCTGTCTTACATGCATGTTCTGCTAGGGCAGATTTAATTATGTTCCTATCTCTAGTTGCTCATTGGTGTTCTTTAATCTTTTTCCTTGTGTTCTTCCAGTTTGGCCTATGTGTGTTTGAGGGCATGTACTGAATGGGATCCGGTAAACAACTCCTGCTCTATTCTCTTTGGGTACGGGACCATTGGGGTAAACTATAAGTTGTCTTAAGGTGTTTATTGGCTGAAAGGTAGTCTTGATGCCTATTCGTCAAATGGCTTCTGAAGTGTTCTTCATATACGGGATGGTGACAAAGGCGGTGTCCGATGTGGTGTTGTCTTGACTCAGTTGGGGACTGGGTTACCACCATCATGTAACACATCATCACATGTCAACACATGCATGTAAAAGCACATTCACACAGCCTGTATTTCATACCACTGATGAAGACAGCAGTGAGCTGTTGAAACGTTCGGAGTGAATAATCATTTGGCTAGTGAAATGCATTCAATTTTCCCCATTATAAAGCTTGTTTCACACAATTGTGGAAAAGATCTGTGTTTACATTTTTGGGGCTGAGTTACATGAAATAATACATAATGTCATACTCTCACACTTTCAACTCACAGGTGCACCAGTAATAAAGTGTACAGGTGCTTTCGGGTTGACATATGGAGACTCATCAGATCCATTATATACCTATATAGTATAATACAGGTAGTGGATAGTTGATTTGGTACACACATATTAGTTAGTTACACTGATATCATATAACTATACTGCTTTGTACAGTAGATCTGGTCCATGTCCAGTAGTGTCCATCTGGACACTACTGGACATCCAAAAATTAGCATGTACAATTTTAAAACTCACTTTTCTATCATACAGTGGCAAAAATCTTTCATAGTTGTGTTCATGGCCCCATATTTCAATATCAACACCTATATATAGTACAAAATTACATATAGCAAAAAAATGGTCATTATGTATTTGTGCATACTATGATACACAATCATTCTTATCAGAAGTTGTACTACAAATAGATTTACAATTGTACTAGATGGTCATTAGTTTCTGAACTGTATGCTTAGCCTGTGGAGATGTATGATTACAAGACTCATACACAATATAATGTACAATCTTAATTATTTTGAAGGCACAATATATCATACTACTTCATGTATACAATACACAGATACAAATGAAAACAGTAATCATGTGAGCAGTAGTTCAAATCAGTAAACCATGGCAGTTCGTGGTGTCATCTTGCTTATCACACAAGTGAAGCAAGGGTTAATCTAGCAAACAAAAATTAATCTATTACATACAGATGCTTTGCATATAATGGATTACCATATTGATAAAATAGCTTTTCCAATGAGTACTTATGAATGATTGGAATTCCTGTTCGTACCTACAATAGATATGGTAGTAAATAAAAATAGTATCCCTTATAAGCAATTGTTAATACATGTATTACTGATATCATGTACGGTTCTTTCCAGGGTTTAGTAGACACCGTATGCACTACACACATGAAGCACACTAACAATGCTGTCTACTTTGTTGCAGTCATCTCCATCATCATCTGCACAGTACATTGGCCTGTGTCCCATAGTGATAATCCACGGCCGTTGAGCTCTTTGCTCTGGTGAATTAGCTGCCTGTTAAAACAAGAAATACAAAGATAGAACATGATAGTATTGATTGATAGTATAATAGTAATAATATCCTAACATGATCGTTAAATGCTTAACCTTCAGGTTATGTTCCAGCCATTCATATTGCCACTTTGGAAGAAATAGTCCATATTCCAAGTAAAAATACACTTCTGTGGAAAAGCTGATGATATGTGCTGGACCGACATTCCAGCTACAAAAGAATTATACAACAAAATTATTATCCAACCACATAGATAAGGGCGAAGAAACAACAATGTTACCTGTAGAAGTAGTTTTCACTGTTTCCGGGCATTTTAAATCGGTTACGATAGTGTGTGAAATTGCTATAATATGCAGATACACAATGTAGGCATAAATTATCATTAAAAGGAAATAATGAATCCAAACAAACAGCAAAAACAACTGTACCTATGCTATCAGTGATGGTATGATTGGTAGTAAAGTAATATTGATGTACAGTAGCTTACTGCCATTCTTCGTGGTTTCCGGGAGCTACCATATATGGCAATCGAGCAGCGATGTCTTCAATGGAGTTCATGAAGTCATCACCATTCTATGATATTAATCAATATTCCCAATTCAGAGTATAGGAGTTCAATAGCATTCGTCTGATTAAACATATATTATGTTATTGTTTGTGGTTTATGAGGAACTCACATCATGTAGATCATATGCAAGATCACCTGGCAATGAAACACAAGACAACTGATAAAAACCCATATAATTGAAAAATTAATGGAATAAAAGTTCAATGTACTCACCCACATGTAAAGCAGCATCAAAACGGCCATTCATAACTTCCTTTGTAATACTTGGTATGCATTGTCCATTCTGATATCCCAGATCACCATATACAACAAAGTGTGGACTCCAATCTGATCCTTCCTTCAAAGTAGTGAAAGTGTAAACCTTGCTCCATACCTGCCCAGATCCACAACTATAGGCTATGAGAGATTAGGATTAAGACATAGTATGTTATGGCAACAATAATGGCAAGTCATTATACATTTTCATTCTACAGCAATAGTAACAAAAGGCTATTTTCATTCCAAGCAATAACATAATTCCCAATTGAAGATCAAAACAGACCATCAACCAAACTGACAAATACTACTGACTTTAGAACTGTACTTAGTTCTAACAATGGCAGTACTGAAGGATTGAGTTGAATATCATAACGACTGGTCCCATAAATATTGGAAATGCAAGCAAATCTGTACAAAAACCGAATTTATTAACAGACAAGGTAGTAGCATTCCAATGGAGGGTGGAGAAAGTAGATTCTCTTGTATTTCTGATGAACATCTCTCCTCAGACTCTTGATATTGCATTGGTGGATGAGTGCAATGGGTGTACGCCTCAAGACCCTTCAAACCTTTGTATGTATGTGTATGATACAATACCCAAGCAAATCCAAGGCCAAGGCCATTTACAATACGAAGGCTGGTCACATACAGGTTGAACTTGCTCATTATATAAGCAAAAAGACATTACAAATTACATTTATTCATTAATGTCACGTATTGTGTGCAGGCACTCTTGCAGCTGATAAGGTGAAGCAAACATTTGTGGCATGAAAGTATTAATTTTATTGTGAGATAAATTTCAGATGTAAACTGGTAGTTGATCACACCATGTTTCATTTCTAGCAAACTTACAATATTTGGTTCCGGGTTTCAGACCTGTCAATTCAACACTATGAATATAGCGCAGCTTCTTGCCATCATCAAACTCTACCATTTCCCCGGAAACATTACTAGTCAGAGCACTCTCAGCTAGTCCATACTTCACAACAGATTCTGAGCTAGGAGCGAAGGTTGTCCACATGACAATAAAGGCAGATACAGTCTCTAAAGTGAAAAAATACAACATGAGTACATCCATTCCACTGTAATAATGGCCATTTTCCACTCATAGTGTAGATGATATTGGGGTTAGTGCTACATTCACCATACAGATACATGGATATTCGTATGTATTCTACATTATTTCCATTATAATTACGTAATGATGCTTAGTTGGCTAGACGTGTGGTTCATTTCAAGTGAAAATGAAACATGTTTGAATTTCAGCAACACTGTTACAATAATGTGATGCAAATACAGTGAAAATCCTCAAAATGTATAGAAATAACAATTTAGTTGAAATGAAAATTGTACTAAGATATCTGAAACAAACAACATGTTTTTTACAATCCACTCGTACAAATACTGCTTCAACATATTAGGTATTTAACATATTTAGGCTTATATACAAGCCTAAATTTTCCCAAACTTGATATAGTTGACAGTACTTTGTTCTGCTGTATGTGGACTTGGTCTGATCATAGACACTCTATACTGGTCTGATCATAGACACTCTAACCTACATTACGTACTTTAGAGTGTCTATGGTCTGATCAAGCTTGAGAACATTTAATTAGGCTTTGGAATGAGCACAGGCGATTATGTTCAATTTACAGATTTGCCATCCTCCACTATACGGCTAGTACAGTTCGTAAGGTATGTACGTAGGTACTGTGTGCTACTGGGGATTGATAACTTGGAGCTAGAACACTCTAATATTCAACACTGAGCTTTTGATACCAGTTAATGTCAGCATTATCGCTAGAGATACGTTGGTGATATTACTAGGAGTGGACGTATTGAGACATTAATACCCTCGAGAGCTATACGGACATGTTTTCTTCAAACATAAAACGGTAACCCCGCGGTCCTGTCACGGAAATTTCGGTCCGCCGGAAATTTCCGTCCTAGGACAAAATTTTCCGGAAAATCTGGTCCGGGGGGAACAAAATTTTCAGGAAAATTCGGTCCTACCTTGAAAATATTGGTCCTACCCTAGCGCTCCTCAAAAGGTTACTGGAAAGTTTGAAATTTTGCGTCTTCGCCAACCAAAAACAACAGTATAATGCTCGCCAAGAGATATGAGAGCGAATCAAGGCTAGAATGGCTTCACAAACGGTGATCAATTGTGAATGCTCTGCAGAATTCACCCATCCATCTGGAGATCAATCGAAAGGGGTGACATAAGGATGAATAGCAGGTATAGTAGTGTTTGTTCTGACTTTTGCTCCTGCTAGAAAATCCACAGTGCTTGTTCTAAGCCTACCCACTGTATGTTCGTTGCCGTGCAATGCTTAACAAGCTATAAAACCTGTTAGTGCGGGCAAGTGAGCTAGGGGCTGTCTTCTCTTTGATTCAGAATATTTAAATTTGTGATATGAATGGTCTCTATACCATCTTTTCTCCTCTTGTCTCACCCCTGTCATTTAGCTATACAATATTATATCCTCTTTATCTTTATCTTCTATTTGTAGTGCAGCAGTACATTTTCTAGGTAGGACTGAATTTTCCTTGTTCCCCTTGTGTAGAAATTTGCAGTGAATTGAACTTTCCATGACATGCAGACACACTATATGCATGCCATGGGTTTTTTCTAGTAAAACTACTTATATAATATGCAACCATCGTCACTATGTACACTGCTGTTGACATAGCATCCTCCACCAAGCTCCCAGTTATATCTGGTGTCCCCCAGGGTAGTATTCTTGGCCCTCTCCTTTTTTTATATTCCAACCATCTTATGAGGTACAGTCACAGTGACCATATTAAATTATGCTAATAGTCACACCGTAATCCAACCACCTCCTTTACTATGATGTGTCTTTCAAGCCCAATTGAGTGTCAAATTAGAGTGGCTAGATGGCATACTGTCGTAAACATCAATAACTCCAGGCTGTTTGCTACTGGTAGAAAGACAGACCCAGTGTTGACCACTGACGTTCACTATCTGTACCAAATTACATTGCCCAGAATTATAGATTTGCTTTTGATTTAACAATAACGTATTCTGCAAGCCACTCTTTTGTGGGTACTGATTTCTTAAACATGTCTGTGCTGCATTAATGTGCATGTCTGATAGCCATGCACCTGAATAAAGCTCTTCTTTATCATTTACTTTCAGGCCTAAATTCTTTACCCAGTACTTGGATTGCATAGAGAGATGGGAAGAAGGGCTCGTTGAACTTAGCTCGATAACTTCTGATGTGCTCGGAACTTTGGTGGAGATAAAAGGAGGCTTGCATTCTACATCCATGTTGCTCAATTGGGCATCTTTATAAGGTGAGAATTCCGGATCCACTGTGCCAATTGTGGATATTGAATCATCCATTGGAACGAAAAACCCTCCTTCTTTACATGGAGTGCTACAGGCAAATGCAAAGCATTGTGAGTGATAGAGGCGCTGGAATTGATGTCAATTGGGAGTATGGCTTGTCTCCCAAACATCAACTGAAAAGGCGTGAAGTGTGTTGATTCATGCAGAGATGTGTTGTAAGCATAGATACATGCATCCAAAAAATCCTGCCATGACTCCTTCTGAGAAGCTATGAATTTAACTATCATGCTCTGTATGGTTTGGTTGAAACGTTCAACGAGTCCATTAGCCTATATGAGTATAATATATACAATGTCATATAATATTATAATATTATTATTCCACTGTATATATATATATATATAAGGGATGAAGGTACACATGTTAAGTATACATATATCGTGGTATAGACCTATATAAAAACATTTTACATTTAATGGAGAATGGTACATGTATATGTCAATTCCCCTAAAGCACGTAAGATGAAGCAAATAAAACAAACAAACATCAGCACACACACACACTGTCACACACACACACGCACACACACATAATATGCACAAATGTCATATAATATATATAATAACCAAACAATTGTACTAACACGGAATACATGTATACTATTCATTCACCTGTGGATGATATGGAGTCGTCAATCTGTGTTCAATCTTCAGCAGCTTCATGAACTGCGTATTCAAAGCATTATTAAATTCTGACCCTTGGTCACTTGTAACAACTTTAGGAATGCCGAATCTCATAAACAGCTACACAATGGTATATACATATTATAATAATTATGGTGTATATATACATGTGCAACCAATGGCATGAGAAAGTTATTTATACTGGGAGATCAGATACATGCTCATCCCTCCAAATTTTAGATACTAATAATCACTCAAAAAAACTCAATGACATGTAGTATCTTCTCTATGTATTTATTATAATATAGCTTGTAATGGTAATGATATGGGCCTGAAATTTCGGGAATGGACCTCCCTACTGTGGAAAAAAACTGTGTTTGGACTGACCTTGAAAAGGGTTGCAGCAACTTCCCCTGCATGTTTGGAAGGCATTGGTGTTGCCTCAACAAACTTTGAAAAGTAATCACAGACTGTCAGAATGTACTTATTCCCTTGAGTCGAAGGTGGGGAAATAGGTCCAATGAAATCAATACCAATCTGGTACCATACAGACACCACGGGAACTGGATGCAGCTCTGGTGTTTGTATATTCATCTTTCTGCCAGTTCTCTGGCAGGCATCACATTCAGAAATCTGGTAAAAAGGAAAGAAGGCTTAATTATATCCATAATGGATTTCATAAAATAATGATCGAATAATATAGGTGATAAAGGGCTGCATGCACATGACATTGTATAATAGTATTAGTTAATAACTGAATATTATATGTGACAAGCAGGTTAGCAAGTCATGCACCCCATGCAGCATATTGTATGCATGGTATAACTTTGGTATTCTCCGAGTTAATTAATTTTGTAGCCTATGTATGTTCCAATACACTCACCAAAGTATTGACATCTTCCACCATACCATGCCACATGAACCGTTCTTTTATCCTATACAATGTCTTCGTCCTCCCCATGTGACCTGATGTCGCATCAACATGACAGGCCTGTAAGATTTTCTTCTGTTCGCTTCTGCTCTGGATATATCTTAGCATGACCTGATCCTGGAAATATTATAATAGTTACAGTATATATAATTCATAAATACACAATATAACCATGCATGACACAGAGCATGTGGATATAGTCTAGTAAGAGTATACTGAAAAAATATATGTAATATTATAATGAAGGCTTAGAACAGTTACAGTTATCTCCACTGACCACAGCAATCACTGGCAAAAAGTACTAATGAGGCTGATCATGAATGAAGAGCATTCTCCCTATAGTATTATTGCTGTGGTGATTGCAAAACATAGCAGCTACTGTAGCTGTAGGATCGATTGAAAATCAATGGGCAGGCTGATGGCCATAAATCGTTTCCTAAGTTATTGCTCAGCATTGTGAATATACCTTTCCCTTTTGCATATGCTTGCACAGCAGTTCACCATCCTTCGATAGGGCGAATTTCTCTGCTTTGCGTCTTATGGTTCGCTTCTTTTGAAGGGAGGATCCCGTAGGATAGGATTTGTCGGCCAAATACCGGTGCACTTCTTCGATAAGATTACCTTCAGCGTCCATTACCGCCTCGCTGCCCGCTCTCAAGAAGTAATTGACCATGCTGCAGTGAAATCATTTCGCGTAGGGATACAACGTAGGACCAATATTTTCAAGGTAGGACCGAATTTTCCTGAAAATTTTGTTCCCCCCGGATCAGATTTTCCGGAAAATTTTGTCCTAGGACGGAAATTTCCGGCGGACCGAAATTTCCGTGACAGTCCCAAATAGTTCGGAACCGCCTACATGTGTATGCTTCCACATGCTCCTAACCTGTAGCTGCTAAGTGAATCTGCTCAGGAGGAGGGTCGCCTGAGGACCCTGCAGGTGTGTCATGGCCATGACAAGGAGCAGCTGAAATCCAAAACAGGAAAAACACAAACAGTGCCCATTTCATATTGAATTGGTCCCAGGGAGATAGAAATAAACGAAGCACTAGATGCAAAGTCCTTAAGTCGGTCGTTTTACGGTTCAATACGTAGCACGGGTCGTATCGATATTTAGAAAAGATCGCTCCAATTTGTACCATAGACCCTAAGTATTATACGTAGATCGCATGCACGTGCATATCCCGTGTCCACCACTCACTACAATTCGATTCGTACGTGTGAGGATCAGGAATCGCAACCATATTATATAAAATCTATGCCGCAACCTAGCCTCCGGTCGGCGAGATTGGGTGACGTCATACAAAATGGAGGCGAGATTGGGGTCTGTGTTACCATGGATATTTTATTCCTACTCTATGAATAAAATTAATTATCCACGGTGTTACACGACACTACAAAAATGCCCCCCACCAGCCATAATGATTGATGACGTCATGATGATGTCATGCATCTGTTCAGGATAGAGGGGTAGAGGTGATCAGGTCTGTGGAACAAAATATTATAGGTTAGAATTAAAAAGATCCAAAATCCAACCCTAACTCTAGCCCTACCCCTAACAAATGCAAGTATGATGTCCTGATGACGTCAATCATTGTGGCCAGTAATGAGTATGTGGGTCCATTCTTTTTCCTGATCCCAATATGCACCTGTTCTGCTTTGTATAATACCAGACAATAGAACTTGTAATGTCCCATTTGGAATTGATACTGTGATAATAAATATTGGCGGCCACCGCAATTATATGCGTGGGTGACCTCGATCGGACTCCCCAAACGAACAGAAACAATTACCTCGCTAACGCTCGGTAATTATTATTATATATTAGTAATCAATTTCAATGTAAGATATTGCAAGCTGTATTATCTGGTGGTATATCACATGCAAGACTAACACGCAATGCAAAATCAAGGAAGAGAACCTGCGCTGCACTGCGAGTGAGCATACTTATCTTTTAATAGTAATAAGTTACATGGTTTCAGGAACTTCATTCATGTAATTACTTCCAAATGTTGTGTATTATTATTGTGTAGTATTATATATATAATATATGGAAGCAAATATTATTGTAGTGTAGATGTGTCGAGCTAGAACCACCTTATACCTGCAGAGTACAAGCCCTACAAGAAAATATACACTTTACAAGTACGTGATGTGTGAACAAGTCAGTTGATCAATAGCTATCAATACTTACGCTAATTAATACCGTAGACAATAATATGATATTCGAGGGTTTTATGATCATAATATTATCCAATATAATTTACTCTACATGTAAACTTTATGATATTGTGTGCATATTATTATGTATTTTGAAATTGAATTACAGTATATGAGTATTTGATTACATTCATTGCCTAAGACCACCAGCAGAAAATCCAATCACTCAATATTTAGGAATAGTGACACTAGTTCCATTGGAAGACCTGGTAAGGTTGAGAAGGAAGGGCGCTGCTGTTTCAGACCATTTGTGAGGCTTCATGTAGCTACTAGCTGATGGGCCATAAGCTGTTTGAAGCATGTCAGTATTTATCACCCCTGGATTCACAGGGATGGCAGCAAGAGGATCTGGGAGCTCTTGAGCCACAGACTTAGTCAGTCCCTCTATTCCCCACTTTGAGGCACAGTAAGCTGACACACCTGGACTAGTACTACGACCCCATCCACTCGACATATTAACAATAATTCCTTTCTTTCTCTCTATCATACTAGGTAAGAAAGCTCTCATGACATTGGCTACACCTGGGAGAGTGGAAATGATAATAGAAGTAAGATAACATTTCCCTTCAGTGCTTACATCACAGCATGCATGCAGCACGATAAGAAGAGTTAACCTTATCCATGATTAACCAACAATATCATAGGGCTTTACTACAAGGGAATACCACTCTCAATAAGCAGTACCAAAGGTAGCTGAAACTTCAGTAATATGTATAACTGTTTGTGGTTCAGAAGCTTCTGAAACACTGTAAGACTATGAGGTGGTGTTAAATTATTTTGGTCATTAGGTGGAGATCTGACGCTGATATTATATCCTGTTTCATGTTCACCATCTCAAATATTTAAGAAAGGAGATAAAAAGGTCTCGTTCAAGACATGGATACGATACAGATATGATAATTACAGGATGTGATGTGTGGCCTGTAAATGGGAATATTACTAGGCATCTTTGTGGTTGTCCCATATGAGCAAGTCCTCCATATACACATAGATGTTAGTATATTATTAAATGAAGCTTGTTTAAGTATCTTCTGATACATGTTGCACGAACAGAGTACGACTTTACTAGAACAAATGTCAATATAAATGTTGTACTGACAATAGTACGAGTAAACTACTCTCTATCACGTTTGAAAAACTTGATGCACTCACCTACAATATTTACTGAAATGACCTTGTCAAACTCATCCTTGGGTATAGTCCAGAAGGTACCAGTAGTCAGTACAGCAGCATTGTTCACAAGGAGATCTGGTATAATTTCTTCACGAAGTAGTTCTTCCTTCCACTTCAATACGTCTTCGTTTTCGACCACATCCAATACCTTTAAGACATGGCTATCCGGGTTGGTTAATTCATTTGTAAGTGACTCCAGGTCGCCCTTGCACCGTCCACAGAGTAAGAGCTTACAACCTAAACGAGACAATTCCAAAGCAAGAGCTCTACCTATCCCTCTGGTTGCGCCAGTTATCAACACCGTCCTTCTAAATTCAACCATTAAATTCTTCAACGTAAACGTATAGTCTAGTTTATCACGGACGTAATACTCTGTACTAGGTGATCGTTGTAGATACTGGTTGTTATAGTATGGAAGATCTATGAAAATACTACGTGTCTAGTCTATCTACACCGCCGTAGACCTCCAGTTATGGGCCTGGGGCGCTAATGGCCAAGCAACTAGGTGTGAATCAAGATATCTTCAAAGATGCTTTTGGATCAATCCAGGAATGAAGTGAGAGAATGTATCCGTGTTGCCCTCGATAACCAACTGATTTAGGGGGAAGGTTAGGTTAGGTTAGGTTAGGTATACTTATTTAGACTGGAGAGGCCACTAGCCCAGAGGGCTACTATCAAGGCTCCCAGTAAAAGAAACACAGATAAGCATGTACAAAACTGAATTAGAAAAGTAATTGATAAATAAATAAGTGAATATACTGTAAGTAAATTGTTAACGGTGGGGAAAAATATATATAAATATAAATATATATTTACAATATATAAATAATTGAAATAATACATTACTGAGATATTATTACATTGATTATTAATACACAAATAAAGCAGACACTTAAGATGAGTAAAATAGAATAACATGCAACAATATAACAATAAGTACAACAACATGCAACAATGCACAGAGATAAGGTACACAAAAGCTAGTTGATGTTACAAAAATATGTGCATGCATGAGTAGTAAATGTATCCAGGGACTGTGCTAACTTGGCCTCAGTGGGGAGACAATTCCATGTCTTGGGACCAAAGAATGCGAAAGCCTTTTTTCCGAACTCTGATGTAGGCTGGGGAGCTGGAGATTGCCTCGGGTGGAGCTACGGGTTGTGTGGTGGCTTTTGGTACAAGACTGGAGCAGTGGTGATAGGTAGCCTGGGCCGAGATTGTTGCAGGCCTTGAATACCTGGGTGGAAATATGAGTGTTGCGGCGGTCTTGCAGTGAAGGCCAACTCAGTTGGTCTCGTATCCATGTGGCAGAGGTGGATTTCTGCTTCTTCAAAATTACACGACCGGCATAGTTCTGGAGTCGCTCCAGACATAGTGCTTGCTCCCGTGTACAACTGTTCCACACAACATCACAGTAATCGAACGATGGAAGTATATAAGCATTGTAAAACTGCAGCATCGCCCTCTTGGGAAGGAACCAGGACATTTGCCGCAGGAGATTGATACTCCTGGACACCTTGTTTGTGACCAGGGCAATGTGGTCGTCCCAGGTCAGGTGTTCATTGATCATGCAGCCGAGGAACTTGAAGCTGGAAACTTGTTCGATTCGGGTGTCGCTGAGATGCAAAACAAGTGGTGGTGGTGACTTGCGGCGGGAATGAATAAGCATACACTTAGTTTTCACAAGATTGAGACGAAGCTTGTTGTGAGTCATCCAATCGTGGCACTTGGTGAGGGCAGAGGACAGGGTACTGGTGATGTGATCGACTGCTGACCCAATTGCGTAGATAGTAGTATCATCAGCAAAGAGAACTGTCGTACAATTTGATGAAAAGACAGAGGGTAAATCATTGATATGCACTGAGAACAAATTGGGACCAAGAACTGAGCCTTGAGGTACACCAGCAGTAATCGGCAAGGGTTGGGACTTGGTTCCTGCAATAACTGAGCACTGGGATCGATTGGAAAGATACTACTTGAACCACTGAAGGGTGGAGGACACAGCACCGCATTGGGACAATTTGCTAAGTAGTAAGCCATGGTCGACAGAGTCAAAGGCTTTTGACACGTCAAGGGAAGGGGGAGATATTAATTATTGAAGATATATACATTTGTACAATGATGAGTAGGCCTAGGACACAGGTTGAAAAATGCAATAAAGCATCTAAGCCTGGCAAGGCAAGTCAATTTAAAACAGTGAAGACAAAGGTACAGATTTAATAATTACATTAATTAAAATTTACAGATAGAAAATAGTGATGGACATCAAGATGGTCATATTAGTTGTTCCTGATTGATATTAATTCCAAAATGGTTTTGGGATAGAGATGGATTCAGAGCAGAGGCCATTTCTTTTATGAGGGGGTCATCTGAAAGTTGTACTGAAGCTAACAGTTGCACTTTGACTTCGGCGTATTGGTATTTCAGGTGGGGAACTTTAAGAGTGTTGGGATGGAAGATGGCAGTCAAGGTAAAGCATTTGGGAATGCTAAGCCATTTCTTGATGAAACCAGTTGCTTTCCATCTGGGTGGTTGAGATGGATGTTTGAGAAATAGCATTTGCTGATAAAAAGAAACTGAGAGCTGGCACCAAGTAATGTTTGTATATCCATAACTTGAACTCCCCGCAAATAGGCCTCGCATGAAGGTCTTGTTGGTTGTTTTTCCATGCTGGAAGATAATGGAGATGCACTTGTCTGGACGAATGGTTAAGCCAAGTGTACAGCACTTGGTATCCAGTTCTAGAGGGTTTCCTGATGTTCCCTAACATCCTCGGATAGAATTGTTAGGTCGTCAGCAAATTCTTTGGCCTTGTGTGGATTGGAGAGGCGACAAGGTTGACTTTCATCAAGGACTTTTGGGGTGTAAGCTGGTGGAGACTTGACTAGGGGCAGGTAGTGTTTATTGTAACAGTTGCCCTTGGCATATGCCCAGGTGGTGGTACTGAGGTCCACATGTTCATATGTGTCACCCCTGTAACCCACTTCAGAGAGACCTTCAGATAGGTGTTCCGATACGCGACAAAGATACAAACCGGATGGTTTTGTAGATTGTGGCTTGTTCCATTTCAAATAGATGACCAGCCCAGGCCTAACAGGTGTCATTTCAAATTTCTCCTCGATGCTGGTGATAGGCATATAATGTGTGACCCAATCAGGTAGAGTGGGTTGGTGGAACATACCGCTGTCTTGGAAGGCATCTTAAAATAGTTGAAGTCTTTGTTGAGAGGTGGAACCTGCATGGGTTGTTTTGTTGGAGAAAACTGCTGATTTTGCAAATCTTCATGGATCCTTGCGGAAGGCTCCTTCCTGTTTCTTGGTACTCTGTTGGTGTTCTGAGACTCTAGCAGCCTGTTTCATACAATTGTGCACTCGAACTGCATTCAGGAATTGTGTTGGATTGGAGGTAAAGGACTTTCAAGTCTGATTTTTTAGGCGGGCTAATCTGTCCATCCCAATGATAACGTCACGGATCCTATTTACCTGTATGTGTTCTCAGTTGTTGCATTTTGCTTTAGGTAGAAGGTCTTTCTCCAGAAGGAATGAAGATAGTACTTGTGAGAAATAGATAGCCGCTTCGGTGGTCGATATATCATCAGAGTTCAATCGTTGCGAAAGTGGAAGTAACACGGAGGATAATTCTTGATCAATCAGTTAATAGTTCTGGGATTGTTTGCTGAGTTGTCAATCTTCTCGTTATGGTATGGTATGGTATGGTATCATTATTATACTGGAGAGGCCACTAGCCCAATGGGCTACTACTAAGGCTCCCAGTTTGTTTGTTTGTTTTGTTTGTTGTTTGTTTATTATAATTATTGTCATCTTCGAAAATTGGAGATTTATTTGCGAATGGTGATGTACCTTTTACTGATTCAAAATTGTTTTGTTTTACAATTCAAGCTCTCTTACTTTCACAGTACAAACTCATGCACATCAATATATGTATCCCGATTGGTGATATTGTCACTTAAGTTCAAAGGCATCGACTGGAGTACATTCGCGATGTACTGGGGTACAACACTTATTAGTGATGTACCCCGGTCTTTAAGTGACTGGTATTAATTAATCACCAGCCATTGTTATGTGCCCATTGTGTATTCTCGGCTGTATTCTTGGCTCGAGCCATTCTTCGACGTTCTCGACGGGGTTTGAAAAAGGTTGTTTCTCGGATTTTCCATTAGAAGAAGCCATAACCGTTGCTTCGTTCGTTCGGTAAGTATCCTAAGCCTCGTTGGTTCGGCAAGTTTCCTCGTTCGTTCGGTAAATACTCTGAAACTCGTTGGTTCGGCAAGTTTCTTTGTTCGTTCGGTAAATACTCTGAAACTCGTTGGTTCGATGAGTTTCTTCGTTCACTCGGTAAATATTCCTAGGCTCGTGGATTCGGCCACTTTCCTCGTTCATTCGATAAGTGTCCTGACGCTCGTTGGTTCGGGAAGTACGGACAGCCAAGAAGCCATCTGAATTGGTTGATAGCAACCTCCAGCTCTTTGAGAAAATCGTCTTTTTCGATGTCGTGAACGAAATCCATCTCCGCTGCTCGTAATCGTGCTATTGAACGGGATACAACTATTACATACACGTAGCTTTTAACATAGATACTCTAAACTACGTAACCTAGTTTAGAGTGTCTATGCTTTTAGCATCATCAATTTACTTAGCGTGATGATTTGTGCCATATAAGATTTTTTCCTTCAAAAATATATATAGTGTATTAGATGATGTATTAGCTCTATGTGGTATGCCCGTTTCAAGATGTAATGTTCATAACCTATTTCTTATTAATAACATTATTATAATATTTTTTGTTTCTTATGTATGTTAACCCAATTGCCATTGTATCTTGTGGAGTGCTACATTGGACCTATCCGTGTCCTAGCACCTTATGGTGTGGTGCACTTTAATAATATTGATTGATTGATTGATTGATATAGTCTTTTTAAGAGCGTATATGTATATTCATTGGATTAGTGGGGTTAGGATATACTGTACATACCTATACACATATTTTTTACTGTACCACAGTTTAGGGGTACATGCATCCATAAATTCTAGTTTAATATGCTGTATTTCAATTTTGAAGATATGGCAGATTTAAAGAATTTGGCAGATCAACTTGATATGTTCAATACTGTTTGTATATTAAATTGGTATTGGGAAATGTGGTGGATGAAAGATTTGGCTGATCAACATGAATTCACTGTACATGTATTTGTTGTGTTCTATAGGGAAGACAATCAGCAAGTAGTCTCTATAATATGTAACAACTAATTGTGACAATAATTAAATGCCTTCATTTTTCAGAATATTGTAGATTTATCTCAATCGGTGATAGTGGATCAGAAACATAAATGGGAAGATAAGGCCAAGGAATTGGGATTAAATGATCCAGCACACTGGTTGGTGTTTGGCATGAAATCCCATCCAGGTGCATAATATGTCCTTGACACCATATTACATACATGGTTAACACCAATTTCAAAGTGTATGTAGCATTTGTTTTGTTGTTTACAGACAATAACTCATTGAACTATGCATTTTTCCTTATCATGTACATTATTCATGGCCTAACACAGTTTAAGTAGTAAATATTTAGTAAATTACAGTAATCATAGCCGAATGTAAGAATACGAAATGTAAAGAATATAATTTAGCATACCCTTTACAAGCGTATGATGAGTTTTTTTTAAATCTCACCTTTGTAGGATTTTGTATGATACTGAATCTGTTCCAAGAAGGTGGGCAACATGGATGGGCGAATAGATGTGTGATGGACTACCCACGAAATCCTAACAAGTGTAACCTTGACAGTGGTGATGATTTGCCTGGAGAAGTAATAAGGTAGCTGGTTTTATGTTATATGGAGAAGAGTTGGGTGACTGATATTGATGTATGTTCTGCAAAATGTCCTCCACAGCAGTGTAAGTGGATATTCTCTCTCACCAAAACTACGCTGGGTAACTATGGGATATCATTATGACTGGAATACTAAGGTGCTCCCTCATGATATGCAAAAGGACTTGTAAAAGTTGTGATCTATTCCGTCTTTTCATAGTTGTACTACAGTGACAGGTATTCCCCTTTCCCCCTTGAATTGAGTGAGTTGACTTCATTGATTCTAGAGGTGGTCGGACATCCCAAGTTAGTACGTACATGCATTACATAGTGTGACTATACCGTGTTTATTCCCAGTAGTATTTGTTCTTTGTTACACTCATGTATGTTTATTCAGATAAATTTGCTGTTTCAACTTTGAGTAGTGCACTATAACTGTTGTTTCTCATTCCAACTACAGTATATATATGTACGTATGTATGTATTATTCATTAATTATCATTCTATATACGTATATGTAATTGTGTTTGTTGATCTCTTAGTTTCAGTGCTGAAGCTGCCATTATTAATTACTATCACATGGATTCAACCCTGTCAGGTCACACAGACCATTCTGAATTAGATCTCAGCTCTCCTCTCATCTCAATGAGGTATGAATGTACTATTGTTTTGCAATATATGCAGTGCATACATTATGTGTATGAATTGAAACTGTCTGGAAAAAAATCCACTTGCTAAAGCTGTCAGGTTGTGAAGTTTGCAAATTGCCACATCCATCGTTCATCCTTGTTTGCTTCAATGACTGTGTCTTATAAATTGGTCCTTACATACTCTCCATACCTATAGAGTTTCTACTTTGGTTTCGCCTATGTCCGAACATATACAGTAGTTGTCACTAGGACCATTATATAGTTGTTTTTTTACATACCTTTCTATGTCACCAAGTGTAGTAAATGAATGTTTCTACCTGTAAATGAAGGCGTACTCTCCAGTTTCACTTTAATCTTTGTGTAGTTTTGGTCAGAGTGCTATATTTCTTTTGGGTGGCCAAACGAAAGCAGAAGAACCTATTGCTATGTTTCTCAGAAGTGGAGATGTCATCATTTTACATGGTGACTCAAGACTGTCGTATCATGGTGTCCCCAAGATTCTGAGCATTTCAAATGACGAAAAATCAGTAAATTGTTTGTCACCAACATTTTTGGACACAGCTGTGAAGGCTGGCTTATATTCTGACTATGGGATGTTTGGAAACTGGTCCAATATCTACTCATACATGCAAAAGTCTAGAATTAACATTAGTGTAAGACAGGTGTTTTCAAAAACTTCTTAATCAGCATTTGTATATTATCTATTGTGGAATATTTGTGTGGATCAATTTGCATTTATAATTCAATTTTTGCTAATGAAAATATTTTGTTTGTTTGTTTAGGTTGCTCTCTAATTACTGTATTATCTATTAAATGTAATACGGTTCATTGATTGTACATGATGCAATATTACATATTGCTATTGCAATACTTGAATGATTAATTTAGTGCTGGGGTGGTTAATTCATCGATATCCATTTCAAATCTATTTATACTTAGTAGTCATGCAAAAGTATAATATAGGTATGGACATGTAATATAGTAGCTAACCTTCTACCAGGAATGTGTGGATAAAGAATATATGCATGGTTACATAGTACTTTATGTTCTGTCATACCTGGATTCAGTTGCCCAATCAGTTTGCAGAATGCTATTTGGTGTGTACAAACGTCAATGGCTTTGGATGGTGGCATTTACAAACCTTTGATGAGATATAGGCATTTTGCACACCTGGTGAAATGTGAGGTTAAGAAACTAAATGACAGTAAAGAATGTAACCTGTGTTCACTATCGATCAGCTCTAGTACGTGACATTGTGCAGACTTCCCACCTTAAAATATGTGATTATAATATATGCTGCAATGTGATTTGTCATTGCAACTCCACCTCCTAGAGCAGTTAAGTGATACACAACCATACCAGACCCTTTATCTGCACTGGTCTTTCCTGGAGTATATGTGATGGTCAGCTACTCCAGACTAGCCATAAGTAGTAATTAAGTACATAACAGAATTAAAGCCACTCTCACCTGATTTCATACTATATTCACTCAAGGATTTATAATATTCAGTGAAAAATTTCTCATTGTGTTGGTGTAGCCAGTCTATAGCTATCTAGGATTGCAATAGTACGTACAGTAGAACCTCGTTCAAACAAACACTCTTAAGACAAATCTCTTATTAATACAAACCAATTTTTGAACATTTTTTAGTTTGCTGTACTAGTGTACATAATAATAAAGTAAATCCTGATAAGAAGAACATTTGATAACAAGAACTGATTTAGTGGGTCTCTTGTAGTTTGTCTTAACGAGTTTCTACTGTATAAGTGATTACCTCAGGCTTCACTGTTGCATGGTGAGGGGTACTCCCTTGTCTCCACTGTAGTAAATCCACTCCCAGAGTTATAGCATGCTGTATTATTTGCATGTATGATGTTATATGTATTGGCTGATCGAAGTTATATGAGTGTAAATGCATCTTGAGAATGAGGTATCTGAAGAGTAATTTCACTCAAGCAACATTATGTCAACTCTACCGCAACTCACTGGTTATTTGATTTACATACTTGAACTAACACGGATATATAGCATTGCCAAAGATGAGAAATAAAAAATGTAACCTTTATTCTACCACTAGCTCTAGTACTTGTGCAGACTTCTCACCTCAAAATGTATGATTATATATGCTGTAATGTGGTTGTGATTTGTCAGTGTTGACTCCACTTCGAATTCCTAGAACAGAAAGTAATACACAACCATATACCAGACCCCTACTCTGCACTGGCCTCTCCTGGCCATGGAGTATGACGGTGAGCTACTCCAGACTAGCAAATAAGTAGTAATTGAGTATACACTGTAACAGGAATTCGAAGCCACTCTCACCTGATTTCCTACTACATTCACTCAATGATTTATAATAAGGTTCTCACTGTGTTGGTGTCTATGCTACTATAATAGCCAGTCTATAGCTATCTAGGATTGCAATAGTATAATATTATTATTATACGTATAAGTGATTACCTCAGGTTTTACTGTTGCATGGTGATGGGTTGTCACTTTGTCTCTGCTGTAGCAAATCCACACCCAGAGTTATAGCATGCTGCAGTACATGTTATATGTATTGTCTGAAGTTATATGAGTGTAAAGGCATCTTGAGAATGAGGCATCTGAAAGAGTAATTTAACTCAAGTATCATTATAATGTCAACTCTACAGCAACTCACTGGCTAAGTAGTTGAGTACATACTTGAACTAACACGCATATAGTAATAGGAACAACCATGCAAGACACCCCCCGAATTAGATAAGGAACACAACTAGGGGTAGGACCCAGATAAATCAGAAATTAAGTAATGCATCAATACAAAATCCATAGGCACAGTGTGAAAGCAAAGCAACAATTTACATGCACATATTATACTACATGTATATAGTATAAACACTATACAGTACTTTTGTTTTTGATCATGATCAATTTGTTTAACTCTGACTGCATCATGTGCAACTGCAGAGAAACCCTAATTTGAAGGTTAATTGGGGAAGTCTAGCCTTCTCGTAACATTGCTCTCATCAAGTACTGGATGGGATGAAGTGCATTGTGACTGTTTTTCTGGTGTTTCGTCAGCCTGCACAGTTATTCGCATCTGTATAGTATAGGTATTGTATTATACAAACTGCACATGAACTTTTACATCAGTATATATACTCACATGATATGGTTTGGACCACTTCACAAAGGCACTACAACGAGGAAAGCGTATTACATCAATTCAAAAAAGAACAAAAAAGTAAATTGCAAACATGGAAAAAAGGAGAACAAGTACATGTATATACATTCTTCAACTATACTATGGCAATGTCCTTTCAGATGCAGTTGATGAAAAATCCAATTATTATGATGTAGTAATAATAATTGGACTGTGATTTTTGATCACATTGTTACTGAGTAACATATATGTAATTACTCCACTAAACAGCATGCTCCATTCACCTTTTAGCAGTGTTTCTCCTTTCGTCTGATTCATCACTACAATCCTTTACATAAAGTAAGACACTTCTATTGCAAATGTACTCATGAGACAGCATGCTTTCATTGATTAGCACAGGAGTTGAGGGCTTTCCCTTCTTATAGCAGTGAGCATTGTGTAGGGGGTTTGAGTCATCATCCTCATAACCCTTAGTGACAACCTAGACAGATGATGTTACATATCACTAAGACGTTACAGTAATATAAAATAACCAGGATGCATTACATGACCAAGTTTACACCAGAGGTACGTAGTAGTGTTCAAATTGCTCCAATTAACCAGACTTAACAACAACTAGCCACATGAATCACATACCCTGACAACATATGGATCTTGATCAGAACTAGGTTACATGCAATTAGCCAAATTTATAGGTACTAAAACCTGATACAACTAGATGACTCCGGAAGTATAGGTATGAAACAAAACAAAAGGAATATTGGACAGAATGATAATTTATTTCAGACCAAAATGACAATGTTGTTGACACTGTATTGATTATGCAGAATCATGTAATTTACACAGTGATTACATACTTATTATTATAATGAAGATGACAGCAATGAAGACATTATGTATTATAGTACAGTACAGTATACACAGCACATGTTCAATGCAAACTTACATGAACAATGCAGTTATTTTTTATCCATATTTGATCTTCCTCAGGAGCAAGCTTGGCCACAGCATCCACTAAATTGCCTCTCTTCTGTTGTCAGATAATGCAACCATAGTGATGTACTTGCATACAGTAATCAAATCACAGCAATAATATACACAGAAGGGCTGTCAGTCCAATCAGGTGATCAGGTCAAACATAACTCCTATAATATACCACATACACATGTTCAGCTAGTACATATGAACACAAGAAAGAGAAGGCTCTGGACTTGGGCGAAAAGTTGTAGGCCCAATAAGTACAAACTAAACAAACCAGTTATAATACCGATGATCCTTAAAGTATCAATTACATGATACACTCCTTACTTCGTTTGGAATTGATGTTTTTGGTTTTAAATTACTTTGGACATCACTGACTCGATAGAGAGTTCTGGTATTTATTCTTTCCCACAGTTGTTTTACCTACATGGCAGCAAAGAGAGTAGATAAGGAATTCGAAAGTTCACTATGGAACAACATTTTACTACCTCTTCATGCTTGCATATTCCCTTTTGCAAGGCTGCTTGTTTAATTATGTCCATAATGCTGTCCTTGAGACAGAGAAATCGAGACACAGAAAACTCTTGGCAGCAGGCAGTTAGAGTGAAATTCCTCCTAGCACCAAAACAAAGGCTTGATGAACAAAATGAAAGCACGTATACAGATATAGCATCAGAAACTTACCCATTTTCGTCCCAAAGAACAACATCTTTGGCCAACTTCAATAGATTAAGAAGCCTTGAAGAAGTGAAATTGAATGAGGTAATATTATATATGTTGATGTTCATCATTGATTTCATTATTAATTATAAGAAAAGCTTTAATGTAATATGTATTATGATATACAGTAAGTACTCACATGTATTCCAGAGCAATGACCGTTTTGTGTTGACGTGCTATTCTGTGGTTTGTATGTTGTCCGAAAAACATAGTATACAAGTCTTCTTGAAGCTATGTATATGGACATTGGGATCGAGTAATACACACTTCATGATCAAATTTAATCATTATGTTAGTTTATGAAATACATATTGTATTTTACAAACATTTTACACATATCAGACTGTAGTAAAGCCCTAGGTATTTGAAAAAAACAATCATGTAAATTGAAACTAATAATTGTTCACTAACTTTATCTCTGAGAATGATGGAATTATGAGCACATGGTTCTTCCTTGGATGTCTGTACAGATGATACTTGAGCACACTGCAGGAACCTCTTGATATAATTGATGCCAACAATATTCAAATCCCGGTTGTCTCTTGCAAGGTAGTCCCAACAACAAACATCCACTCCATTTTCAGGTTCCCCAATCACCTAGTATAATTATCATCATCACATAGTACCTGTGTAGTCTTGAAAATTGCAATTACAATTGAAAGAATGTACATTTTCATCAACAAATCAAGCTGAATTGGTCGGATGACATTTACAATAGATATATGATTAAAGGTTGCACACGGTCACTATGAACATTTTGACTTACTATATACAAATTATTTTACGAATGTTGTATATAAATTTCAAGAACTTGTGAGATGATACTTAATGTACGTACATGCACTTTAAAGACTATGTTCAGTATAGATATGTATGTACAATCACTTAGTAGAGATTCTTTACGCAGTAGGCCCCACTCAATCTCATACTGCTTATAATAAGATCTGGTTAAAATAATAAAAATAAATAATTGTTTATATTTACTACAGACTATTGTATATAGCCTATTTATTCAAAAGAATAGAGCAGTGTATCATAACCGTACTCACTTCAATCTTAGCAGGACTATACATCTTGCGATCAAAAATAATGTGTGTATGGTATGTCATTACATGCCTAAAATAATAGTCACACTTCAAAGTTGATCAATTACATTCTTGGTGAATGTGAAGAGAAGGCCAGCCTCTATTTTGTTGAGGAGTTAACCATTAGGTTGGACTCCTCTTGCTTGGGCTCAAAAGCTACAACATGCACACAATACATCATATTAATTTCAACAACTTGGGTAATGGGATGTTCTTGTTGAAGCAATAACATTGCTTTGGGGCTTGAATACTTATATAATAGTAATTTATTATCCCATTTGACTGGATGCTAAACAATTGAGGACAACACATACATAAATACATGACATAATCCTTACTTTGTAAAGAAACCTTTGACTTGCAGGCCTTCCCTTGTAGTCCTTCAACAAAAATAATGAGAAAATGACATTAATTTTCATAATATTAAATTAATTTTGGTCTATTTACATGTAGGTGATTTACATACCTCATCAGTAAGGGGGCGGCCTAGTATCATTTCTTTGATAAATGTTATATTTTTGTCCAACTCTTCTCCGAAGGCTGTCTCAAAAGATTTTAGGATGTGAGGCTTCTCGCACATTTCCGAGTATATTTGCATTGCTCTCCATCTCTCATTAAGGAACTACAAAAGTTGCAAAAGCATCGACGATGAATTTCAAAAACAAATGATTTGAAATGTTTTTCACAAGCATCAAAGCACTCTCTATTGACATAAGTTTTTGGAATTGAATCTTTAAAGGGAATTTGTTATATGAAATGGACTGACATTTACAACGTCACACTAACTACTGTATTATATTTTACAGTATAAAATTGTAGAAATCACTGGATAATCTTCAGCAGACTCTTCTGGCACTTGATCTGCCAAGAACATGTCGAAAACACAAGATAGTGGTCCAACTCCTGTCATGAAATTTAATGTTGATAAAACTGTGATCATGGCATTCAATCTACCACAACATCACAAACTAAAATTGATGATAGGTAATACTATAACACTTACCTAAGTTTCGACAAAGGCCCGCAATCTGTACACAGAGGATGTCCCATTCTGTTATCTCTGGGGGATCTTCCCTTCTACACTCCTTTGCATTTTCAACTAGATGCTTTAAAAGTTCTCCTGCCAAGTATGCCACTCTGCATTGAAAACACTCAACCTGTGTCAAATTGATTGGCAAGTGCAGAGTGCTAACTATCTTACCCAATACTGTGTTCAAACACATTGTGTGCAGCACCTGGAAACACAAGATAACATGTGTGTCCAATGCCGTTGATCCCTCTAAGTCTCTGAAACTCCACAGTGTCAATGAGCTGAACTATCACTGGGTGTATCTTAATTTGACCATGGAGTGGATCATTAAACATCTACAGATAATAATAATTAATTTGAGTTGAAAACAATTTGAATAATAACACAATATTTCTGGGTCATGTTAAAACTGAATACAATAAGAAAGTGATCTTTAATCACAAATACATATTATTACAAGTTCTATGGTAATGTTGCATGGATATTGGATCGAGGAAGATGTCGGGATTGAGAAGATTTCAACACTGGATATCTCCATAGGTCTACCACAATTATAGGTTAAAACAAGTTTTAACTATATACCACTGACAAAGGTAGCAGTCAGCTACCAAAATTTTGGTGAAATAAATTTTCTGTGGCTAGTGATATTCCAATTAACGTAGTCACAGTGTTAACTATGATTGTGAGCTTACATATTAGCTGTGTGTGCTAATATAAATTAGGTAACGCATCTACATATAGTTTAACAAATTATTTTTGCCTTCTCTACCATTTCATATGTAGCACCCATATATATATATACATATGGGGATTACAGGACATGACATTGTTAAAATTAAATATAGGAATAACAAATATTGTACGTATAATCAAATGGCATATACTACACTACTTTTCATAAAAAAAGGACAAAATGTGGTGTATTGATATCCCTAATAGCAAGTATAACATGAGAAATTGGGAAAAATGAGCGTAGAATCATTATAAAATAATATACTTGATAGCTGCAAAAATATTTGATCGCCTAATTGTCAACACAGCAAAATTTAATGTAATTCAGTGGTCAAAAACGATTTTTAGGGGCTGCCTGTGGCAGCCCCTATATTGTTTTCATTTCGACTTCCGATATGTAACGCTCGATATATATATATTATTATTATTATTATTATTATTATTGTGCTGATGTAGGGAGATTCCCAAAATAGCACATACAACAGTCAATAGACAAAACAATTTATAACAGTTCAACTCTTCTATTCCACATTCTCATAACTATCCTAGAAATCGTCTTCTCATGCAATCTTTTCATCACATCATTTAATTTGTCGTCCTCTTTCTTCATTAGCTGTTCCAGATCACATCGCTCATCTTGTAGGGCCTCCCAGGATGTGAGGAAATGCCTCTCATCTCCCATCTCTTTCTTGCATAGCAGACAGATCCTATCTTCTCTTGCTACTCCTCTCCATCTCCCCGTTTCCACTTCCAGCTTTGCACATCCACATCTCAATTCCCCTATCAGCTTCCTCTGATCTTTGCTTTGCACTCTAACTGCTCCTCCCATCTTCCACTCTGCAAAAGCTATATCTCGTACTAAAACTTCCCAATATCCTAACTTCTGTGATCTGCTGCAGCCCTCTCTCCACTCTTCCCGGAGCTTCCTCCATGCACATGCCTCCAACATCCCGTTCACCTGACCAAGTGACAAATCTGCAAAGATTTTTCCTGGCGAACCATGCCCATTCCACCCCATACACTCCAAGAACCCCTCATCCCCTTCCATCCATCCTACCCCCTCATTTGCCCATACCATCACTCTATTCAGTAACCTCATCTTCTAATTTCTACTAGCTTTTATGTAGTACTTAATCGCCCTAATTTTCGCTTCCCATCTCACAGGCATCCACCCCGCCTCCAATTCCAAGCCCAAAAGGGGGAATTTGGAGTGAACCCCCAAACGACTTCTAATTGCTGCCCGTTGAACCTTCTCCAATTTATATTCATTTCTACATAGCAACCCCCATACTTCAGCAGCATACAACATGGAACTTCTCACATACGACATATATAGTTTCGTAAACGTTTCCCACCCTACATTCCCCAAGCCTCTGATTAATCTATTCACCATATTCATTATATATATATAATTCATTATATATATATAATGTGTGCTCCTACGCGTAACTGCAACAATGAATTTATATTATAATTTATATTGCGCGAAATAAAGATGGCCGATTTTGAACGCCGACAATTAGAATTTGGGCTAGAATTTGTGCGCTAAAGCTTCGCCGAACGTAATAACCTCAGCGAAGGTTCTTCTGAACCTAAGAAAGACCTCCAAGTAATTTGAGTGCGGGGGGCGGCAGCCCCACGAGTTTTTGAACTCGAATTATTTGTTTTATATATATTTTTTATAATATATATTGTTTTCATTTCGACTTCCGGTATGTAACGCTCATCCGATAGATATATAGATATTATATATTATATATATATAATGTGTTCCTACGCGTAACCGCAACAATGAATTTATATTAGAATTTATATTGCGTGAAATAAAGATGGCCGATTTCGAACGCCGACAATTTGAATTTGGGCTAGAATTCGTGCGCTGAAGCTTCGCCAAACGTAATAACTTCAGCGAAGGTTCTTCTGAACCTAAGAAATACGCGCAAGTAATTCGAGTGCGGGGGGCGGCAGCCCCACGAGTTTTTGAACTCGAATTACTTGTTTTTCACCATGCACATGAGTGTATGGGCATGCTTTTATGCATGCAGTGACAGTTGATGTGTGATGTAACAGATGATGTAAGAATAATAATGATACATAATTTTTAAAACATAATGGGGGAGAAATGCTTTACTACTGAAGCATCACATATACATATGTAACTCTCGGACACAGGTGTAAAAACAAAACAAACAGATAATGTTTGTGTATTTAAACCTGGCAAGAATGTGAGTTTGAATATAAATCGTTGGATAATGATAAATATATTAAAGATAATTGTGATAATAATACAAATATGGTTAAGGTGATCGTAGTGTTTTTGCGAGCTAAAAAGATGGAATACGAGCAACTGATTGCAGTCTTAGCTGTAGACTGTAGGATTGTAAGCTAGTATGTATGATGGATATTTGGACAGGCTGCTGATAGCTCAGTCGGTGTTGATGGAAGATAGTGGCCGAGGACACCCATTTCTAAAGCGGTGTAGTTAGCTTTCCATCCTGCTCTGGTGACATCTGAGATGAGATGGATGTATTCTTGTTTGGTGGATTTTCTCTGGTGCGCTGCAGCCATTGCCTGTTCTGAGTTGCCACAGACTGTGAGTTCAAGAAGGTGCACTTCTTTTCTATGCATAAGAACCAGATCTGGTTGGCAACCAGTTATAGTTGCCTCTGGTGGCATTGTGGCTGGGAGGAGCTTCTGTTGCTCTGAGGTCGGGCAGGTCTGCAAAGATTTTGAAGGAGTCATTTAGGATGTTTCGAAGGTGTTATTATAATAGATGGGTAGAAGAACAAAGTCATGCCGCCGTGTAAATCTACCATCTTCCAGGGCTGTGGGACAACTTTACAGAACATGCACAGTGGTGCATGGGCTGTGTTTGCAGAGGCGACAGGCAGGTGATGTTTGGATTCTCCAACGGTGTAAATTCATGGGAGTGGGAGGGTGTCGGAACCTGCCTTGAGTAGAAATGGTAGTTGACCTCTTGGGAGGCCATCCATAATTCTGCCCCACAATTTTGTGCTTTCTTCTAATTTGATCACTTGGCTAAATTTGCTCTGCACCTCTAGGGATTGTAATGTTTTATTCCAGGTGTGCTTCTCCTCAGTTAGTAGATGGCATCGAATAGCGGATTTTAGAGCTTTCTTACCCTGGCCTGCATCCAGCATCTGATGTAGTGATTTTATTTCTATGCTGATTCCTACATTCTCCAAGTAGGTTTGGCTAGCAATGAGACTTGACAATTCGAAAATGGCTGAATCTGTTGAACATGTGAGTGTGGATAGTAGGGCTAGCTTTGCTTTGTTCTTTTGATAGGAAATTGTAGGGATCACTGATGGATGATGGATTGAGGCAAGTGTTGCATTTCTTGGAAGCTTTAACCATTTTTATGAGCTTCATGATTCGATTTTCAAGAGTTGCTATTGTTGTTTGCGGATTGTTGTTGACCATCAATTGAAAGTGAATTGCTGGAATTAGATAATGTTGCAAGATCCATAGCTTAATTTCTCCTCAGATAGGACGGTCATTAATTTTTTCCAAATTTTGAATCATAAGTTCTTTTAGTTTGACACTAGCTGAGCGTTTCGATTGAGTTGGACACCTTGCGAAAGTGTGGACAAGGAATTTGATAGGGGCTTTGGTAATGCTTGATGTAGAGTCCTCAATGAGTTGAAATGTCGAGGTTGGCATGACCTGTCCTTGTTCCAGTACCATTGAGGTACATTTGGATGGGTTTAATTTCAACCCTAGGCTAATTATTGCCGCATTAATCTCTTCCAATGCTTTTTGATGATCTAATCTTGATGAAGTGATGACAGATAAGCCATCTGCAAAGCCAGTCATTCTCTGTTCATGGCCATAGGAGTATTTGATGGACAGTGGCGGTTCTTTGGGTGGTTTTGGGAGATTATCCAGTGACTCTACAAATTTCTTGGCATTCCTCCTGGCTAGTCTCCATGGCGTAGTCCTTAAATCGATACATTCTGTTGCACCACCTGGATATAGGATAGTGGCTTCTCTTCTCTCCTGAACAGTAGCACGATACCAGCCAATGGGCTGAATGAGGAATGAGGCTGGCTCGTCCCAGTGAATATAGATGGTTGTTCCAAGTAAAGGTAGGTGCCCCGAGTTAGGTACTGGGAGGGCAAACCTGAAGCCTTGATAATTCCATTTATTGGCTAGGTGAAATTAATGGGACTTAATGTTAGAAGGGACATGATGGGGGACATCACCTGTATATAAGACTCCTTGCTCTATTGGGAAGGGTGGAGAATTCCACTACTTGGTGTGGATGTAGCCAACCAACTGAGAATAACAGTGTTTCACATAGTTGATGATTGGATGGGGGATTCCTACGAAAAATAGCATGTCTTCGATTAATTCATGTGAAACTAAGCCAAATGCATTCTTCAGATCCAGGAACGTTATGGAAACTGGTAATTTCAGGTCTCTAGCTTGGTCTAGGATTGTATTGATGGTTGCTATATGTTCTGCAGAACCACTAACTCTGTGTAGGAATCCTTTCTGAGCAGATGGATCAATTATCTCATTCCCAAGGCAATATCTCTCCAACCTTTTTGATGGTATTTTGTGGAATATTTTTTCCTGTGGTGTCTGTCAAGGCAATTGGATGAAACTTTGATGGATCATCGGAGCTCTCACCTTTTCCTATGAGGATTATTTTTCCTTTACACCATGAAGGCGGGCATTGGTTGGAGTTTCTCAGGATTGCATTACATAGCTGAGCAAGAAATTTGTGTGTTGTGGGCAGATTCCAGAGGTGGTAGTATGATATCTTTGATCTTATGATCCTTTGTTACAGTGTTTTATTGTCTTTTTGATGGCAGCAGAGGTTGTTGTATCAAAGGGTTCTCGTTTGTCTGTTGTCATAACTTCCCTACCACATGATGGCATGCCCTTGCATCCTGCGCTGTTCTGTTTACTGAAAGATGTACTGAAGAAGGAGTAAGCTGTATCTGATGAGAATGAGGGCATAATGGAGTTACTTGATAGGACCGATTTATTTTTTTTTACCGACCGATTATTATGAAAAAAGAAGCTACTTAAAAAGTTGTCTGCACATAGCAGGTATGATTCAATTTCTCTATTTAGTGTGTGGCTCCTCCTGGATCATCCAATAATAGGCATCATCTAGTTGTATTCTGGTTCATCTTCAATATCAGTGTCTGTGTCCAGTCTATGGTGTGGCTGTCTTACATGTTCTGCTAAGGTGGATGTGGTTATGTTCCAATCTCCAGCTGCTCGTTAATGTTCTTTTAATCTCTGTTCTATACCTAGGGCCCTTCCGGTTTGGACTATGTATGTATGTTTGTGAGTATCTACTGCATGGGATCTGGTGAACTACTCCTACTGTATCTTTTCGGGCACAGGATCCTTGGGGTGGACTATAAATTATCCAGGGTGTTCCAAGGTCGCTCTGATGCCTAGAGGTGCATGGATTCGCCTAGTGGCTTCTGAGGTGTTCGTTATTGATAAAATCAATAGGTGGTGACAGAGGCGTTGCCTGTTGAGATGTTGACTTAATTGGGGACTGCGTTCGGATGGGTGGCACTGTGCAGTGCTCTAAATAGTCCACGCGTCCCATAATATTGTGTGTATGGCGTCTAGTATATATGAAATGCACCGTACCTCCACGGAATAGAGAGGGTTTCTTTCGGAACATTGTGGATCATGACGTTTTATTAGTAGCTGGTACCTAAACTTTGGAAAAAGAAAATGGTAGAGAGAATTTTCGGGATCGGTACAGGTCTTCATCATTTCTCTATCAAAGAGCGATTCCTTAGGTGTCCTGTAATATATTACTCGACATTAATCTATTTTCAACGGTGTTTGATACAGAATCGGTTAGCTACACTCCATATAAACACTGATTCTACTAACTAACTACGTAACCACAATGTAATTCTACACAGCAAATATGGTTCATTATGGATAGACAGAGGGACGCAAACTTACTTTCCAATCACTAAGTCTTGCATCTGCCATCTTTTCAATTTCTCAGAATCTTATGCAAATTAAGCCATCTGGAGGAGATTGGGTGCACGCACCAAGTTTTAACGATATTCATTCATTGGGCAGGGATACGCAAAACCGCGAAGTTGGGAATAAACAGGAGGGTCAGAGTACTGTATCTCCGTACTTTTACCCGTAGAAAAAGAGTGTCACACGGCGGTGTTTATGATGGCAAAACAAGGCGAGGATAAGCCTGATTTGGTTTAAAGTCACTCCTGAGTTAGCAGCGTACGCCCCAGGTGGCCAGGAGACATGTTGGGCGACTTCCACTATTATAGCACCATTTTACGAGCCAACGTCTCGTTCCGAAATTGACCTGGTTGCAGTCATCGATCGAAGTGGCTCTATGTCCGGTACAAAGATAGAATTGGTGAAGGAAACACTTGCTTTCGTTATTGATCAATGTAAGTCGAATCCGTGGGTGTTAAGTGGTCCGTTTATTGCTAGATTTGTTCTTTATATCAAATTTTACATCATGGCCTAGTTATTTTCATTGCAATACGCATACGTGCAATTTAGTTGCTTCATAATTCTATTGTATTTATTTGCATCGTAGGTGTACAAATGCCTAACAAGTCAGTCCTTGTCCAGAAAATAAGGATCAATGCTCTGAGAAGCTTGAAGGAAGCCAGAGAGTTGGGAGGGGCAGGTCAGTCAACAAGGGGTAACGAAATTTAGGGCAACATTTGTCGTTATAGTGTAGTGTTATCATACAATGTATACACAAAGTTGTAACAGTACACACATTACACAGTTATCTACTGCTGATGTTGGGATTGTTTGATCTGATTGTATTGTCCTCTCATTTTAATAATTCTATTCCAACCATCCCTATAGTTTTTCTTTAGTTTTTGTGTGAATCAACCCCTATATCCTCTTTAATTTTTTAATGTTTTTATCTTACTTATGATAATGTCCATTGCATTGTGTAGGGAATTTGGATAAAATACGTGATGTGATAAAAGCGGCTAATACCTCAATTGAATAATGCGAACTTACTGATCACAAATTCGATAAGGTAGGGTCTAAGGGTGTAATTGTATCCCATTGCATGGGCATTTTAAATATCCTTCAAAGACCCTGCAAATGGTCTATACCCAGCATACCTGGTGTATATGAGCATATACACTTGGATGTGTCCAATTAATTGTCTATTACCACATTGTATACTATGCATGGTGTTTGTTCCATCAGTTTAAATTTGCAGAAGATATCCCACAAATTGGTGTGTATGGAAAAGTGTACTGTATAGGGGAAAATAATTCATTATTTGGCACTCAAACAAGCATTTCACAGTATTAATTTTGCAATTGTGCGTTGACATTTTGCATTTGTGTTGTCATATTTTCGCCTGTGAAGATTTCACAAATAAACTTTTGCAAATTGGGTCAAATCGCCAAACTTTTCCAACTATAATATGCTAGGATATCTATAGGAAAATAGGTTCACGAAGGTTCACCAGGGTGTCAGCTTTTGTTCTCCAGTCATTTGTTTCATAGATTTGATTCAGAAGGCATTCATTCTGTTCTGACTCCTTTTCCAAGTGGACATTTTAGCAATTCTAAGTTGATTTCTTTTAGATTTTATTGTCCACTCTAAGCTACAATACTCATCTGTGCTCTCATTGTATATGGCTAACTATTGTTTTCCCATACCCCATACTGGAGGTGGTATAGCTAATGCTTATAATTTATTGTGTCTTGAGCTGACATGGTTGAATTGGTTGGTATATTGAGCATGTTTGTCTGTTTTATAGTATTTGCTGGCAGACATGAAGGATATTCTTGAATCTTGTAGCTCACAAGAAATCTTTGTAGGAGTGGGTTCTAAGAAGTTTGCCAATGTGTAAGTTTTCCCAATGTTTTGATCATTGATTGTACCATTAATGTATTGTGTTTTTATGAATTGTCTTTTGAACAACTCCAACCCATAATAATATGTGTGTATGTGTGAATTGTGTACATGTGTTTTTAGTGTTTGTGGGTATTATTCTCAAATTTCAACTCTTTTTGTCAAGTACTTTGGTCATGATCAACTAGTAGAATACAATATGGCAATATTGAACTATGTGTGTGTGATTTTGAATCGAGTACTGATCCACTTGTGTTGTGCACCTGTAGGTATCAGAGTAACATGTAGCAAAGGAGCATGATATAGATTCAGAAAACTGTTAAAATAGGTGCTGTGTGTGTGTGTGTGTGTGTGTGTGTGTGTGTGCATACGTGGGTGGGTGTGGTGCATGCATGGGGGTGCATGTATGTGGGTAACCTGTGATAGGTTCAGTACATGTGAGTGTGTGCATGTGTAATATAATAAGGATATGTGATTCTCTGTATGTGTGTTTATCTACCCTCCATCTGGCTGCTTGAAGCTGAATAGCTTTTTAATCTTTTGAGTAATGGACTGTCTATTAGCAGAACCATGACTCTGTAATAGAGAAATTTATTAACACACAGCAAACCACAAAATATGACACACACACACACACACACACACACATGTGCGTGCACATGCACACATGCACACACACACGCACACACACACACACACGCACACACACGCATGCACACACACACACGCACGCACACACACACACACACACACACACACACACACGCACAGGTACATGGTATTATGCACCATACTGTTAAAGTTGCATCTCATCACAAAGGGATTAGGTCTTGAGGTGCTCACAGCAGGTTGGCTGACAGTAGAATACTTGTCATCATCATATTCAATGTTTGCATTCTCCTGGTGATCAAGGACCTGGTCCACTTTGGTTCTCTGTTCTGGAGTTCAGCCCCTACGATAAGTGACATCCACCAATGGGACAATTTGAATACATATCAAATATTCCACATATCAACATTCCAAGATGTTGCTAGTTGAACCAGAACAGAAGCAGCATCTGTTCTACCTCAAGTTTATCTTCTAAAAGCTCACTCACAATTTTCAAGTGTTTCAGAGACTGATGGCCTGGTTTGTTAGCAAAACATGTACTTCACATACAGAATACTGACATACTTCCACACATGCAAACACAACACACCTGTATACACACAGCATATGTTTATAAATCATGTATACAGTAAAACCTGTACATATTGATAATAGCACGTATGCAAATATGCACAAACACACATGTACACTGTAGGAACACACAAGTGCAAGCATTGATATGTGTGCCCTCTTGTGCATAGAGTTCTCCTGTATCAGGTAAAAATTCATTTCTTACTTGTTAGCTTGTCTGTCAGATCGGTGCCAGTCACCATGTTCGGTAGAGGACACATCCTTTGATCCAACTTCAACATACGTCATCTGTTGTCCTGAGTTACCACTCTTGGTCGCCAGATGTTCTGAGAACCTCCCGTTGGAGTGTGAGCAGTAAGGATGTGGTCCAAATCATTCAACTTCTCAGAATTATTGCCTGTTTGGAGAATCTGACCCGACAGGAAAACACAAGTACACACATCATAAATCAGTAACACTGTGCTCATACAGCACTGTATGTGTAGTACGTTCATATACACACAAACATTATTCAAGACTTGTTTGAACTATACCAGAGATTTTATGCTGCATTTTTAAAAATCGATGTAAATTACACAAAACAATGCGCAGTTGATTCTTGAATTGAAGTACAAGCCTCTTTACTCTTGAAACAAAGCAAGATGAGTGGTAAATCGCTGTGGGATGGAGCCTTACTGATACTGAAACAGAACTGCAACAGGGTTTTAATAGCAGAGCGATATAAGCCAGGGGGCTCAAATCACTCTAATATGAGCCGGGGGCTCCTAATCATTGAGCTGCGATGACGATTGTAACAGGCAAGACACATGGGGCTTTTAAGATGATGTCCGTTTTATGTATACTGCCTGTATAAGTGTTAGTATACGTCAAGCGGGTAATTTAGCGCTTAGTTTCGCGTAGCCAGCCCCTTTTCCGGTACGCTTCCTTATTTGGGTGTTGGAAGTGGACTTTTTGTATTTAATTAACTTAATGTACTTTGTATTTAATCAATGCCCTCGCGTTACTCTTTATACCGTTAATTCTCTATTAGGTATTTGAAAGTTCTGTTTTGAAGTATTAAAGTTATGTGTAGTGTATTTATCCTCTTTTAGGACTTCTCTCTAACAATATTGGGGATAATGCGAAACAATCAGTTTCCAGTTTTTATTGAACATATTCTATGACCAATTGTCATAACTTGTGTAATTTTGAAGCTGACAGACAACTTTGTATCTGGGTAAGACTTTTATTTTATATTATTATTTTAAATACATACACGCTCTATACTACATCATGTACTTTGGGGTATGTATGTTTCATGTATGTAAACGTGTTACCTTTATGGGTTATTGCTAATTATTACTTATTTACAGGGATTGCAAACCTTAGCGCTCTAGTCTTAACCAGTATTATCTATGGTAGGGTAGGTTTATTGCACAATAAGCCTGTGCAAGGCCTAAGGTTGACAAATTGTATCACTGGAATTACGCCGAACCGGCTGAAAATAGACCGAAGTCTCTATCAGCTGGGAGACCGAAGTCCGATTTTGATGGCAACCAGTGATTACCTCCCAGTCATCCATCTGGTTATATATAATGGCAAGG
Organism: Chondrilla cf. caribensis; assembly: GCA_964020155.1. Classification (NCBI taxonomy): domain Eukaryota; kingdom Metazoa; phylum Porifera; class Demospongiae; order Chondrillida; family Chondrillidae; genus Chondrilla; species Chondrilla cf. caribensis. The sequence goes on from OZ026566.1 coordinate 2,080,784, forward strand.
AAAGTGAAGAACCAAGGGCAATGTTGTAAAGAGGCTTAACTGTACAAGGAGCATACGGTACAAAGAAATGAACACCTTTAACACTACTCACTTCAAAGTCAGCAAGCGTTCTCAGGGCAACGAGTAGAGTCATTTTCTTTCCACTACCAGGCAGACTACAGAGAACCATTGGTTTGTGTTCAGCTAACCATGTATTCAGCAAAGATTCATGGCAGACTGTGTCTAGAGTGGGCACCACTATATCTAGGGATCCAACTATATGTGTTTCTACTACAATTATCAATACAGTAGATTGCCATGTTATCCATTCTCCCTGTATGTTAACCTGCAAGATGTTAGGTAGTGATAAGTTTACATAGTACCATTAAAAAGGCTGTTAAACATGCACTGCAAAACAGCAATTAACAACAAACCTCATAATCAATGATTGCATAGTGGATGCTGATGAAAGAGAAATAGTGGTAACATTTCTTAGGACGTTTCCTAAGTCTTGTCTTGACTTCAGTTTGGTATATCCAGGTAAAGACCACAACAAACAGTAGGTGAGGCTGCAACTGGCATGTTGATCTAGTTGATCAGCTGTAACACAATGAAAATACACATGTAGATTAGCCATCAAAACAAGCATGGTGTGTGCCTCTGGACTGACATCTTTTCATATGAGAAACGAGGAAAAAGTTGACATCTTTTCATATGAGAAACGAGGAAAAAGTCCCATTAGTGAGCAATTGAAACCCGTAGATTTGCCATCTTTTCGATTACGTAGACTGCACGTCATGTACAAATGTCTGCCAAGATGGACGTCACCATGGCTGACCAATTCGAGCTCCCGAACGACGAATCGACGAACCCCCTTTCGGCGCAATGAGGAATCGAAATTCTGTACGTAAAAACTTTGACAGCCTTCCTGATGATCGTTTTAAGCTTACCGACGGCGCCCCACCCGGAACACCTAGCCCCTGAGTCAAAGAAACGTGAGTGTCATTCTTGTCCGTATCTCGGCAACTGCTGCCGATCTCGACGAAAGTCCAACCCACAATGGCCGATGTCCGTTCTTTATTGGAGATCCAAGTCTTCTACCTCCGTCTGTGACGCGTCCGTGCCCCCTTCCGACGGGAGGGACGGATCGCGACCAGTCGGTTGTGAACTCGTGGAATTTGCGCACAAAGAAAGTGCAAATGGGCCATAAATCCGCGAGTGTCCCGACGAAAAGCAATTAGATGCGTGGACGACCACCTCACTAAGGCGCGGGTCACACGACGTCTGATATCACGTCTACGTTCGCGTTTGAGTTACGTTTTAGTGGTCACATTGCAAAAATTAAAACGTGGACGTGGACGTGATCGAAATGTGACGTGAACGTGAACGTGGTGATTTTTGGCAAGGCTACGTCCACGTTTTCTCTTAACGTGGATTTGGTTGAAGTGCGAAGGTACTATTTTGCCATTTCTTGTGAACGAAAATGGACCAAAGCTTAAAGAAAGTTAAAGTCAAGTGGGATAATGCAGCGGAAAAGCAACTTATTGATATCTGGGCCGATCTTCTGACAGAACACTCGGGAAAGATGATTACACGCAAAGCAAGGGAAAAGATAGCCACTGCACGTCTAAATCGATACTTGCAAGAGGAACTAGGAATAACAGAACAGTACTCGGAGAGTGCCGTCCACAACAAAGTGGATAACTTCCTGAAGAAGGGAAAACAAATGTATCTTACTTATCAAAAAACTGGAGAAACAGGCAAGGTCTACACTAAAGATGATGTTGCCATCGATGAGGAAGCTGCCCAGCTTGCATGGCCCAACTTTTCCACCTTCTTTGCACGGTTCAAGGACCATCCATCGTTGGGTCCTGGTTCAGTTGAAGATGCAGCGATCACACCAGGTCCTGTGATCAGAGAAGAGATTGTCACCAGTGACTCTGGGAGTACTGAGATACCCAACACACCAAGTACACCCAGGTGCCCTAGTAGGTCATCCAATAGAACAAGTGTGGATGGCAGCGATGATGATCATGATGAAGTGATAGCTCTCGGTGAAGATGAAGAGGACGATGAAGACAGTATTCCCACAAAGAAGAAGCTCAAGGCATCAACACCCATACCTCGTGTCAGCAAAAAACGAAACTCTACATCCAATGCAGGACAGTTTCTTTTTGCTTTTGGTGAAATACAAGCTGCTGCACAGCAACGGCAAATAGAGCATGAACAGAAGATGCAACAGACCAGTGTTGCCTTCCAGCAGCAGTTGGAGCTGGATCGTGTTAAATTTGAAGCTCAGCTTGCCTCTACTCTTCAACAGCAGAATAATCAGTTCCAATTAAGTATGATGCAGCAAAACCAAGCTTTCCAAGCTGAGTTACTCAAGAAGTTGTTCGAAAAGAATGACAGTTGATTGTTTCAATATAGATAATTAACTCGACTGTTTTATTAATTATGCATAATGTCATGTAATATTATGTAATAATTATAGTAAATACAATCTCATACATTACAAGACTTATTCACACTATTATAATACAATGTCACATATAATCACATCACATGCAGTGTTAATATGGAGCTGGTCTATGTTTATGAATGTGTTTGGCAAGTACTTCACGGATATTAGAAGCTGCTCCAACTACTGCAGAAGTTTGTAAATGTGTTGGTGTGTTGCTGATGTAGGCACTCTCATCTGGTAACCATCCATCTTCAAAAGTGCACTTGTGCCGCTCGCAGATGTTGTGCAGTGCGCAACAAACAACAGCTATTTTCCTGGCAAAAACAGGATCTCGTGTCGCACATCTTCCATCCATAATTCTCCAGCGCCCCTTCAATCTACCAAAAGCTTGTTCCACAACCCTGCGTGTTCTTATTAAGCTGTAGTTAAAACTTCGTGCTTGTGGAGTCTGAGGAACATCATAACATTTCATACATATTGCCTCCAGTGGGAACGCAGCATCAGCAACCAAAAAAGGTTTGATGGTGTTACCTTCAATGGTTCGTTGTGTATGTCCAAGCCATTCACCTTGCTTTATCCGCTTGTACATTTCACTATGCCTATATGTATAGGAGTCACCAACAGATCCTGGCCTGCCAGCATTCACAGATGTGAATATGCCTCTGGCATCCACACATGCAAGCACGATGATGGCAATAAACTTTTTGTAACAAAAATAAGTGTCTCCATATTCTGTTGGTTTTTTTATGCCCATAAAAGTGCCATCTAGTGCACCTGCACACATTGGTACACCACACAGATCCTCAAAATCAACCATCACTTGTTCAAGCTCTTGCCCAGTAGGAAAACGTATAGCTTCTGGTACCAGTCTCTGACGAAGTTCATCAACGAGTGTATGAACAATAGAAACAACGGTTGATTTTCCCACTGCATATAGAGCTGCTAGCTCAGAATAGCTGCTCCCCTGTGCAAGCCAATGCAACATTATTGCTAATCTTTTCCCAGGACTCAGTGGTCGTCTCATAGTTGTCTCTTGTTTCTTGAAAAACCTCCCATACCGTCGACATAGGTACCAGAAGGACTCCTTCGTCATCCTATAATGTTGTAGGTATTGCTTGTCCTCCCAATCATGATAAACCTTCCCCATTCGTCTCCACAGGTCGCACACGTCCTTCTCCCAGAATCCCTGATACCTAGGAGCTGCCCAGAACCTACGTGGTGAGCGCGAACTGCGTATTATCTCTTGGAGCGTTGGCAATACAAGGATTGAAGTCCACGAACTCCTGAACAAGTGTCCTCTTTTACTCCTGTAAGACGCCTCTCGCTCTAAAAAACAACATGCCTGCCGATAACGGCTTCTTCTTGAAAAGCGATCGTTAAAACGGCGAGATAGAAGCAAAAAGTACAATAGCAACATAACACTTCCAGCCATTTTTTCTTGTCACAAAAAATGCGTGTGACCGATGCAGTCACGTTCGCGTTCGCTTACACAAACGACAACGTGAACGACAACGTGTCTATAAACGTCGTGTGACCTGGGCCTAACGCTCGGTAATAACTAGCTGCTAGCCCCTACGTTCCCTCGCCCACGCGACGGGAAAAAGTAGGGCACAGGCGTTTATAGCGGGCGCCTACGTTGTGTTGGAGTCAATTTGGTAGACTAGACTACTGTGGTTTGTTACATTGTAATCGATTATCTATTCATTTAGTGCATACACGACCTGCCCTATTCTTGACGCATTTGGCGTTCCATAGGACTTCTGGTATCAATTCAATTATTAGATTGCCACATGCCCACCAACACTAGGGCAAAACTGCCCTATGATGCACAGAACAACATCTAGGATGGTACCAAACACTTATCTGTGGTGCGATATCGGTCTGGCTTCGCAATACCATATGCGCGACAATTTTCATTCAAGGAAAAACATTAAAATGGCCTCCAAACTGTCGCTGATAGATTTACCATCAGAGGTTATCGCTTCTATATTACTTTTTCTGGACACCAGGGACGTCGTAGCAATTTCTTGTACCTGTGCACACCTGCGTTATGTAGCATCAGAGACCTTTTTATGGAAGCGAGTGAAAGTGTCGTATTTGAAGCCAAGCGATCTGGATGTGGTAGGATTGTTGGTGAAAAAACGCGGCCAGTCCATCCAATACTTGCATATACACGGTTCAGTTCCGTTGGGAAAAGCATTAGCAGTAGTTGGATGTTGCCGTGCACTCGAACGACTTAGCCTCTTTCTAATAAAGGCATCCATCACAACTCTTCAGATCGACACACTATTAAGCAACATCGCTACTATCAGAAGCCTATCTTTGCTGATATCTGCATCACAGCTTGCCTCTGTTTTAAGTCGCAAGTCTTCGATGAATATATTACATCACCTTGCTTTGTATGTACAGACTCCAACACGAGTGGAACCGTTGCACTACCTGGATGCGTGGGCCAAGAATAGCTACAGGCCTCAACATTTCGAGCTGCATCTTAATTACCAACTTCCAGGCACTTTGTCTTCACTATACACAATGTGGTATACTCATGTGCAACCAAATTTGCCTACACCTTCCTGCCAAAAAGTGAGCACATTCACCTTGTGTCTTCAGTGTGTTTGTACTGGATATAAAGGGACTTGCAAACCAGATTTCCAGATTGTTGTGGGGGGCAAAGATTGCCCTTCTGTTTACTCCCTTTATGCTCTTAACCAAGAATTACTTGGAATAGAAGTTGGTGGTTGTATACCAATTGTTTCTCACAATGGTAGGAGTTTGGCTTCCTTTATTCCTTCAGTGAATTTACCTTCCCTAGTTTTTTCTGACCTAAGTAAGATTACTCATCTCAATCTCTCCCATCTCACCTCCATGATACCTCAGCATGTCAGCTACATTGCTCAATCATGTCATCAGTTAGTAGCACTCTGTATGAATGGTTGTTCTAATGCATTTCACCATTTGAGTGGATTTGAAATGTTGATCGGAGGATGCCACAGACTAAAGTATTTGGGAATTTCTGGAATTTCAAATTCAAAGGTTGATTGTGTCAATTTCTGGAGGATACTTTCGTTATCCCGAATAAGATTACTAACTGTGAGCAATTGTTTTTTTAACATCACCTCACCTACTAAATCTCCTAGAAAAACTAGTGAGCAAGATCAACTAGCTATGCACTTCAGGAAACTAATGACTTTGAATTACTTGGAGCTAGTCTGCTGTAACTCTCTGCAGAATAAACCATCCTGTGTGTCGTGCTCTTCTATCTCAGATTCCCAATTGGAGCTTATCCACTCATTTAGCAATTTGGTTCATATGTCACTACGGACTACCACCACCAGGGGATTTCCCAAGGCTATGAAACACATCTTCACTGACTGTCAGCTTATAAAGAATCTTCGATTCGAATACAGATCACTTTATTCCTGTCTTGGCTTTGGTAGCATTACATTGCCATGTCCAAGCCAAGAAACAATGTATTATAAGGGCTTGACCCAGCTATGCCTTGTTAGTGCATCTTATTGTATTCCAGATGCTCTTTGTGATTTATTGGGACAACTTGGGAAACTGACTCATCTTTACATATTTGTTGACCATATCAGTATAAAAGCTATCGAAGTATTGCTAAGAGGAAATTCTAAGCTTACGTCTGTAGTTATCTTGATGCGAAAGTCTCATGGAAAGAGCTTCAAGGATTTTGTCAAACGGCTTATGAGTGCTTTGAACACGTGCTATGCTGTACTAGCTGGTCAATGTGTTATTGAAGATAATTGTTCTAGAAAGAATGACAGAGATATCCAATCAGACTTGTCTGTAGTTGATTTGATGTCGGACTTGGGGCCACTCTGGCTATCTGTGTAACCTGTTGGTATGTATTATGATCACGTCATGTTCAAATATAGAATTATTACGTAATTATTACGTATAGGCCTAAAATAGAGCGGGATGACTCATTCCTGATCTCGACTATAAAGGAGGGTTAGTATTAGTTCAATTCCTTACTTTTATCCGTAGAATAGACTGGGATCAATCAGAGAGTGTACATACGGCTGTATTCATAATGGCAAAACAAGGCGAGGATAAGATTAGGCTTGAAGTCACTCCAGAGTTTGCAGCGTACGCCCCAGGTGGCCAGGAGACATGTTGGGCGACTTCCACTATTATAGCACCATTTTACGAGCCAACGTCTCGTTCCGAAATTGACCTGGTTGCAGTCATCGATCGAAGTGGCTCTATGTCCGGTACAAAGATAGAATTGGTGAAGGAAACACTTGCTTTCGTTATTGATCAATGTAAGTCGAATCCTTGAGTGTTAAGTAGTCCGTTTATTGCTAGATTTGTTCTTTATGCCAAATTTCACATCACTAATATTGGAAATAATCATGAACTAGTTATTTTCATTGCACTCAAGCTGACTACATGGACCTACTTTTGATTATGGTAACTTGAATACATTTCTTATCCTCGTATCGCGATATTTTTGGACTAGAATATTTGTGCTGGCCTGTACTAATTTCTACTTTTTATCATCGGTTGCATGTATTGCTCTTTTGTTGATTATTTTTGGCAGCATGATGAAGATCTGTTATGTGTATTAATAACTGTCATCTACTACCACATAATGCACAGTCTAGAGTACATATTGTACAATATGTAGTTGATACTCAGTCTGCTTTTTACTAGCAAATGTCAGATATTTTACATTTGAGTAACATTTGCAATATTATGTTTCAACTGTTTACACGCTTACTATACATTTATTATATTGAAGCTTTTCATTCTGTACAATTTATTTGACCAGTGAAGGAACAAGATCGATTCTGTCTTGTTTCATATGCATCTGATGTGAAGGTGGATATCCCACTCACGCACATGACAAAAGAGGAGAAGAAATCAGCAAAAGATGTTGTCAAAGGACTCAGAGCTACCACTAGCACAGCCCTGTGTGATGGACTGATTACTGGTGAGTTACAGTGTATGTAATGTACATGGCCTTCCTATATTTTAACAGACTGGTTACCATACATGTATAATACTATAATTATATAATATTATATGCAAATAGGCGGCAATTTGATGCATAAGGAATCCTGGTACGTACAGAGTGGTAGAACTTCAGGAAAACTTACTTTGGCCTTCAATATTGCAATAAGTTTTGAGATGCAAGCACCTAATTGGAGAGTGGTTGATAAGAACCCAACCAACCCCTGCTATCTACTGGCCTACTCTTTAACAAACTTGACAAGTAGCCTCCACTAAAGGTTCTCTTAGGGTAAATAATAATACAATACAATGCATTTTATATAGGAATTCATTCCCATTCACAATATGCCATGTGCTACTACAGTCGACTCTGGATATAACAAACCCAAATCCACATGAAAAACTTTATAACCATATTGCATCTTTTCAACAAGAATTCAATGTACATGTGAAGTAGCTACAGTCACAACATCCCTAAATAACTGTTACATAATTGTGACGTATGTGTACACGAAAAAAGATGGCTGATTTCGAAACAACTAGAATTAGAAACTGGGCTACAATTCGTGCGCAAGGGCTTTGCCTAGCGTACCATTTTCAGCGAAGGTTCTCCTAAACCCTCTAAAGCTTCCCAATCATTGATACCCTGTTCCTACATCAGATTTATAGGCAACTCAGTTGCAACGTCTCGTGGTTGTAGTTCGTTGAAACAGAAAGTGATATGTTATAAACAGAAGTTTTTCATGGTCCGAAACGTGTTCCTTGAAAGTGATTCTTTGTAAAGCGAAGTTCTTTGTAAGCGGGTTCGTTATAAGTGGATTCAACTGTATATTCTCCAATTCTTCTCTTGTATGTATATAGGGATGCAGCAGATCATGACGAGAATTGGTGACAAGGCTAAAGTGGCTTCGGTACTCTTGTTGACTGATGGACAGGCCAATGTTGGTCCATCTAGCATGGAGAGTATACTAGATGCCATGAAAAATCCTATGGCATATGGTATGCATCAAGGCAGTAGTCGCCCTAATATTATGCCTATTAGCAAGCCTCGTCAGCGGTTCAATCCATTTGGGGTTAGTGAGACACATCATGTTTTCATTTTACTTATATTTTGGTCACATTTATTTTGATCCCTTTAACTGCCCAATATTTAGGTGCAGTGATACTTTTTATTATGCAGCAAATATGGGATTGGTTGATTTGTCATGCGAAAAGTGGTCCCCACCTAGAGTGGTCCCCCGGACTTTTTTCGGCACCATATTTGGTCTCCCATATACCATCAAAAATGGTTAGGGTTAGGATTTGGATTAGGATTTGGGTTAGGATTAAGGTTAGGGTTAGGGTTTAGGGTTAGGGTTTGGGTTAGGTTTAGGCATAAGCGGACCATTTAGGATGTCGAAAACCAGTCCGCACGGACTGGTTTTGCCGCTATTTCCGGTCCCGGGGACTGTTTTTGGCAGCGGACCATATTTTTCGTGACAGATTTACTACACATACATTACTGGTTGTACATTTTATAGGCACCAGAAAATTGAATGAAGCAGTGGTAGATTAATGAAAATTCACTGAATGTATATCTATTCTTCAACATTTCTTAACAAACTTTATTTTTATGTTGTATTATTAAAGTAATCATCATGTATCTATGCTTGTTGAGTTCTTCTGAAAGTTTTTTTGATACACTTGCAACTTTATACAACATCCCTGTCACCTTTACTAAGAGTCCGATGATATTACAGCAGTATTGTTGATTGTCAATTCACTGCAGCTATTTGGAAATGCATCATCCCAACCATCCCCTAAGCCTGTGGTCCAGCAACAACAAGGTGTTCCACCTCCACCAGCACTTCAACAACAACAACAACAACAACAAAATGTTCCCCCTCCACCAGCACTTCAACAACAACAACAACAACAAAGTGTTCCCCCTCCACCTCCACCGGAGCCTCAGCAGCAACAAGGTGTTCTAGCTTCAACAAAAGAGGTAACTTGTTTTGGGATCCCATTTTTGCACCACTCGAGATCATGTACAGTGTTTTGATATAACTTGAACAAGTTCTTGTTTTCTGTGATATTTTCATGTATATGCAGAATGTTCCTTTTGAGGGTACAATTTACACCTTTGGTTTTGGGAGTGACCATGATGCTAGACTTTTGGAAGCCATTTCTCAAGCTACAGAAGGAGGCTATTATTACATTGATTCAGCAGAAAAGGTATTTATTGATATCAAAACTTAATCCAGTATGTATCCAATTATGTTTGCCAATAATTGTAATTTTTGTAGATCCCGGAATCTTTTGCTGACTGTCTGGGTGGCCTATTAAGTGTGGTAGGTCAGAATATGGAGATGTTCTTTACATGCACCAATGGCTGTACCATGGCCAATGTTCATGCTAAGAACCCTGCTAAGATGACAGATGGAAATACCAAGTATGTTAATGTATGACTTTATTGCCAATCTTTGTACTTTATCATTATAATATTCTATTTGCCTCCATGTAGATGTGTGGTACAGTTAGGGGACTTGCAATCAGAGGAGGAACGTGATGTAGTTCTGGAATTAACACTCCCAGCAACTGGTGAAGAGGCTAGTGATTGGACGGTAGTTTCTGCCAAACTCACCTACTTCAATGTGATAACGTCTGTGATGGAGGATGTCCAGTATGACCTGAAAGTACAGCGCAAGCAAGAAGGTTTGTCAACCTTGAGGAGTACCTCGTGGGGGTATATGTGCAGTATCTTGTTAGGAATATTGAAAGTTTTTCGCTTTCAGTTTGAGCCATACGGCACATGAGATCAGTGTGTATGGCTTGCTAGCCCAAGCTATTGAAAATAGTCATGTATTCCCCATTCCTATAAGTTTAGTTCATTACATTTACTGTTGAGAGGTTTGACTTCAATTTCTATTTAAAAATACGTTCAACAGAGTTTGTAACCTTTTACCCGATAAGCTAACTAGTCGTAATTCATTGATTGTATGCAATTAACATACATTAACTACCAAGAATTATTGCATAACACTAATGAGATGTTAGCTGAGGAATCTCTACTGTAGGTTCCTTAACCCTTAAACGTTTGCGTTTCCGGTGAAAAATTAGACCGTAAACGTTTTTAAGCCAGATATCTGGCGCACACGGTTTTCGAAGTAGACAACATTCTTTCCGCCGTATTCGTTCCATAAAATCGACTTTCGTAATAGAAGACATTCGTTCTTTAGAAAGACTATTAGCTGTTATGTCCGTGTTTTTTTTCCTTTCCAAACCGGAAGTTGGCTCGGCAGCCATGTTTATTAGGTACGTATACTAATCAAATTTCCGTAATCCATTGGAGAATTCTCGTATAACCAGGATAACATTCATTTTTATTGTCTTGTATCTTCTTTTATACAGAACGTATCACATTCTTATTATACAAATTTACATATGAAGACAATATAAGCCTATATGGAAAGAATCAATATAATCGGATAAACTTTCACAATGTAAACTTTCGGTGGTCGCGCCAGATATCTGGCTTATAAATGTTTAAGGGTTAAATATCCTGAATTTAGTATAATTTCATCTCATATTATTTTTCTATTGAACAACCAAGTTCGGAAAGTATTGTACCACCGAGCATATCCAAACCCACTGTGCCAGTAGGTTTGTAGAAGGGTTTTGACAAGTGTATAGAGGTTATGCACTTACGTCACGATTTGACGTCATCAGACGTCATTGAGTGGCAAGAAAGTACACACTTGAATAGAGAATGGCGAATTCGACGATTGTATCAACGGAGTAAATTCATTTCAGGCATTTTAAAAGCTACTATGAGATGAAAATTGGACTTACAGGCACGAATGACTTGAAATGGAGTTCCTCGAGTTTATGACCGACTAACAGCAACGAAAAACCGACAAAGACAGTGCCTACCCAAGCTCAAAAAGAGCGCGGACACTTATAGAGTGGTTAATATTAGTAGGTATACAGATAGGTTACACATTGTAACCATTACACCTCGATCCGACCCATTTATTATTCTGCTCCGAACTCCTTTTTAACTGTCCCGTAATGCCGGGTTTGTCAATAGATCGCCGGGAAGAGCCTATTTTTGATCAGAGGCACCAGAAATCTTTAACTGAATGATCGAGCTAAATTCGGTATCGACTCGAGAGTCCTACGGCACAATAACTCCTTATCAATAAAAAGTTCCTATTCTACAGTACGCAGGGGTACCATTTCTTGCCACTCAATGACATCATAAGACGTGTACCTGACGTCAAGCACATAACCTCTATACTTGATGTAGCTAAATCAAAATGAAACTGGAAGGCCATTATTGACTATAGTGACACCTCAATAATCTGCCACAGTTGGGAGTCTCAATTTTGTGGTGGATTAGCAGGGTAGGTGGATTAATGTGGTTTGAGCCTACTACACATTTGTGTGCACACAACATGTCAGAATGTGTTAGATTATGGGAGCAATAATGTAAAAATATCTTAGCCCGTTCTAATTTGTTGAATTTGGGTTTCTTCACTCACTTTGTTTTCAGTTGGTGTGCATTGGTGAACATTTTGAATACTCACATTGTAAGCGGTGCAAGTACAACTGTAGTCTAGAATTTGAGCTGAAAACTCATGGGGCTGCCGCAGTCAAATTTCTTGGGTGTCTCTTTTAAGGTTATAAGAACCTTTCTGAAGATATAAAATCAGGCAGAGAATTCTATTGCATTGTATTGCATCATCAGTATTGATGTTATATCAGAACAGGAGATGAATTATTGAGATTGTTTGCATTAATATAGAGTTTAGAAGTTATGAATATGCTGAGTAATATACATAGATAATTGAGGAAAGCCTCACTGATGTTCCATTGTAGGTGTACAAATGCCTAACAAGTCAGTCCTTGTCCAGAAAATAAGGATCAGTGCTCTGAGAAGCTTGAAGGAAGCCAGAGAGTTGGGAGGGGCAGGTCAGTCAACAAGGGGTAATGAAATTTAGGGCAACATTTGTCTTTATAGTGTAGTCACTGTGTTATCATACGTACAATGTATACACTACAAAGGTTGTGACAGTACACACATTGCACAGTTATCTGCTGTTGATGTTGGATTGTTTGATCTGATCACATGGTCTATTCATTTGATCATTCTATTCCAGCCACCCTTATCTTGTTTCTTTAGTTTGTGTGTAAATCAACCCTGTAGCTTTGTTTACTTTTAATGTTTTATTTATGATCATATCCATTGCATTGTGTAGGGAATTTGGATAAAGCACGTGATGTGATGAAAGCTGCTATTGCCTCAATTGAAAAAAGCGAACTTACTGATCACAACTTGGTTAAGGTAGGGTCTAAAGGTTTAATTGTATCCATTGTATGGGCATTTCAATTGTACTTTAAAGACCCCACTATGAGTGTAATATATCTAGTATACCAGGTGTATATTTACCGAGCGGTTTATACTGCTAGGTTATCTGTTTCCGTCGCATAGGGGTGCCCAGAGTTGGCGCCCACTCATTTGATTAATTTCCGGGTTGAAAATTTCTAGATTTTGTCCCATTTGTACTTTCTTTCGCTGAGAGTTTCAAAGTGCTCGTGAACGAAATTCGATATTGGTCGATGCTGATGTGAGCGGGCATCGGCGTGCTACTGAATAAGCAACAAACGTTTGTACAGACAACCTGGAGTTTGCGCACCGCGTAAGAAAAGGCAACTCACATTTCTTTCCTTCACGGTGGCACTCTTCTCGCTATGCGATTACCAGACCTCTTAAAACGTGAACAAGCAAGTTAGCAAAAAATTTTGCATAACGATTTTTGACTTCCCTTTCGATGTAAGTAGGGTATGCCGTAATGTCGTTCGGGACCTAGAATTGGCCGGCCATGATGGCGTCCATCTTGTCAGCCATTTGCAAATAACATATGAGTCATGGCATTTGCTTGTGGGTATGCGCGTGACTGTTTTCTTTTTTCTTTTTCTTTTTTTTTCTTTTGAAAGCTACCTAATATTACAATGCAATTGTTCAAGTAAATACAAGTATGTATACGTAAACTAGCCCATACTTTTCTTCCAAAGTGAGGTTCTGCACAAGTGCACACCTAGTATTATACTTGGATTTGTCCAATTAATTGTCTATTTGCACATTCACTACAATGGTGTTTGTTCCAATCAGCTCCATTTGTTGTTCCAATCTGCGGAATAGACCCTGTCTACAATACTTTGTGTTCTGTACATTGTACTATTTCAGTGGTAATCTTCATTAAAACTGAAAATTAGCAAAACGAATCTTACAAGGCATGCTAGAAGATATTTTCAGGTTAATCAACCATTGTGCAAAAGAAAAGCACCACAATTCACTCTACTTTGTCAATTGGAAATATCCCACGAATTTGTTTGTAGTGAGAAGGATAGAATATTGATAGGAGAATAGGTTCATGAAGGTTCACCAGGGTGTCAACTTTGTTCTCTAGTCAGTTGTTATCATAGATTTGGGTCGAAAGACATTTGTTCTGTTCTGACTCCTTTTCGAAGTGAAAGCATAGCCATTTTAGCAATTCTTAGTTGATTTCTGTAATTTTTGTCTACTCTAGGCTACAATACTCAGCTGGGCTCTTGTGGTATATAGCTAACTGTTGTTTTCCTGCACCTCAGACCTGGAGGTGGTATAACTGTTAATATAACTTATTGTATGTTGAGCTGATATAGTCGAATTGGTTGGTAATGAGTATGTTTATCTCTTGTAGTATTTGCTAGCGGACATGAAGGATATTCTTGAATCTTATAGCTCACAGGCAGCCTATGCAGGATTTGGTTCTAAGAAGATGGCTAATGTGTACGTTTTCTCAATGTCTTGGGTATTATAGATGTGTGATTGTACCTTTAATGCATTGTGTTTTTATGAATTGTCTTTCAACCCATAGTAACATGTGTATGTGTGCGTATGTGTTCGTGGGGATTACTCTCAATTGTCAACCTTTTTTACTTTTGTCAACTAGTAGAATACATATGACAGTACTCAACTATGTGTTTGTGATTTAAAATTGAGTTCTGATCCACTGGTGTTGTGCACCTGTAGGTATCAGAGCAACATGCAGCAAAGGAGTCAGACCAGTGGAGCTAGTGCCTATGAGACTAGATCAAAAGTGGCATCTAAAGCAGCCTTCAGGAAGATATGAGATGGCCATTTCAGCATGTTATGGATTTGGCAAGGCTATGTATTATAATTAATTATAATTGGTGATTATTATTACTTTTGTATTGAATTTATTTACTGCCTATCATAAAACAAACATACTTTTACGTATAATACACCATTATAGCAAATTTCAGTAATAGTTGTTATTATACATTGTAGTTGCTGATTCTTCAGATGTTCAAAAAATAGTATGCCAGGAAGTATACAGAAAGGGCTTATAATACTATGTATCTTACAGACGTCTATTCTATAGATATCGACCATAATATCATTATTCATTGCTATTGGAGTCGCACTGGTTGACCTTATTTTGGTGCTATGAATATAATTATGTATATTGATACTGTGCTTGCACCACACTCCTCATTCCCCCCTACGCAAACAGCGAGGCGACCTTGACATTGCATTGCCATTTGAGGATATCTGTCGATAGTTCGAATTCATTCTGCCAGCAAGTTGGGTTGTTCGCTGTATGTCGTGTCGTAGTATGACAGTTGGCTGGCGTTAGCTTAACAACTAGCAGCTGCCATGGAGCGATTCGTACAGAATCTCTTAGATCATCAAAGTGCAACTCGTAGACCAAGGGTTAATACTAGCGGTAAGCCGCATTATTTAAGGCAGTCCAGCTTTGAGCTCCAGAATCGTAAACCAGTTCCTTCAAGACGAGGCAGCAGTGATCTAATCGAAGAGCAAGCATGTTTCCTTGGCGAACAAGATACCGATGATGAACAAGATGGCGAAAAACAAGTAGCTATAGTTTCCGAGTCTACTCCCTCCGATACATCTGTAACTGACCTGTCTACATCTGGCTTTTCTGATCAAGGATCAAAGGACAAACCTGATTATCAATTACGTAAGCCAAGAATAATACTTTCAGTCTGTAAAGTTTAACATGAATACAATATACAAATTTTACTGCCTGTGGCTGTTTGTATATTATTGAAAACGTGCTGTTTTATCTATTTCTATGCACATCCAAGTCTTCCATATCATAGCTACACAAGAGTATTGTCTATTATTTTTGTCAATTGCACTTTGCAACTGCATGAGTTTCTGTCAGGAATTAAGAGGTACCAAACAGGTTGACACATTTCTGTCCCGCTTGCTAAGTTGAACAGATGTACTTATACTAAGTAGAAAGGCCACTTGATTAATGATGAAGATTCACAGGTTATACTATGAACTATACCATACCTAACTAAAATAAGGGCAATGCTCAAGCCTTGTACTAGTCTGGCACGCTAGACCATCCCATGCACATGTGCCCAGAGGCAGAAAGGGAAGGGACAGTCTAGCGGCAATACCTTTTTAACACCTTTTCTGACCAAAACATTTAGTCAATGCTCAAATCTTCCTTCGTGTTCCTTCTCACTCTGGACAGGATTTTTTACAATCAAATATCATACTTTGACCACATTTATATCTATTTGGTCTCGACCTAAAAGAGCATTACACTCTATGAATGCACATTATACCGAAGTAAAGTGTTTCACTTCAGACTCTGGCTGAACTGCTGCATGCATACATACCGCAACTTCTATTATAATTGCACCCATGTAAAACCTACTGCACTGTGACGTTGTCCTGGAGCATAGTTGAATACTGTCCTGTACTTGTTTGGTGAATTGTTTGCCATCACATGTACATATGTATGCTGCCATAAATATTAATACTTGGTACTGTTATTGCCTACTCTAAGGCTATAACCAAGTTATACGTAAAGAAAGATGGCTGATTTCGAATGTTGAAAATTAGAAATTTGGCTAGAATTTGTGCGCTGAAGCTTCCTTGAACGTAATAATTTCAGCAAAGGTTCTTCTGAACCTAAAAAGATGCCCTAGTAATTCGAGTGCGGGGGTGGCAGTCCCACGAGTTTTTGAATTCGTAGTACTTGTTCTAGCCCACTCACACAAGCATGCAGTATACTTGTTTGCATGAGCCTACATGTTTTTCTCTTCATTATAGTGGAGTTTGAAGAGGATGGTGCACAGAAGGCAAATCAGAAAATTCAAATGAGATGTGTTGTGTTCAATGATATTAAACTGCCTAGCAAAATTCGAGGGACAAGAGTTTTCCCATTACACATTGACCATGAAAAGTTGGAAATTGAATTTTATGTTGTCTACCCACTCAAAGAATATGAAAAGTGGTCAGATGTGCTTCAGTCTTTTCACGAGGACATGGTAAAGAATGGCAACCTTGTTGGATTCATCTTCATCAACTTCCAAGACAACTTGATTTTGTCTAGAGAATTCTTCGGCGGAGAAATACTGCATGATACATTCGTGTGTATGGTGAGCCATAGCCAGTACCACAGAGTCATGTCTACCATAGGAGATGGTGCAAGACCTATACGCGTCCGAACAGTCTCGGCATTCATGGATTCCCATCCACATGAAGTATCTGATAGTAAGTATAGCTTTGAATTGAGTTCAATGTTGTACGCGACTGGAGTGAATTTTTCTTAATTCCATAAAATTTGAATGAATATTTGAGATTAGGGATGTGGTGATTTTCTGTATTCTCCTACTATAGCTCTACAAAAGGACCTCGTGCTCTCACTTGATGACTACTTTAGCCAGGTTGATCGTCAAGGTGTGAATTCGGAGACGTATACAATGATCTTTTCATTTTTTGATCAAAGGTTTAAGGTGAGTTCACTATGTTTTCAATGATCAAAATTAATGCTAAGAACGAATGCACATATTGCTAAGTTCAAATGAGGTTAATTTTATTAGTTTCTATGGCTGCCAACCAGTAAAAGGGTCCAATCAAGGTCACCCGCACAAGGCCAAATATTAAAATATTAAGTCATGTGAATTTCTTGGATGCAAATCATTTATTGATCGAATGCGTCTGCACCAAATAATCCCAAGTGAGAGCAGACCCTAGCATTTAACTGAACAACAATCACAGACAATGGTTAGCTGTCATTGGTAAGGAATCAGTTGAAAGAGCACTCACTTTTCAATTCCTCCTGTCAAGAATAATCTCCACCTTGAAGCCATCCAGGAAACAATTTTCAATTTTTCTGTATATATAAAGATTCATGATGTTTGTTGTTGAAGAGTAGGCTTCATTGATCCCTTATTGGGGACATTGAAATGAGAAGTAATGCTGTGTCCATTTTCTTGACTTTTTTCTATTGGCAATATACTCCTGGATGTGAATATATCATGGGATGGTGTCAATTATCCTATCATCACCCCTGTAACTTCCAGATGCATGTTATGACCCTTCAAACAATGCCTTAGAAAGTGGGAGACAAATTAGTTATCACCCACTCAGAGGCTTACATAAACAACTAGTTCCCTTGAGCATGATATCATGTGTTGATGTATGCATTATAAATTGCGAATCATTTATTGTATAATGGTAGTGACATTTTGAATACCCTACTAGAGCCACATACATCATTACGTATCTCATAGTCAAACTTCCAACTTTGAAAGATCTCAATTGCAGTTGCTTTAATTTAATATGTTTTTTTCATCTTTTTAGTGCAAAAATTTAAGCAGTCGGAAATCAGACCTCCTAGTTGTAAACAAGCATTTGAAGAGGACAAAATTTCAACTACCCCACTTCCTTCTCCATGCGAGCTTAGTATATTTGATGAACAGGTAAGTATGCCCTGTATTGAGTTGAAGTACACAACAAGATAGATGTTTTTAGTGCATGGACATTCACAAGTACTTGTATGAGTGGAAAATTACTCATGTTTTGTTAACATGTGTGGTGTATGGTCAATTACATATACTGTAGCACCTATTATCTGGTGTGAAACTGAATGAAAGGTACGAATTATTATTCAATCTGTATGAAATTGTGCTGTATAATGCCACACATATGAACCCATGACTGATGCCAAGGATGATTTTGAGATATCGAAAGTTCTTTTACTTTGACACATAGTTTGAATCACAAAGAGGTTCAAACGTAGCAGAATATGTTCTTTTAACAATTGACCATAGTTATTAACTCTTACTTGATTGATTTCACTCTATCAATGAACTTTGCATGTGCACTAAATTATTCCTATTAACAGTCCAATTTAATGCTTTCAACAAACAGGAAATCAAATAATAGTACTGATATGGTGAATGTATGCAACCAGAGACATGTTATGTTTATGTGTTTTGTGATCTACCACTCCAGACATGACTATGGACGTAACAATCAACTTACTAAACTGGTACAAAGCTGTACAAGAAGACTATTCCGCTGTCTTTATTATGAACTGGCTGAAAGGTCTCAGGATATTGTTGACATTGTCAATAGTCATTTGTTATAGTGAGTGCAAAAGAAATGCCAGCATTTTTTGTGCCCGATGGATGCATATATATGTATATATATATATATATATATATATATATGTCATACTTTTTACAGTGATGACCGGAAGGTTATGGACGAAGATACTGAAAAGCCGTTCTTTCAGCTGCTTGGTGATGTCTGCAAAGATATGTTGAGAGTTCAATTCAACAATCCATGTTTTGGCTTGAAAATCATGTGGAGTAAGTAGTAGAACCATGAAAAATGACTCCATATGACTTCATTAATTTCATCCTTTCATGCATATTCTAAGGCGATAGCATTTTGTTGATCTCATTTCTATTATTTATGATGCTTGATGCATTATGGTGAAGTTGCTTTAAAGAGCTTGTCTGCTATTAATAAAGGGTTTTTGTAAAGTGGGCTGGTCTGCAGGTGCCATTTTATGGAAAGAATACTGTCAGTACATTACATGATGATTCCAAATGATGCTGTGATTGGACATGAGATGCATACATTAATTTTGTATATGTGACCGTCCACGCGAAAAGGGTCATATTCGCGCTATGTAAACATTTGAGTACGGAGGTGATAAAGAAATTTCGTGCGCTTTCGTCGAATTTGCGGTTATAGGTTAATATTGTTCAAAATATAGTTTTCTAACCTTTCTTGGTGTGACCGTCACGAATTGGATTGTTTTGTGCGAAAAATTTCGAATTTTCAAAATACGTACTACCGGAAATACGCCATGTTTATAGTAATACGGAGCTATGAATGTCATTAGAGTTCGCATTGACACACTGTTCGTGTCATGTGGCAGCTAGTATACGGAATCATGCAAGAAAACGGAAGTTGCTTGTTTTCTCGAATGCGTAGCTCTCAAACTTATCCATTATAAGTGCCGTAACTTAAGAACGGAAACAGATATGAAGGCGCCGCTTGCACTATTTGACGTAGCTATGTCCAAGCTTTCAAATGATATCAGATGCACGAATATGACCCTTTTCGCGTGGACAGTCACATATTAAAGATTGAAATTGTAGTAGAACCTACCGTACAGTTTGCACATGTTCACTGCTGCAATTATTAATGTATACTGCATATCCATTAAGATTTAATTAAAATGTGGCAACTTTGGGATCATCATGTACTTGAATGTCTTGTTATGTCATGTAATTGTTATTGTGTTAAGCAATAATAAAGCAATGGAAGACAAATCATATTATATGCTTGTAAGTGTAATTAATGAAATCTCTTTTGTTGCAGTTTCCCTATATAAGGTATTCATGTTGCGTCATGGATTAGCTGTTGAAAATCTCAAGACAACTGATTTGGATGTTTCTGCATTTCGCCATGTATGTATAAGGATACTTGTGTGAATTTGAAAGTCTGCAACTGTGCAATATCTATATTTACATAGCCATGTACACGGGACCATATTTCCATTGCAGTTTCAGAAGGCTAAATTGTTACCCATAGAAAGTGCTTCAATAATTTATGCTTTGGATTTGGGACAATGCTTGAAGCTTCCTGACACACTGCAGGTTAAAGGTGATAACCTCGGAGTGGTAATCACCGAATTCTGGGAAGTGAGCAGTTTGAAAGATATCCAGTAAGTGGAGTTTAGTTAACTGACTGTGTGACTTGTACACCTAGCATTTATGTTGATGTTGTCACTGGATTAACCCATTTTATTGATTAATTGATATTGGTTCATATCAGTCCCATTTATATTATAGTAATCTGCAACTTGGAGCAATTTTGTAAAATTGTATAAAACGGAACAATTGTAACTAAAACAGTTCAAAGGCAATTTACACGTGAACAATTTAATTCCGTTTCCATGTCTTTCTTCCAAAATAATACTGAAGTTTCAAATTGAAAGAAAGGAAACTATTCATGGTTTACATCCATCCATTTCTGTTTCTGTTATTGATTATTGTTTGTGATTGAAAGGTCAACTGACACCTGAATATCTTACATAGTAATCTTTAATAGTAGTAGAAATGATTTTATCAATTTCAAGCTTTAGAAAGTTCATTTTTGTTCCCATGCTGGTGGACACTAGGAGTATGCATGCAAGTTTGGTGTTAAGTATTACACAAAGTGTTTCACTGTCTGATTTCCACACAGGGATGTATTTGAGGTACTGGGACCTTACCTGCAGGCACACCCTGACTTCTTCATTAGTTTTTTTCTGACTGTAACCTGCCGTGAAGTCATATGCCTAAACATTGATGCTGTAAATGAACCAGAGCAAAAGAGACCACTGTCTATACTCCCTATGGAGGCAAGTCCACATTGATACTGATGATATGGTTTGACATTGTTCTATTTGTAATCATAATTATCACTACATACATGATGAGGGCGATGAGACGGATCATTCCCTGATTTTACCTAGTTTATTGTTCTATCAAAGAAATTACTGTATGATATATTATTTGTTTCCTCATAATCATGTGTAGTTTAAAATCTCCCATGAAGCCAGCCTTAGATATCATAGCTCCAACTTATAGGAGCTTAATTGATATTTCACATGAACAAATACAAGGCTGTTCAAAACTATTTGAAAAGTTGTTCTGAATGAGGAAACCTTTTTGATATTGCCGTCGTAAACAATGGTATATGAATATATTTTGTTGTGACTGTGCCTTTGAAATATCTCCACTCTATACATAAAGTTACTTCAATATTGTGCATGGTACTGTGTATCAACTCCACTAGACCAATGTGTTTTAAGTGTGATCTATGTTACTATATTTTAGGTAGCTGATTTCATCAGAGGTTTGACTAAATTGGTTTTGATGGCCAATGACTCTCATGATGAGCTGAGTCGTCCACTTATGTCGTGGTGGGATTGCATTGTGAAGGCTATTCTCTTTGAGCACCCAAGGGATACAGTGCTGTTCTTTAACAGTATCAGTGAACATATTGGTGGTGTTGGCCCAGTATGTGAAGTAATTCGAGCTGATTTCCACAGCCATGTAAGTATTACGGTAATTGCACATGCTGAACGCAATGAATAAGTGTATATATGTTTGTATCCCAGTGCAAGGTGAGATCATCGCTGTGCATCTATATCCTTGAGACACAGCTGAGGTCCATCAGGCTCTATAGACACCTGCATTGATTGATTAGCACTTTAGTAATGCATGGCCAAACAACACAGCACAATTCAGCATTAAACCATAAACATGCTAATGAGTAAATCAGCAAAGCAAACATGTCAAAAGTCAGAAAATATATCCCAGTTTTCTTTAGCAACAAAAGTCGAAAAGTCGTTTCAGTGTTTTCAGCACAGCATCATTTTCTTATAAAATCAAGTGCCTTTTGACATTTCTCTTCTTTCTCTTCATTCTTCTCTAATGTGTATATCCACCAATCTACAGACTCATTTAAGATATACTCGTGGACCACTGGTCTACTCCGATTCTGTTGTGCGATACCAACGTGTAAAACAAAACTTATGCCTATTCTTACAGTTGCTGGGATACAAGTGAGTTGTGCCACCTTTTAGCAGGGCACATGGCTCCGCCCTCATGGTCTTTATCTGGGTGCCTAGAATAGTAGCCTCTGGCTAAAGGCCTCCCCAGGATAAATAAGCTTTTCTATCCTATCCTATCCTAGCTAATCTGTAAATTTCCATGTACCCTGCTGAATGATGGTACAGCTATTACATATAATATATTATATGTTTATATATTTGTCTCCTTTTACCATGGTACGGGCTGGGTTTACCCAGGGTTTATTGATAATATACTCCTGGATGTGGATGTTTTCAATTAACCCACTATCTATCCACCCACTACCATTACAACTTCAAAAACACATTTTGAACTTTTTGTACAATATCTCGACAAATTGGTTATCACCCAATTATGTACTTGCACATCCACCAAAATAGAATTAATTAACCTTGGCTTCACCTTGGTCTTGTATTCTATTTTCGCTACTATCTCCTTAATAGGGATGGTAATATAATATTGTCAATGACTTTGTGTTTATTATCCATTGCATGTATTATCACCAAATATTCTGGGTGCCTTGTGTAGTTCAAGACTATCCTGGAAGATAGTCTACCAAGCATGGGGCTTGACACTTTCAGGACTTATTTTAGTGGCATTAAAGAGGAACAATTTCCAAGAAAGGTGATGTCATATGGTGTAACTCTCTACTTGTGTTAATCTAAATAAAACACATCTTTATGCAGTTTGTTCGAGTCTTTTTGAAGTCTTTTCAAGAAAAACTTCCTATTGGTGGTCAAATGTTGTCTTCAACTGAATTCACAGATATTCTAATTGTGTATAATTCAAGGTAAACTTACTCATGTGTATGCATAGTAACTACCAAATTATGCATTTGTGTGTTATTCTAATGTACTGCATTGCATAATATTGTACCCTGCATAAAATGAAAAGCTCTCCTGAATAAAAGAAGCAATCCTTATGAGCTGTTGTGTGTATATTACTGTATTATAGAGTGCAGTAGCACTCTATATTATAGGGAGAGCCTAGAAGAAGATGGCAGCCCTATACCACCCACACATTCAACTTGTTAAATCTTGCATAATAAATTAATCAGCATATTGGAGCAATTCGTAGATGTTCTTGGTGGTTATGTTGGACCATAAAATTAAAAATAGGAAGGAAAAGCATTGTCTAAGTGTCGAAACAATGAACAAGCAAAGTCGCAATTCCTTTTTTATCATTTTATCCAGGGCTACAGCACAATTGCTTGAAAGTTCGCACTAAGAGTTCCACGGACAAACTCTGTTTTAATGCACAGTGCCTTTTGCTACTTAGGTTTCCATCACAGCATGTTTGTGAAAGTCATTTTCACCTCACATATTATTGAAACTCACTTATGTAAAGATACCATTTTATATTCTGTGTAACTACAAAACCCAGAGTATATCATTTCATATGGAAAATTTATGCTTATCATAAGCTGTACCCACTTTCCATGTTACTTAGAACGAAAAATTCATGATAATAATATATTGATGTTACTAGATCAGTTGATCCCTTAAAAAACATCCCAATATCAGTAATACAGCTTGGTGCCTTTCGTGGATTTCCCTGCTGCATCCTGCTGATATTGGCATAATTGTACTATATAGCTAAGATGTTGTGTCCCTTTGCAATGGTGTACCAGTGTTACGGTGTACTCTGCCTGGTTTTGAGAATGTGTCATTCCTTTATCCTTTGTACGTTCTTAAATGTTTTAATTAGGTGGCATCGAAGGCTCCCGATTGAAGATCAACAGTGCTTTTGTGACTTTGCCTTGGTAGCTGGAGATAAATATGAAGAAGACCAAAAATTGGACTTCATCCGTGATTTGCTGAAATTGAAGCATTTCCCCTTAAATCTCTCATCTGCTATTGATGAAGGAGTTTACAAATCATTCTGTGCAGGACTGCAAAAGTTTGTAATAGTGAACAAGCTTAAATCAGATATTTGTGGACTTCTCGTAGAAGTGAGTTGGTCAATGTGAATGCGTAATATACTATTTGCACATTTGTAAATGCACAGTTTGTGATAGATTCATTATTCTTTCAGAGACAATATGTAGGAAATTCTGGGACCGTAGATCTAAAATTGTTCTCTCCTAGTGGCTGTCGGATCTTACGGCACTGTTCATTCACTGTTCTTTGAGATTCTTCATTATATAGCACTATCCAAGATACTCTAGGGATAATAATAGACCAGTCACATAAGAGTATTAGGGCTTCAAATTACACGAAGGTTCGCCTCACACATAGAATATCGTATAGTGGGACATTTTTGCAGGACAAAATTTACGCGGATTTCATGGTTGGCCTAACATCCACGAAAATAAAATCTGCAAATTAGGCGTTCTCATTGTTTCATCATGTGATTGTGGCCAGCATCCGCGAAAATTTTATCTGCAAAATTTCATTTTTGGGGCTATCCGCGAAAATTTGTTCTGTGAAAATTTCTCACTATACGGAACCTGTTAAATAGACGGGTGTTTTGGAAGATATAACTCGTTAACCTATTGTGGTTCAGCGAATTTGCAGTCAAAATCAGAATGCCTTTAAATAATTGAGAGTCATTATGTCGAATAGGCTAACATCAACCACCTGCAGAAGGTTCTTCCAAACGTTTTAAAAGCCAACGGTGGACCCTTAGGACATTAACATATGTTATAATATTGTTGACTAAGTTTTTCTTCCTCAACTGTTATTGATTTATTACTTCTTTTATTTTAGTTACTATTATAATGTGTATCATATTTCCAGTTGCGCTATTTGTGTCATTTGATATTGATTGCCGTCAACTGCAACCTTCTGTAATTATCAATGCAAACTCCCACAATTATCTGCACAATTTCCCACAAGGTCCTTGTGGAGTTCCTATGTGGCAAGTGCAGATATCTGGTACCAACTTGCAACACGTAGCGTATGTAATAGTTATATCCTGAATTGGTGATTGATATAATATTTATACAGCAATTACATGCATAATTCAACACAACATATTATATGAAATAGAAATGTGTTTACTAATTTCCTGCCTTGTTCTCACGCAATTTATTCTAACAATAAAACCTGTCTGGTGACCTGTGCTGTATCACTGACCTGTGCTACATGGCTTATGTATGCACAGATTTCTCTTTGATCCTCCCCTCAACCAGGATACAAGTCTATATACAATGCCGTATATTATTATTTTGTTACAGTACATATTATATATCTGCATGCCTTGTCTCCTTGAAGGCTAACTTGCTAAAACATGGTCAACACTCAAATTTGCAGAAGATTGTATGTAGAGTGATTGCTGAGGTATGTTGAGTTAAAATAATGCTTGGTTAGCATGTTGTAGCCATGCAATAAAACACTCTATAGTATACATAATTTACAATGAATTCTTTATTTTGGAGAATATTATTAATAGCGTCATAAATAATCAACAATCATTATTTATTATTTATTATTATTTATTAACTTATTGATTTATTTAGCATGAAAGAATTTCCTTGTTTGTCTTTATTGTTGCTGTTATGTACTTTTGTTTTGTGTTCTGGGTGCCTTTGTAGTAGTCGTTGGCTATTGGTTCCCCAGTTAAAGTAAGATTTCTGATACTGATTTCTGATCAGCAAATAATTGGGGTAACATTATTAGGGGACTGATTACAATGCTTGAATTACACAGGTTTCATCAAGCAGCAAGTCACTGTAAAAATTAATAATGCAGTTGACTATACTCTAACTTGATTATATCACTAAATCCAACAGAGTGCAATGTCCATGTACAGCTGTAGGTGCATAAAATAAACTTACTAGAGCAAACACCATTCTCTGTAATTCAAGTATATTTAAGCAAAGTCTTGACGTCTGTGCATTAATGGTGAAAACCTACATATATCATGGTATAAAACATCAATATCACAACTATCATGAGAATTGACTTTCTGGAAAAATTGTGTTTGAAGTAGATGAAATAGTCTACCAGACCAATAAAATTAAGTGATCAACAGTGTAAAGTGCAATTCAATATAGTGGTTCCAGCTAGAGACACAGTCGCATTTCAGGTCATTTGAAAAAGCATTATCACAATAATACTGAAATCATCAGTATAATAAAATTAGAGAATGATCAAAGTGTTATTACCATTAATGTACTAGCCTAAATGATACCTAAAATAATTATACAGCTGTACAGAGACTTTGCACTTTATCTTGTTGTGATCCTCCAACAACATTGAAACTGTATATTATGTCAATTATGTAAATTTGTTACCATTTTGTTTGTAGATTGTTCTGGACTGTATCAACTCATTGGCATTCTGTCAATTCAGTGAAATATACTCTACTCCAGAGTTTGACTGTGTCACTTCAGCCTCCACCAACATCCTGAAATATTATGAAGCTGACCCAGTTGAGTTGATGTCCCCTCCATCTTACCCCTTGGATTGGTGCTGGCGAATACTCCGCAAGATGTGCAGCCTTCTGAAACCAGAACGTGATAATTTAAAGTGGTGCAAAGGGTCAGGACTAGCTATAAACAGTCTATCATGTGTCTACATTCTGAAAGCAGAATGTGGCATTCAGAGTCTCCAGAATATTCCTAATAGTGTCCTACAGCACCATTACTTCCAGTGGATATCTGAAATTCAGAATTTCTTCTGCCACTGGACGAATCAAATTCATGATAGAGCTTGTTCAGTCACTGAGTTGAAAGAATACAGTCAGATTTTACAGGAATTTGGTATAGCAGCGTTTAAACTCCTTGAAATCAAGCACTGCTTCTTGAAAGAGGAATTCCTGATAGAGTTGATTGCAATTGGTGAAAAATTGCCTGGCAATATTATAGACTTGCTACTAATCAAGAACAGGTAAAATTATCAATGCATTGTTGTTTATCAATTATTTACTCTGTTTTTACTCATATGTAGCTTCTCGATGCTAGGAATTTTGTTCAATTATAAGGTAATCATTCCTCCTAAGTTGGAAGAACTCCTGAGAGATTCTTTGGCTGATGTTCAATGCTTTATGAATTCTCCTGTCATATGCATGATGGAAGAGGCAAAATGGTTTAATCCCAATTTGCCAATCAATTCACTTGAATGCCTTCGATTGGAACTTGAACAGTTCTTACATCCTTTGATGCCAAATCAAAAGTTTTTGATTTACTTTCTGGAAAAGAAAAGTCAGCTATTTCAGGTTTTCTACGACAAAGCAAAAGCCCTCTACTACAGTCAGGCTACAGTTAGTCCTGGGATTGAAGATCTGTCTCAAAGTTCTGATGCCAGGGACCGTTTCGATTTTGGGCCCAACATAGAGAATGATTCTTACCGCACTCCATCCATGCTTTTGGAGCCTTGCGAAGAAGAAGGCTTGCTTCCCATTGAAGTACGTTCATATGTTATACGATACATACGTTTGACATTTCACATGTGTTTCCAGTGGTACCTGTAACCAACAACCCCCAGATTAAGCAACCAGCTGCTTTTAGAAACCACATTCTTAAGAAGACATAATTTAATCTTTATTTCTGCACTGTAGTGTGTGATTACTATCTGGAAATATCCAATGACCATATAAACTAGAGTATTTTAGCTAAATTCACTGATCTTCGAGAAGCTAAGAAATCTGAACTTTGAGTATATCCTTACTTTTCATTCAAACAGATGCTTTGGCTGATAACTTATGTATACAAACCACTATCAATCAGCATTTAACAGATATATGGAATAAAATAGGGTAGAAAATTACATACTATACTTGGCATTCTTATGGTCAGCACCATTTTGTATGTGTGTTAGAATAAAGTGGTTACTACACAAGGTGACTTCAGTATTATGATGAACTGCATACAGTACAGACCACCTGTCTTATAAAACCACATATTTTCAGCACCATTAGTGGTTGTTTGTAACAAGTACCATTGTAATATAAAGCATCAATTTTGTAAAGTGCATGTACTTATAACCCATGTTGTTATACAATGCGTGTACTATGGACTGTTCAAAAATGTAGATTTTACCATGTCTTGAGTATGCACTAATACAGTGAATTCTCATAAACCTGCCACTATTTGTTTTGAAGAGCATGGTAGATTGACGGACTAAATGGGTATTCATCACTGTTTTTACATTATATTGGTATTGGGAAATGCATAGTGACAGATAAGAAGGTTTGGCAGATAAAGTGGTGGTGAATTAATGCAAATTCACTGTAGTTGGAATTGTCTCATTCTGTATCTTACTGCCAATTTGAAACCTCTCCCTTCCTATGCAAACAACAGAAATTTTGCCACATCCTATCTGCAACAGAGAAGTCACTGAAAGACCTCCTGACGGGTAAAGCCACCTACAAGGATCTCAAGGATTTAGGCATTTTGGATGACATTGAAAGCAGTGATCTTAAGAAACAGTTCCAGTTGGTTGTAGATTACAACTTCCCTGGCTTTGATAAAGGCACTGTGACAGATATGGGAGGCATTCAAGATATATTGGAATTTCAAAGGCTGAGTGGTTTTGTTAATCTCTTTTGTGAAATTTGCACAGATTATGGTTTGCACAAGTGCTGGAAAGATCAGAAAATGGAGGAAATCAAAAGGGTTTTGCTGAATTCCAATGAAATGGCACAGCTTACACCTGAAGATGCCAGTGGACGTAATGAAAAGATTAAGAAAGTTCTAGGTCTCACAAAGCAGAATACACAAAGAAAATGTGAACAGTTATTCCATGCTGTAGACAAAAGAAAGAGTGGTGCCTTCGTAAAGTTTTTGAGGGAGTGGCAATTTACTGGTACCCAAGGAAGACACCTCTTTCAGCGAAATATGCAGTTAATAACAACGAATCTGCGAGATGATGAATACAAGGAGGAGATACTCTTGAATTTGAGCATTGCTTATGAGTTCATAAGTCCCTTTATTGATATTGACATTGAACTGCAAGAATTCATTGATCAGGTGCATACCGTTTGTTACAGAGGCCAGCCAACATTAGATCCTTTTCATCAGCTGACGTTAGTGAATGAGAACATTGATTTGATTTACCTTTGGTTTACAAGAACAGAAGTACGTGTACATGTGGTTACGTACGTATATTGCATGATTCTGTATATTTAATCTGTTTGTTTCTTATTACTGTTTGGTTTGTACCAACATATTTTACATTTATGTATCTGTAGGATGACCCTTTGAAAGAGTTGAAGAATATTTTGGAATTTGGATACTTTGAATTTGTCCTCCAAGAAGCACCTGAGAGTCAGACAGGCATTCTATTGAAGTTTCCTCCAATGAACACGTCAGCTAACATCAATATCTCTTCGAGACCCTCTGGCAGAAGTAGTGAAATGTTATGGAGAAAGGAAACAGTGGATGACTTCATTAGGAGGCTTGGACTACTGCAGCATGATGAAGATGTAGTGAAATTCATAACCCTGTCAAAAGTATGCATGTACATTGTCCAACCCCACAAACAATGAAGAGCATAACATGCTACTGGTCTACATACAATATTTGTGTATTCAGCCTATTTGCACTTGTGTACAGATTATACTGCATATTATGTTGGTGAACATTAGCAGAGTAATATATGTTTTTCTCTTACAGCTTGCACAAAAAGTTTATAATATGAAATGCCATCTAATGGAACATGGGATTGAAGAGGGAAATAACATCCTAAGATGCAATTGTTCTATCAAAGAAGCTGAAGATGAGGTAGTGACCGTGACATAACTAGAATACACACATAGCATTCAGCAGTTTGATACCTGTATACGTAACTTTGATTGTCACTATATGGCATATATGTCATAGATGTCAGGCTATTTATTATTCTAGGCAACATCCCTCATGAAGCACCTTTCTGTACATTTTAAGAGTTGAGCCATGTTAAATGATTTGTTCACATTTCCTGCTGGCTTCGTTCATTGTTTCATACTTGCACAGTCCATCAGTACTATGTACGTATGTACATAATGTTTAATTACCGTTAACGGACGTCCCCCCCTCTCAGACTTCGACCCAGATCACGCTGGGGCTCTCACTCATCACGAGCCTCTGACTGAACCCGTCCACAAGCATGGGACCACAATACATGCAGCTGCACGTCATCATTGAAGGGGGGCACGCTTGCCCAATTGTGGAATAAATTTGGCAAGCCAGACCGCTGTCTGGCTTACATATATCCCTTATGCACCTCAATCCTATCATCCACACTCTGGCACGCCTGCCCAGTTGTGGAATAAATTTGGCAAGCCAAACCACTATCCGGCTTACTTACCCCCTATGCACCTTAACCCTACTATCCACCCTATGGTAGTCTATCCTATTCCCATATATTTTACTCCATCTAGCTCTGCGCCCAATTTCCTCCATTTTTGTTGGTATGGTAATTACTCTGCAATTCCACCCTTGACCGGCAATTTATTATGAACTGAACATTGTATAGTCTGATTATTCAACATACTCAGTAACTATGGTACGTAACAGTAAATGCCTAATACATGGTATGCCACAGATTAGCGTCATGTTAAGTTAATCATGGATGGCTGCTCTATTCATGATCTGGTGCTGGCTTTCCAGATATGTCCGCCCTCATCCTGCTGACCTCCTCCTCTGATGGGCGAATGTACCTTCTGTATGCATCGCTTGACCATCTCCCCAATTGTTGGATTAAGCTATCCTGTATCCCCATCCTTGCTGCCGTTGTAGTGGCTCCTATTCGGAAGCTGTGTGTGGAAAAATGAGATGGTTCCATGCCCAAGTCCTGTAGCAGTTCTTTTAGGGTAGATGCAAGCTTTTCCCTTGTTAGATATCCTCCGTTGTCCAAAATAAAAAGAGGCAGATTGTGGGATATCTTTCGCCGATTTTGCCAGTATCGCCGCATCGATTTTATTGGGCATACCTTTGTGTGGCTAGCTCCAAGGGCTATTTGTTGTCCTTTGCGAAATGGGTCAGTTTTTGATGATTTGATATTCACAAGCAATTGGTTGTCTGACACCTTGATGTCCTTTGGAGACAAATTGATTTCGGGATTCCATGTTGTTTGAGTTGGGCTAACAAACTCGTTGGATCTTAGAAAGCCGTGAAATGCCAGTGACATGGTGGCTTGAAACATGCTTTTGTCCCATTCACTCCGGCTGGAGTTCTCTATGCCTTCAAACAGCCTTGCCAGTATGTCTGCTGTAATAGGCTGTCGGGTGTCGCTTGTTGAAACACCTTGGTCTCTTTTGATGCCCGAGCAGAGAAGCTGGAGGAGAGGATCACCGCACTTGTGCTCCACTTCATTCTCAATGTGCCATAGCCTGATACCCGCAAGGTAAGTCCTGATCGATTTGTGTTGTACCCTTGTCGACAAGTGAGTACAAAACAGTCGGAGTGTGAGGGAGGACACAGGAAGTGGTTGGAGTTGGTGGGTTTCGCAGAAGGTAAGAAATTGCCTTACTGCAACCCCATACAGCTTTCTAGTTGCTGGTGAGACCCCTAGTTGTTGGAATCTTCTCATTTCTGTGTACATTCTGCCATCACTTCGGTCTTGTGAGGTGTTTTGATGGCATCTGCTTCTGGTACTAGACGCCTGAACCTCTCCATCTGTAGGCGGGATAGAGAGTCGGCAATGCTGTTATCAACGCCAGGTATATGCACAACTATAATATTGAAATTGTAGCTGGCAGCTATGTGGTATAATGACCGTACGAGGTCCATGAGATCCCTATTCCTAGAGGAGCCTTTTCTCCATATGTCACATACAGCTTGATTATCACAATGAGCCATTATCCTCTTGCCGGTCCAGCAATGCCCCCAAGTTGCTGCTGCCATCACAATCACCAATAGTTCTTTCCACTGTATATCCTTTCGTTCCTGGCCTTCCTTCCATGTACCATTGAACCAGTGGCCATTCCAATATGCTCCGTAACCGATCCCCCCGGAGGCATCTGTGTAGAAGTGAAAGGATTTGGGTGTGCTCCATTCTGGTTCCAGGATAAATGTTGAGCCTGACCATCCTGGTAAAATCTGTCTCCACCACTGCAAATCTTTTGTAAAGTCTTGGGATAAATATATATGGTAATGAAGCTCCTTTACTGTGGTCGAAAGATCTATCATCCGTCGCAAGAATATCCTGCCTGCGGGCAGCACCTTACACGCGAAACTGAGCTTCCCTATCAATGATAACAACTCCCTTTTTGTCGCCTTCTTCTTATTGACAAATTCTTCAATTTTACTACGTAACTCCTCTTTCTTTTCGTGTGGTAGCGATACTGTCATGTTGTTGGAATCGATGTGAATGCCCAAAAATGCTATCTCTTTCACTGGTCCCTCAACTTTTTCTGGCTTTACTGGAGCCCCAAGGTCATCACACACCCCTATTGTTTGTTCTAAATTTTCTCCACATGCAGTAGCTGTACTACTTGCCGTAAAGAAGTCATCCAGGTAGTGGATTAGGTATGATACATTGAATTTCTCTTTAGCAATCCACTGGATGGCCTCTGCTATGCTATTGAATATCCCCGGGGCAGATCTAAGACCAAAAGGTAGACATTTATCGACATAGAACTTGCCTTGCCAGTATATAGAGAGAAGGTGGCGGTCCGCCGGATTTACTGGGCACATACGAAATGCATCTTTCAGGTCTATCTTTCCCATCCAGCAGTCCTTTCCCAAACGTCTTACCTCTGCTAGTGCGTCATCTACTGAACAGTATTGTAGGGACCAGCACGCGGGATCGATGCCATCGTTCACACTTGAGCCCGCTGGTGCCGACAGATGGTAGATTATCCGTGATCCACCGTCCTTCTTTGGTACAACTCCTAAGCCTGATGCTTGCATGCGATCGTACGGTGGGGTGCTGAAAGGGCCAGCCATTCTATCTAATCCTATTTCCTTTTCTAGATGATTATCAATTACCTGTGGTTTTTCGAGTGCTGTTGATAGATGATTTGCTATTACAATACCTGTGTTCTGCTGGTGCAGGTAGCCTATCCTAAAACCTAAGCGTATGCCATTTAACACATAAGAAACAAAATTCAAATCAGGATGATCTCTCAAATGCAATTGGAATCGTAAATGTTTAAGGGGTGTAACTATCTCAAGCAGTGGGTGTGGGACATCTGGTGACCTGGTGGTCACCCCCACATTGCAGGCACCTATGAAGGAAGCGGCAGGCCTTTCTCCTGCATATGCTATGGTTGAACTCGTAGCAGGGGCCAGGAGGTGGGACGGGGCTCGCTCGTGGTGCAATATAATCCCTTCTTCCAGGTATGGTTGTTGGATTAACATCTTGCTGGGGTCGACGAAAAAAGGTATCCGCTTTACTGCAGCTTGCCGCTGTGTGGCCAAATGAGCCACACAGGGTGCATCCTGCTTTTGGTCTGAAGCCTGAGAAACATTCTGCCCACAGATCCATGTCCTTCTTGTCCCATTTCGTATCTTTTCTCTGCGATGCTCTCCTTCTAAAGGCCACGTCATAGCTGTAACAGTCATCCCATCTGTGTCGTTTGGCAGCTAGCAACATGCTTCGGGCATAGCTCAACATTTCTACTGCTTTGTCTGGGTTGTAATGTGCGAATGTTATAGCGAAATTGAGGAATGCTGTTACCCACTGGGTCACATTAGTGAAGCTTTGTACGGCCAGTTGTCTACTAGGCTGATTGGATGCCCCCGTCGTACTCTGCCCAACCCCCTCGCGCCCTACCTCTAAATTGTCGGGCAACAGCAGCAGCAGGTCAACATATTCACCCTTTTTTATGGAAGAAAGCAGCTTACCTGGGATGGGAGGTAGTGATGACGTGTCCGAGCTCGATTTACCGTCTTCAACTAACGACGTCAGAGGGATAGGGTCGTCCAAGCTGACCTCTGGTGGCGTAGATGTTCCTGCTAGCTTCCGTGCGACCGCTGATTTTGTTCCCGGCAAGTTTCCCAACAACGAACCTACGATATCCTCTCTCATGGTCTCGACTGATCGCTTTACTGCCTCTGTGATCTTTTTCGTCGTAGGGGATAGCGATAATGTGGCATCGAATTGCTTTGCGGCTCCTGTTCCTGTCGTTGGCGGTGATGTTGTAGACTGGCCTATCGGGTGGAGGTGCTCGTACAATCTGGCTGCCTTTTCCATCGCCGAACCTGCTAATACGGCGTGCCTCTGTTGTAGGTGGAGGTCGAGGATTTCCGATGGCAGGCTTCTTAACTGAGCAATCGACATACCGTACAAGTTTGCCGTTGATGGTTCGCCAGTGTCATGCGATGGTTTTTTCGCCTTCCCTTTGTTCTGGTTCGTCGGTTGCCTCTTTTTTCCGGGCATAATACCACAACTAGCAGTTTAACTTCTACAGCGTTCGATCCGATTCAATCCCGCGTATCGCTGCCGTGTTGACAAGATTGTCACTGTACCTTGACCCCACTCCAAACGGCGCCAATTTCCACGCCCACATCCTGCTCATTGTGCCTTGATCAGGAAGCCATATACAATTACTTCCATGCACCCACTGTATGGGCACATACTCACACACGCACACATATACAAGATGCACACACTGGGGACACTCATCTACATCCACTCCCACACATGGGGGACATCCGTTAACCTCTGCCAACATGGTTGACAACCATTTATTACATTTTACAGGCGGAACGTTTGCATCAAGAGGATAGGAAATGTCAAGAAAAGTTGCGAAGCTTGAATGAAGGGTGCCCGAATTTACTTCTTTTGAGTACACGGAAGATCCAGCGAGTACATAGTGTTTTGAGGGATATGAAATTTGGTGACAAAGATAAATGGATTAATAGAGTTGCCAAAGAACTGCCCTTCTTGAAAGACATGGCAACTCTCGGTCAATCACTGGAGGTGATATAGCATGTACAATACCTTGTTGAAGCATGCAGGCCTGTTTCAAGCTGTTTACATGACATTTGTGCATTAGCAAGACCAATACTGTACTATCCTCAATGCACACATTCAGTGAAAATTCTTTCAAGGTCCTAATTTCTTGCTTGTTTTCAAGTCATCTTTATTCAATCATATTATGTATTTTTGGTATGTTGGCATACCAAACCATGTCTTGTATGTAATGTAAAATTGTGCTAAGATAATGTGAAAACATTTACATACATGGCAGATAATTCATGAAAATGACCCTGAAGAAAAGCCAAGTAATCGTACTTTGTTTGAAGATGTGAAGCAAGTTGTGAGGAATTGTGTTCCTATGGATGAAGTCAGACCCATGCTTCAAGTGAGTATTAGGAGTTGTCAGCACTATTCAAATACTGCACTTGTATCCAATGTACATTTTCAGTATGTATGTACATACATACATAATGTACATTTATTGTTTGGCACAGGCTTCAAGGTGTACTCTGCATCTGGCAGCTGACTTGCCTCCTGAAGAGATACTTCATTTAGTTTTAACTATACATGGTGCACACTCAATGCCATGGCAGATCATGTACTGTACTGCATCCACTACAAAGCATGAACTCAAATGGTTCTTTGAAAGAGTGAAGGTGTTCAAGTTAGTGCAGCATGGATACGTACATATTTTACTACTTGTTTCACTGCATACATTATGTAGATGCATTTTATTTCTAAGTCTAGTTTGAAGAACCTTTTGTTACATGGTACATGCATGTGTATGTACATACTAATCTACCTAGTTTAGTCATATTTACATCCTGATAATATATGTGCTTCATGTATGTGTAATGCAACTAGTACACCTTTTCATACCTCGGTTTTCTAACTATGCATGTCCTTTCTTTGGTTTCATTGGATACCCTGATAGGAGCCCTCCCAGCTATGGTCTACCCTGGTAGAAAAATTAGCATACCTAAACCCAAATATGTATAATTATGTGTGTTATGTGAGGTAACTATCCTAACATTAGCATGTGTCTGTCTCACTGTTCAACAGGGGTGTTACGTTCACTCTACTGAATGTTAATCTACTGAAAGTCATTGTACAAGAGGTATGTACGTACGAATTACATTTCTCCCACTGTTGTAAATATGTCACACACACACATACATTAATAATATTTACATACATAGACTGTACCTGCCATGGACATAATGAATTCTAGTTTATCAGGTACAATTTCTTAAGTATATACACTGCAACATGCACAGTAGACACACTAACAGCATAGTTGTGTGTGTGTGTGTGTGTGTGTGTGTGTGTGTGTGTGTGTGTGTGTGTGTGTGTGTGTGTGTGTATGTGTGTGTGTGTGTGTGTGTGTGTGTACAGTAATAAGTATATAGGTGGATGTAGACCAGATACACTATGGAATACACTGCACCTTGTATGTGTGGCTTTCATCCCATTGAATTTGATTCACCTTGACTGGGGCAACTTCAGGAATTCGTGCTTAATTTGTATACATACGTAGTAATATTAATGTGAAGAGGACTTATTACTGTTGGTGTGTACCTACTGTGCCTACGTATGTATAATGCTATTGTTGCTCTTATCATTAAATTATACTGTATCAGTGCTACTGTGTAGCTGTGACAAAGGAATCATAGGTGTAACAGTAATCAGTCCGCACTATTTTTAGGAACTTCCGAAAATGGTTGAACGGCTAGGTGTCATCATATATCAAGAATTCAATGTAATTCACTAGTCAAGATAATTTTTACACCAAACATTTCGACAGCTAACTGCTGTCTTTTTCAGTGGTATGGAATACAGATTGTGTGTGCGCCTTTTATGCGTGTGATGACAGGTGATGATGAGATGATGTGTGAATAGTAATAAGGCAGGTGGTGAAATGGTGTAAGAATAATAATGAAAGTACAGGGGGGGACTAAAATAGTTGTTTATACGTTGTGGGTAATGTTCCAAGTTCTCTGTTTAAGGTGCGTGGTTCTTTCTGGATCATTCATGATTCTAATAGGCATCTTCTTGAGGTATTTTGATTTGTTCCTAAAATTTCTGTTTGGGACCAGTCTACGGTGTGGCTTGTCTGACATTTGTGTTCTGCTAGGGCTGATGTCATTATATTCTTATCATCTTGACTAGTGAATTACATTGAATTCTTTTTAGGAACTTGTTAATCTCCATAACTCCCTGGTGACTCAAGAGAAGGACAGTAAATACCAGCTACACTATGTGGCTACTGGTCCTACTGTCCTGCAAGACCTGCCTGAAGTGATTGAGAAAGACCATAAGAATGGCAAGAGAGATAATAGTGAAGGCTCCTTGGCATTCAGACGTGAATTCCTTCAGCAAAGTAAAAGTAAAGCAAAGCAAAGTATTCGTGTAAAAATCATTCATGGGAAAGCAGGTGAGCAGTTGTCGTACACATGGACAATGATTGCCTTATGTGTAGCTTAGTGTAGGCAAAAATTATTTCCTGAGCCACATTACACCTGCCGCAAGTTTTACTACTCTCTCTTTACAGTAAATCAATAATGTGCAGTTACTGTACTTGTTTGTTTACAGTGCATAATATCTTGCATCAAGTGAGGAAGATTTATATGTATATATATATATATATGTATCCCGATTGGTGATATTGTCACTTAACTTCAAAAGCACCGACTACGGTATATCCCCAATATACCAGGGTATATTTCTGACCTCATTACTGATATACCCCGTTTTCTTAATTGAAAGGAAGCAATCAATTATCGCCGCACTTGTCACTTAAGACAATCAATGCACCAGCAATGCTGATACACAATGAACGCTGAAGAACACACCAATTCAGTTGATGGAACACAAAATTAGCGCACAAACCTCGTGTTT
Source organism: Chondrilla cf. caribensis (assembly GCA_964020155.1). NCBI lineage: Eukaryota > Metazoa > Porifera > Demospongiae > Chondrillida > Chondrillidae > Chondrilla > Chondrilla cf. caribensis. The sequence goes on from OZ026566.1 coordinate 2,118,866, forward strand.
TCAGAAGGGCGGCGAATCGAGAACGATTTTAACATGAATCGATCGGTCGTTTGGATTGAAGACTTCGTGGTTCGGGCTTCTAGGCTGGATAATATTTACTCAGCCTATTTTCTTGGCGGCGTTTTGGGCACATAAGGATTTGTCTATTCTTCTAAGTCGGTAAGCTCAGAGAAACGATCGCTATTTTCATTATCCCCACACCTCTTTTGCTAGGTACATATATTAAAGAGTTGATGGGTACTCGGCTATTGTTAACTTGCCTCTGATTATAGGTTTTACTGTCGTTTCCAGCTCCCAAAGAAATCTTTCCTCGCAAATTTCTCATCTGTATTCACAACACTAACATACTTTCGATCGTTTTGACGGGATACATATACTAATACATAAATTAAAAAAATACAAATGAAAGAAATATATAGAATAATTTCATAGTAGGCAAACTCTGAAGTATCAATTGTTGATATGTTTTTTCTTCTCTTCTTTAGGAAATGGAAAGACTCACTACATTCAAGAAAAGATGCAGAAGAAAAAATTTAAAGAGTGTTGTGTCATTACTGTGAACGAGTCCTTCTCTCCTAAGTGGGCTATTCAGAAGTTGAATGGATTAAAAAAGATGCCACATACTGCTATACACGTCAATTTCACCCTGCTGCCCCCAGTGGTATGTACTGTAGAATATTTACAGTATATTTTATTTATTACATTCATTGCATTATATAAACAGTATAAAAATTCGCTGTATATATTTATAATATATGTGAAATTCATTTTTACATGCTGTATATACCTACAACACATACTATACCGATTATGTCATACTGTATGTACACGTGTATATCTTGATTATACATATCTGTTTCATACTGACTACATGTATCTCTATTTCTAATGTACACTATCATGTACCTGTCAGTAGAAAAGTTGATTTGAAATCATTATGCTTATTATTTGCTCTTTCAGGAATCATTAGATGTTAATCTTCAAGACCATGATAGAGATACCCATGAGAAAGACATAGCCACTTACAAGCGAATTGCAAATGAAGTGGAATGGTTCTTTTTCAATCTTTTCTATCTCAAGTATGTTGAAGACAATAACAGTGGGGTCTCATTCAGCCTACCATCTGATATGAGATGGACCTTTTATATCGAAGTGAGCCTATGCAATATAATGCATACAGTATGGCCTGTATTAAAGTGCAATATATGGCATATTAGTATGTCCTGCATTTCGGCATTGTGTGATGAGATATTGGTGCCTTATAGAGTGGCCCAGTACATTTAAGCGGTAGTTAGTAACCCACTCAAAACTATATTTTATGTACAGAATGCATATTATGTACATTGGGTGGATTGGTAACTATGTATTAATATGAAAATTGGATATATTGATGAGATTACTTTTTAATACATTTAAGGTACCATCAGATGGTTCAGAAGGGGATCATAACTTAGTGGCATTTTATGAGATGTTTCCTATTCTTTGGCTGCTTGGAAAGCCACATCTTGTTCATTCAGAAAGGTAGGTTTAGCTAGACAGTGAAGTTACTACAGCAGTAAGAATTGTGTGTGTGTACTCATGCATGTGTTTGTCATGACTAGAAGTATTACTGAGGAGAATTTATATGACGAAATCTTGCTAATCTCCCACTACTTCGAAGAAACAGGAAATAAAGCATGATGTCAAAATATCAAAGGATTAAGTTCTAGAATTGATGTGACAATGAAGCAGAAGTAGATTTATGATTACAGAAAGAGGAATGCGACGACAACCTAAGAAATTCTCACAGACTGTTTCTTGAAGAAGCAGAACATACACTGAATTGCATGACAAATGGCAAGAGACATCCTGAAAAAGATCAGTATAATCCACAAAAATTTCCCCCAAACCAATTGCGGCGGATTAACGAGTATTCACTGTAGCATCTCAGATGACTCTGTGAAACAGTTGTATGCGTGTGACATAGTCATAAGGCTTGATGAAGATTTCTTGACGAATTTTAAAAGAATCAGTTACGAATTTTCTGATTTTTTGAGCCTTTCAGTAGTTTTTGAAAGGAAGACTTATGAATTTTCTGATTTTTTAAGCTTTTCGGAACATAGTCAGTTCATTACTTACCCTGACACTTACATACCAGCAGTTTATATATGCTCATCACTATGCACTTTTTCTTTATCCCAGGGAATACAATGTGGATGCAGATGTCCAAATAGTTTGCAAATATTTGAAGGCCTATCAAAATCGTGATGGGAAGAATGGGATTGATAGATTACTCAAAAAGTCAAGTTCGTATTATTATGTACATCTGTAATTGTACTGTATTATAATATACTGTATAGCTGGAAATTTGAAGGGGAATTAAGTTTAACAATTTTGCCTGTGTTCCAATATATAACCAAAGTAATTCTATTATTATTTATATATTATGTGCAGGCAGTTGTGTAATATTGTATAGTAATCACAGTACACCTGAAAAAGGGTATGCATCAAAAATGGGTCTTTTGGATTGACTAAGCGTATACCAACTACAGAACAGAATTGAATCAAACCACCTGTGAAAGAGACTGATGCTTTTGTTTTTTTGATTATATAATGGTTTGAACCAGTTTTATTGGCAAATTGAATTTTCTTTTCAGATGTCAATTTTTTACCAATTTGATTTGGGAGCAAAATGCCAAATTTTATCCATATGTCATAGGTGCTATGCAGACTACGTATTTTTGTATGATATATACTCTTCATTCTCACATATGACTAGATATACCATGCATGTATTTATCATGTCTATCAGAGTACATGCGTATGCTGATATATTCATGATTGTAATCTGTCCACTTAGCTAAAAGTTCTAAATTTGTCAAACCCATCAAATTTGGACACTTACCTGATCTTCCTGAAGTGGAGTGTTACAAATGTCTTTACACAGAGGAGCACATGCCAAGACATGTGAGAAGGAGCAAACTTCAGCAGAAACTGTTCATAGGGTAAGATACACATACTATTATATTTACACTTACTGTATACAATATACACATGTATCCTGTCTTGTGTCAACACCAAAGAGGTAGATATCCTGCATACCCCCAAGATACCAAATGGGGCAATTTATTGATCAATTGAAAAAGTGGCTAATCAGGATACAAGGCATTAATTTTATGTCACCTTCAGGAAAGAAACACAGGAAAAGGATCCTTTGTATCCTTCCCAAAGGGATATCTCGTACACACGTACACATTAAGTTTGAGAAAAGTGTTTAATATTCATTGATTTAATATTTTTAACCACGCAAATAGGTACATGACAAGAAGATGCAGGTTTATGGAAAACTTCAATCAGTTCAATTACAATTCAGGTTTCAATTTTGTTAACAATTTGTCTGTATGCATGATGTATTTATTGTACTTTGTTGCAATGTGTCTGTAGCCTATCCTAAGCTTGGTTCTACTGTGTTGAGATGCATGTTGAAAGAAGTGAGTGACTTTTGTGACATAGAAAGAAGAAGAGATTGGAAGAATTCCACTCGGCAACAGGCAAGTCAGCTGTAAGCCCAAAACAATTGGGTTTTACAAGCCAGTGCACATATGTACATGTATCCTGATTGGTGGCAACATCAAAGAGATCGACAGGGATACATATCCTGTGTACACCTGAGATCCCCCCCCCCCCCACAGACATGATAATTGATTCATGAATTAGCTACCAAAAGGTTGAAAAGTGGCTAGTCAAGATGCCTGTTAATCAGATCACCTTTAGGACGGAACCAGAGTAGGTGGATCCTTCCTCAAGGTTCAACGTGATATAACACTATCCCAACTGGGAGAAGTGCTTACTAATAAAATATGGATGACCATGGTATCTTTTGGTTGCATGGGAGGGACTAGTATTACACTGCACAACCCTGTGTTAGGCTTTGATGAATATAATGTCATAGTGTACATACCCTTGTGTTACCAGTACATGATGAGGCTATATCTGAGTGGAGAAGTACGTATATAGACCACTTGCCAAATCTTTCTATCACTTCTGTAGTCCATACATACTGAAGTACTTGTTACTACAATTACTAGTTCTTTGTATCTTGTCCATAATTGTTATGAGAATTTGTTGATTGTGCTTTAGTTGGTGTACGAATGCAGTGATGAAGGAAACCAACGCCTGCACATCATTGCTGTGAACCTTAATGCCATTAAGGAGGACCTTGCTCAGTATGAAAAGCTACATATATATCCTCCTGGTGCTTTGTAAGTTTGATATACATTGCCAGTATGTACTGTATGCATCAACATAAGCATGCTTAAAAATCGTTTTATCTCCATACAATATATTAATACGTATCTATTTAAGGGAAATTCATGATAGAAATCATCTGGACAAGTACCTTTCTGCCGCACTGAACATTGAGCCTGATCGGTCCACTAAGCGTATCAAAGCCATTGACCAAAGACAATATGTCCTCACATTGGATTACTTTCTTAAAGTGAGGATTTACATGTGTATGTGTATATTACGTATGTAGTTTAAATTCTCTGCTCAGATTAGATATTTCCGTACAAAATAGTCACCTACATAGTTGCGTCTATGCTAGGTTGGGTTTAACACCTCTCTTCCCACCACAGTATGTGTGTGTAGGTGTTGTTCTCTATTGTGATAGAAGTGAAGATTATAAACAATATACAATGGGTACAACAAAGCTCATTAAGTTATGTCCGAGAATGAGAAAAATCATCCCACATGCACAATGATGCTCTGTAATCATGTAACTTTATGGCATGTGGGTTTTATTGTATTGTTGGTTGTAAAATCTCTAGCTTTGGTATATTAGTATCTTGAAGCATTCTGTTGGGATTAGTTTTCCATTGCCTATAGGCTGTAAAATAGCACTAAGAATCAGCTGTACACCACCACTACTACTGTGGTGTTGGTTGTGATGCTGTTGAAGGTGGTGTGCTTCTGTACTTTATTTATGTACTTCATAGATGTTGGAAATCCATGAGAGAATGGTCAGTGGTGTTCCAGTCATTATTGAAGGAGAAACTGGTGTAGGTAAAACAGCATTGCTGGAGATGTTATCAATTCTGTGGAATACATCTTTTATGGAGAAAATTACACATTTCATCCGTGAAGTGCGTGTTCGAATGCAGGAATTCTTTGAGGGTATGTACCTACTGTATTAGTAGTGTTTTGGATGTTACAGTGTTACACCATGTGTTATGATCCACATACTATCCAAAGCTTATGAAAAGGAGCTACCAAAGAATATCATTCAATCATTTCAAGAAGTCCTACCAAGAATGCAGTTGAAGCAAGCAGACGACAGGGTAGACCGTGTGTCCTACCAAAGTATGCTCATAGTTTGTCAGAGTATATTCTATGTGGCTTCAAAACCAGGTGAAAGGAAGCCCTTGAGAGACTACCTATCAGCTATTCCTGAGAATGAATTTGCATTTATTCTTCTTGACTGTAAGAATGTTTGGACAGAGATACAGGATGAGCTGAATGGTGAATATCCTCATGTTTTGAGTTTCAATCAATTTGTACGAGAGTGCTTTCTGGAGGCTATACTAGTAACAGTGAGTTTACAATTTACTCTAAGTACAGAATATAAAAATGTACTCTGTATGTGTATGTGTACGTATATGTGTGTGTGTGTTTGTGTGTGTATCAATTTTTCTGTTAATTACCCATCCCTTTTATTGAATAGCCACGAGATGCTGCTATATTACTTTGCTGCATTTTGAGAGCTGAACCTTTGAAGATATTTCATAAGCTCAATGTACATGCAGGTAAGATATGACTGGATATTTTATATATGACATTGATCCTCAATAAAATATACCAATAAATTTACTATTTTGACACTAAGTATATTTGGACACACATGTATACTGTTTGTATGTACAGTATAAAACTCGCTAAATTTTAATCTAACCTAACCTAATATAGTACATCTGCTATTTCTATACAGTATTTTTACTATTAAGACTTGCTATCATACATAATTAAATGCGATGGGGTGTTTCCCTTTAGATACGTATGTTAAATATTCTCATATTATGTATTTAGAAGTTGTTGGTGCTTGAAAACATAATATGTACATAATTATGTCATTTAACTATACTTTATAGAATTTCTGCTTGATTGTTTACAAACAAACAGATCAATGTTTGCACTCAATCCTTGTTGACCTTACCGAACATTATGAGCAGCATTCATGAAGTGCCATAGGAGGTTCTAGCATTCTAATTTGTCAGTTCCTTGACAATTCAAGCAAGACAGTTTCATATCAAATCTAACCTAACATAAATTATCAACAACAAAACAGCAAAATTACATTCAATCACACATCAAATGCATATGATTGAATGTAACTTTTTCTGGTTTTCACTTTTATGTATGTCCAGTGTCTCTTGAGGGGACCCTAGTGTTTCACACGCTTATATTTCATTATAAATATTAAATATGTTGATATTCAATGTAAATGATATGTGTATCCATGATAGTGTACTATAGTTTTCTTTTATTGTATGTGTGCAGCTTTGACACCAGAAGACATTGACAAATTCCTCACACCCATTGTTGAGGATGCCAGAAGAATGGATGAAACTTGGAAGCTAGTAGCCACACATGGTCAGCTCAAGGAGAAGATACCTAAAGTTACAGTCAGTCTTGATTATGTCATCCATGTCAATTGTCATGTTCTTTGATAATGGTCTATTTTCCACAGCTGTTTTTGGATGAAGTAAACAGTTCATCATGCCTTGGGCTCCTGAAAGAGATTATTGTTGACTGTACATTCCAAGGATCAGTAAGTTGCACACTTCATACGCGAGCCAATCCAGGGGCATTCAGTGGCTTTTGGGAGAATTTGAGCCGAAAGTCTTTTGATAAATGACGTATAAAATCACCATCAGTATAACACTCTGTAATACCTGTATGTACATAATGCATGGAGGTTAACTCAATATACATATTAAATAATCAATGAAATAGATCGTTGTCCACTTTATATTCTTCAATTTATCATCGTCCACAAAATGTCTTCTTTACTGCCATGTTTTTATAATGGATGGAATGTCACTATCAATATAGTTATGTGTCAAGAGATGGCAGAAAAGTGCACAATGAACATAATCATAGCAACATCATGCATGGGGGTGTGACATCGCAAGACCAACCTCAAATATGTACCAACTTTTAAAATGTCCTGGATGTGCCCCTGATACACTATATATTTCTGCAATACCGTACCGTTTATTTGTCACTATGGTTACAAGGACCTATCTGTTATGAGCATGCATATGTGTGTGACTGCATTACTTTTGCCGCCAGAATTAACTTTGTATTCTGTATGTTATTGCTCGTGTTTGTGTAGTTCAAAAGACCACACAATTCATGCAAAATGTGTACTTATTTTCTGTAGCCTCTTCCAGAGAATTTGTTTATAATAGCAGCATGTAATCCACACCGGGGAAACAGTGTTGTCTTGAATGAAAATAAGAAGTTATCTGACTTGTGGATAAGGGGCACATACTACGTGCATCGACTCCATCCCACTATGCAGAGCTTGAAGTGGGACTATGGAGCCCTCAGTGAAGAACAGGAATACCTTTATGTGGAAGAGAAGATGAATATGATCAAAAGGGAAACATATGAGTTAGTAGTGAAATATGAATGAGGTGTTCTGTAGTATTTACCAATTAAGCCCTTATGGACTTGTTTAAACCAACTGTATGCATGATTGTGCATATGTATAATATAATATTATATAGAAATTTAGTCAACATGTAATATGTCTGTTTTTCTCTGTAGCAACACACTGAAGCGAGACATGGACATCCTTCCAGTAGGATATTTTTCATCTTTGATTACTGAGAGCCAAAAATGTTTGAGAAAGTATGCAGAAGATCATCTCCTTCACACACATGCAATCAGTAGAGAGAAGGCTAAAGAATTAAGCTACAGTTGCGTCAGTCAGAGAGATATACAAGTGAGATATTTATAATAGTTAATGAAACTAACTTTACTTACGTACATTGTATCACTGGTTCAGTACACTACTGGAGTTTTGAAAATTGGAGAGGAATCCTGTAGCTTGTATATTTTGATACAGTGCATGCAATGCACATTAAATTCATACAGTGGCTCCTTGATTGGTTATGTGTATACACCATAGTACACATATTTATGACTGTATATATGCTCTATGATATAAATAATATTATACGTGTGTACTTATATATGTAATATACTTACTCTATTTTATGCCCCATGTTTACTTTGCAAATTCTATAGAGAGTCTTTGTGTTCTTGAAGTGGCTTATGAAATGCTATGACAGTGAAGGGTAAGTAAAATATTCGCAGCTGTGAAAAAACTGTAAATTACCTGATTTTGTTATGACTTTCCTATTAATTTTGTATAAAAGCATATCTGTCTGTTTCAAACAATCATCATTTATTACGTATATACATTATAATTCAGTTTGTATGTTTGTTTGTTTGTATGCACATGAAATTATCCCTAGGTTGCTTGGCCACAAGAGGGATAATCTAGCTAGTCTAAGATAAATTAGAATCATAGATTCAGTTAAGCAACATGTAGGAATTATTCAATCATGAGACAGAGTGTCAGATTAATTGATTGATCATGACGTCAATTAATAGCCAATAAAATGATGCTTGCTTACGTTAGTTAAAACAGGCAAACCACGAAACTTGTATGATGGTTTATCACCTAAAAAAATGATGACATTATGAATTACAGTAGATTAGCACATATATTATGATAAAATGCAAATATTACATTGGTTTATAATATCTGCATATTATACGTATATGATACATTGTAATAGGGGTCAATTTAACATTGTAGAACTATGCAATATTGTTATATATTAGGAATCACTTTTTCTTTTATTCAGTTTCAAAGACAGATTCCCAGAGGATATGCCTCGTAAGGAGAAATTCAAAAAAGCAGTAATTGTTTCCCTTGCACTTGTGTACTATGTACGGCTGGATGAAAAGCCCAGTGTAACAAGGACCTGGGGTCCGAAGAACAAATCCTACCGAGAACGCTATGTTGTGGACCTTAGTAAAACTGGAGAGCAATTAAAAGTTGATGAAGTTTTGAAAGAAGAAGTGAGTAACTTGGAAATTTGTGTATACATTCTCAATTGATCGTTTAATTAAGTACAAGTTGCTAAACAAACGCACCTTCCTGTTCTATTGTTCATTATAGCTAATGTTCTACTGCAAACATTTGTCGATTCCAAGAGGAATTGCCAAGACAACAGCACTACTTGAGAACATTTTTTGCATTATAGCATGTTGTTGTAACAGGATACCTCTGATTATCTCTGGAGCCCCGGGGTCTAGTAAGACATTGTCTTTCAGCCTTGCTCTGGATAATATCAAAGGGAGGCAGTCTAGTGTGTGAGTGCAGAAACTTATGTTTGCCTTATGTCATCTTTACTGGAGATATACAGTGTACTGTGGAATCTCTCTATAAAGGACACTTTGGGACCTTAATTCTAGTCCTCATTACAGATGTGTCCTTAATTTAGAGGTAACTTAATGCACTACAGTACTAGACTGGGACACATAATGTTGTCCTTATTATAGACGTTTCCACATTTCAGAGGTTTGTAATAGAGAGGTCCCACTGTATACACAAGCATAAAATGTATCTAGTGTATAACTATGTATAATGTGACATTGTATAATATGTAAGCATATCTAGATAATTTTGCAGCTTTTTCATAGTAGTTTTAAATTATTACTACGTATAGAGATTATTGTGCACTTATTTTATCCCCATGCATTCAGACCTTACAATTCTATTTTATAGTTTAGGTACTATACAGTTGCTTCTTGCACAAAGTGTACACATTTGTACCTCTTCACGGGAAACATGCGTTCACTAATTGATAAACAACTAAACATGACCCAAAGTTTGTAAACCATTACAGTCAATTAGATTTGTAAACTTCAAATCACATCATGCTATATGAATAGATGTATATGCATTTGTCTCAAGCATTTTCATGCTTGCAACTGTATAATTTGTAAGTGTACTGCCACTGTAATTTCACTTATAACATAGGGAACTATTTCGTGATGCCGAGTTGTTCCCATCCCTTGATCCATGCTATTATCAATGTTCCAAGCAAACTACATCAAGTGAAGTTGAGAGTGTCTTTCAACGAGCAATTAAGAAACAGACTGGTTTCAACCTAGCTAAGATACCCATCAACTGTGGTATGTGAATGATATACGTAGCTTTTAATTTAGTATGGAATGAATACAATTGTATGCATATTACATTAGACTGACAATGTCATTACTATGTTAATTTTATAGTGGTGTTTATGGATGAAGCTGGCCTTCCTGAGGAAAGCCTTGAATCATTAAAGGTAGAAGTAATTTATGCTATGCATTGATTTTCTTTTACTACCTTCTTATCAAATATATGATATATATAATATATACAAATCACACACTACACCTTGTGCAGGTTCTTCATAAGTACCTTGACAATCCAGAAGTAGCATTTGTAGCTATCACCAACCACATCTTGGATGCTGCCAAGACAAATCGAGCTGTCAGTCTTTTCAGATCCAGATATGTAAAGGTAGGTATTGTACAATGCCTGTATCCTAGTAAGTATAAAGATGAGTCAGTTGTGTACCTTTTCTACTCTGAATACTGTATTTTGAGGTGCTTTAACTCCACCATATTTTTGTACCACAGAAAGATCTGCAGGTACTCATGCAAGGATTCCTACCTAACAAATCGGAAATGGCAGTTAAACTTTGCGAACCGTATGTGGATTTGATGGAAAGACTTGACTTTGAAGAGTAAGTTGAACATTATTGTCATGTATTAACTTGGTATGTATAATTCTCCACAATTAGCACTGTGTGTAAGGCATAAGTGATAGAACTAAGAATCTTACTTTGATAAGAACCAACTCAAGCTTCATTAATGTACATGTACATTAAATATATTAATACAAATTACTAGTACTATTGTGTGGCATATATGTACACGCATATATACTAATATATTATGTACATATGTGGTGACATTTACGTACATTTTGCATTCTGAAACTTTACTAACCTACAGCTGGATGTGGAAATTTCAAACTGGCCTTATACATTGTATATGCATACAATACTTCAATACCATGCTTTGTGTATAATACTTCAATGCCATGCTTCGTGTATAATGTACGTAAGTATAAATGAATAAGATTTGCCTAAATGTGGAGTATATGCTGTAGTCTGATTTATTTCACACTCCAGATCTCACTTCCTACAGAAATCACATTGATCTATTTTTTAGTAAATGTATGCACCAAAGTATATTTTAACCTCTTCTTACAGTTTTAGTACGTTTTTTGGTCTGCGTGACTTAATTCACCTTGGACAATACCTCAGAAGAAACATACTACATGTGAATCCTCAGCTGGTATTACAAGCTTTTGAACGAAACTTCAATGGATATAAGCAATACCACGAAACATGTCAGATTTTTCTCAAAGCTGTAAGTACATATGTACAAAATATGTGATAGTATACTGTAGTTCATACATAGGTATGTTGTATATATAATTATTTTTCTGATCAAATTAAAGATTGGTTCATCTCTAGAAGACCTAGAACAGAGAACTGTCATAGATGTCATAAAGGATAGTCTGAGTGACAGGCCATTTCGAGCTCATTCAACAGAAGGAGCTGCTCTTGATGAAGTTCGATATAAATTAGTGATTGACAAAAGTGAAGATGAGTCGGTGGTGAGGTTATTGTTTGGCTTCAACATCTTGGATCCTTCCAAAACAAGAATATTCATGTGTAGCCATTTCCCTGAAGATTGCGATGTGCAAATGGTGAATATATTTGTATCTAATAACAGTAGTAGTACGTGTATGTGTGTACATACAAGTATAGTACAACTAAACCTTATCCCAGCAATAGTTAGAATAAGTGTGAATTATGCGTTGTGTTGCCATGACATACATTAAGTGCTGATCAATCAATGTGCCTGTTTCAGGAATTATCATATTATACGTAAACCTGTGAACAGACACTATAGAGTCTCATAGATCTCAGTTGTGCATCTAGACAATGTAGACACACAGCAGCACCTTTGATCTTTCCTTACACTGGGATATGAGTATGCATACATATGTACTAGTATGACTTGCCTGTAACTAGCAGTAGTTGTGTAGAGATACGTACATAGGTGCATAAAATATCCGTATTATCATTTAATTATTATATTACTATTTCTATTACATGACTGTGCTGTTCATATTCACACAGTGCACAATGTTTTGCATCATGTTGATATACTACTACTACATGCATGACTACTATTACATACATGCCTAGATACATAATAATATTGCATACTCCATTAAATATGCTATTTATGCCTATGTGTAGATCAATACTATTGTTGGCATACGCCATGCAATAGAGAACGGATATACTATAATCATGTCCCAGACTGAAGAAATACATGGGAGTTTCTATGATGTGTTCAACCAGTACTACAAGGTGATAGAAAATCCAAAGACCAAAGAAAAGAAGTTTTTTGCCAACATTGCTATTGGGAGTAATATCAAGCCATGTCACGTACACAGGGATTTTCAGTGCATTGTCATCATCAAGCAATCAGATGTGAAAACAACACCCAGTCCATTTTTGAATAGATTTGAAAAGTACCTGATTAGTCAAAAGGATTTTTTGGAAGCTAGATTGTCTATGCTTCCTCCTCATCTGAAATTAATGATTGAAGCTGCTTGGATTAAGGTGTGTATATCAGTATCTTAATATTATGTATTGGGTGTACGTATGTAAGGTACTATGTGATAAACATGTGTATATTTTGTGTATGGTAGGTGAACGATTTCTTCAAACAGTTTGGTATTGCAAGCTTCTATGGTGCGATGAAGGAAGAGACCGTGGATTCCTTGCTACTATCAATTCTACCAGGTTGTAATTTTGACTTCAGTCAAGATTTAAGTGAGGTGACAGAATCGAAGGAAGATGATTCTACGAACGTGTTTGAGTCTATTATACAGGCACTACAGCTGAGAACAGGGTTTCGTTTTCCTATGGTTATTGTCTATTATAGTTATGTTTCTGTTTTCTTTCCAATTTACTATGCATTGCTTCCTTTTAACTACAGGATAATTACAAGCAGTACATATGGGGGATAAATACTCAAGATGTAACAGGTCAAGCTTTCATTAGTGACCAATATTCAGCACAGGAAAGACGTGTACATATAAATCAAGCAGTAGACTATCTGCTATCACAAAGGTCCATTCAAGTCTCATCAGAAGCTGAGTTTGTGATATCTGTCATGGCCCAGTGGATTGTACTGTACCTTTGTAGACGTCTTCTCAATTTGATGACAATGGAGGGATTTGTGTTTGGACAAAAGTAAGTATAGTACCTCATCAATTGTATATATACATATGGTTGGCTGGTATATATGGTACTTATGTATTTTTGCAAATAATTAATATTCATCTCAAAAATATTCAATGTTATCATCTAGAATAATGCCGTCCTGGTGCTTGGATACATACCTGTCAGATCAAAGTCACTTTACTCTGATAGACACCATCTTTTTATACTACAAAGAGTTGCAAGATAAATCTTCATCGTAAGTCACCTTATTAGTGTGCAATGTTTGCTATTTTGATGCCTGCATGCATATTTATGCTTAACACTATCTGTAGTACTCCTGTGAACAAGGTGGTGTGTTCCACACACTCATCAGAGATCCGTGGTTTGCCATCATGGCTTGGATTGCATGAAACACGTAGTGGTCCTGAGGCTGTTACAGAAAGAGTCACAGCCGACGATGTGAGTTCATGTCCTATGAATTTGGATTTGTACAGTCATATGTATTCCATACATCAGAATTGATGAATTATAGCATTTAATCCTGCCTACCCTTATATCAGTACCCTTTACATCCAGTTCTCACATTTCTCTTTGTATTAGAGAATTAATACCTTATAAATGCAGACTAAATGCTATTGAACTAATTTGTTCACGAACTAGTTACGTAACAAAACACTGTAGCAGTCATAATAACATAACTGTGAGATTTTATTTACTGCATAATGACTAATTAAAGTACCTCTGTAATTGCTGTATCTGCTGCAGTCCTTGTGGAGGTACTCCAGGTACAGGATTAAAGTACACACCTCCCTGCACTACTATGGTTGATGAAAGAATCTCCACTGTTGAAATGTCTATAATGATGAAATGACCCTAAAATTTATGTTTTTCACTGCCGAAAAGTGGAAGGTTTCAAACTGCATGAGTCATGTTAAACTTAAGTTCACTGCAGTATTGAGTCCTTACTGGATATGCTAGTGAGTTGAACATTCCTAATAACTAGCTAAAATAACTTCAATTGAGTGTTCCCATGTCAAAATAACGCCATCAAAGATAAAATATACCAGACTGTAACATAAGGTATATATCCAGTGAACATGACTAATACTGCTTTGGTGGTCTCCTCTGGTATACATATTATCTTATATGTATTCTCTTTCCCTTGAAGAGACAATGCAATACAACACGCACACACATGCACGCACGCAAGCACGCACGCACGCACACACACTATTATATGTATACTGTATTACTGGTGTTCCATTTTGTACTTTATGTGGGGGAATACTGCAGTTGAAGAAAATACAGTGGTTGAAAATGTCTGCAATGGTGTCAGAGGCAGTTTTCAAGAAGCATTTGAGGGCATTTTTAGTAAACAAAGAGAAAGAAATTGTGGTCATGGTAAGTATTAGGTATTAAATATGTATGCTCAAGAATATACCTTGAAGAAGCCTTGATTTGATGACAAATATCTGTCTACTACCCATTGTTTACAGATAGTTGACATGCAAGAGACATCTAACAAAGTGGTCAACCAAGTGAGAATTCTGATTGATGAGATGGAAAGAGATCACGTAAGTTGTGTACAGTTCAGTCTGGAATATATAGTGAATAAATAACTTAATCTTCACTTTGTAGGTGCATGAAGGCACACAGAAGCTGTTTATTCTTCTCCTTCATTTTCCCTTCTCGTCCTACCATGCTCCATGCTATCCTTCTGTATTCTCCATTGGATGGGACCACTGTTATCTGGACACTGTATTACCACTATCATTTAATATCAGGTTAATTGTCTAGTTATCAATATTTGATGTCTAGCCATGCTGAAATAGTGTTACAGTACTGTATTAATTGCTGAAAAGTACAATATGACATAATATATTAAGCAGGGTTTACGTATTTCTGGGTGATGAAGTGGGACATTTTAATTGCCTCACTTGGTCCTCTGTTGTAAATCTCACACCACCCTTTGTTGTAGTTTATGCACCCACCACTGCACCATGCACCCCTCACATGTTTACATTCATACTTCATCCCCCAAGCTTTCAAAATACATACTGTCAATAATAATAATATGGTGTATGTGTTCAATGTATATATGATTATTACTTAATTTATGTGTATACAGTGACTTTGTCGATCTACCAAACTTTTTTATCTATCACAATTCCCCAATACAAATATAGTAAACAAACAGTAATTAATATTAAGTTGATCCACCAAAATTAAAAACAATTGTCATGGATTAAGAAGAATTCACTGTACATACGTATCTTGACGAACACACACAGTGTATTGAATGTAAGTATATGTTCAGAGGAACTACTGTTACTTTGTTTGCATGTTTCATAGCCAATTTTTCAGCAAAGCTATTGAAGAAGATTGTAATGGCACAATGCACAAGCAGATTGTGGATGACCTTAAGAAGGATGCTATTGCTGTCATTGCAACAAGGTATATTGAAATTTATCAATGTCATTAATTTGATGTACTGTAACTATACTAATTTACGTATGTACTGGTTACTTCATGGCATTGCGTATTTCAGAGTTGTAATTGGATCAACCAATGGAGGTGGCTTCAACTACTTGTGTGGAAGTCAAGATGAGAAAATACAGCGAATTAGTAGATTACTTAATGGTCCATTGGGAGAAAAACTCTGCAGTATGTACATAAGTTGCTGGAAACAGCCAGAATTGGCTCACTGCTTGAAGGAAGCAGCATTGTATACCAAAAGCACTATTGCATCATTGAGTGTTTCAAAAGTGGTCAGTTAGCCTGCATATAATGACTATTTTAGTTGTGATGAATACTGTAGTTGTGAATCAAATGATTCATTATGATTCATTGTGATTGATTCATGCAGGTTGAAGAAGACTATAAAAACACCTTTTATAACTTCATCTCCTTCATGATTAATTTGATAAACACCAACCTGAACATTGATGTCTATTTTGACTGTGAAGACCCACCTGTACAAGACTTGTTTCTGCAGATAATGGATGTTTTGCATATTCCAAAGGTGGCAGAAATCAGAGCTTACAACAACACCTTTGACTCCCGTAGAATAGATGCTGTGAAGCCTTGCTTTCCCTTCTTTTGGAAAGTGTGTGCAGCCATGGACAACTTGGTAGAAGAGTGTATTAATGACATATTGAAAGAGAGGGATGCAGTAGAACTGGGTGGTCCTGTTAAAGGTAACTATCATGCATTGATAAATAACATTATACATGTAAATGGAGACATATGTATGCTTATCAAATGTTCAAGATTCCATAATTGTTCACAATAACCATAATACGTATGTGACTGTTTATTGTGTCTGTTTATTTCGAAATCATACAGTGGGCTGAATAAAGCATTAGACTCTGTGATTCCCGTAGATTTCTACCATACATTTATGCATGTACATAGGTCTTTGATTCCCTTTAATTTGTCTCAATTCATGGAAAAACAATGTGTTAGATTGGCATAATATTGAAGGCATTACCACATACACAGCTGAATCTGTACGTAGAAATAATGAAAAATAAAAGGGTGCAGTGGTTTCAGTAGATAAATGCAAAGCATTTATACAGTACATTTAGTACATGCATGCATATGTACATACTTGTCATTAGGTAATATCTGGAGTTTCTCTGCTCCATTATTTTACCAACTTGTCCTACTGCAGGAGACCATTCTTACAGGCAGACAATATCTAGGGCTGAAGATATGTTAGTCACAAGAATGAATGTGAGTTACAATCATAATTCATCTGGTATCTCTTGTATTTGTTTCATCCTCCCTTTCTGACTGTTGTATCTCGAAAATTAGGGAGCATCTTCCAAGTTATTGAATCCTGTAGTGAATGCTCTCACTCACTTTCCTCTACTTTGGGAGAAATACAAAGAGAACTTCATTGCATCCAAATACCAAATTACGTCTCAGGGTAATCCCATTGCTTTTAATTTCATTAACAAACGACTGAGCTCAAGCGTTGAATCAAGTCCTGAAGGTATGAAACAACAACTGGCAAGATTACACTTTGTGACCATTGTTAGCCCGCTAGATTTAGGCAGGCTTAGCCTAACTATTCTTGAACCATTACAAGTGTATCTTGAAGATTCTGAATATAGTGAGACGAACATTGGGCACAGCGTTGTATTCACTTTATTTGAAATGCTGAGCAATTCTATTGATGATACTATGGAAATGGAAGAAAAAGTTGAGAAACTAGCTACCTGGCAATCATTGGGTCTTAAGCTGGTAAGTGTTCATTGCCAATTTATTGTAATTACACTTACTTACAACTTCACATATCATTTGTTGTCCACATGCACAATTCATGGTATACTGTACATGCTTGTTATACTGTACTACACAACCGCCTGACACAATATCACAGTGACAAGCAAAAAAGGATTGATACCAGAAATTAGTTGTAGCTTCTACTGGTAGCTAGATTCTGCAGCAGGGGGTGGTTTTAATTCCACCATAAATGGGCAACTTCATGCATTATGCCATGGAAGAACTTGACTGGATGTGTACCAAATGGTCGATTTTTGCTTTTTGGGTCTCACAAAGCCAGGAAGTACACACGCTCTATTGTTCAATTGATACTTTGCCTTTCAGTTCATTTGATCTGTTTGCCAGTTTAGTCAGTTCCATGCAGCTTCACAAATGGTATTACCACCTTCTTACCAACAAAACACTTGTTTGATTTTATGGATAATTTCAATGGAAATCTTCTGAGAAAAAGACATACATAGCTTTTCCATAGAACGTATCCATAAGATGCCACCTTGCCAAAAACACTGATTTGATTTATTGACATGCAGTAGTCATTCTATTAGTATATTTGCCAGACCCACTGGAAACTGCTTGCTCCGGGCCTGGTCGGCATCACTGATATTGATCGATCTCTCTCATACTAAATTGCCTATGATTCTGCTCTATTTATACTATTATATAGTGTATGTACTATTAATTTACATATGATTGAGCATTGTCTGCTTCTCTTATGTTCAAGATCACACAGCCACTGTTCAAGCAGTTCATGTACCCAGTGAAGAAATTTGCAGTTGCTGATGCTTCAAAATTGAATATTATGACAGCCCTATTTCTCCTGTTGCAAAGTAAACGGTCAAAGGCTGATACTGACAGAGTCAATTCTTTTTTTCTATCTTTAAGAGAGTTGTTGCTGGATAGATACTCCCAGAAGGGTTCACAAGTATGTATGCATGCTCATCATGTTTGTACATAAACTGTACATATGTACCCACTACATACAATCATATCTTGCATGTAATCAATTACCATTACAATTACTTAGATATATTGAGAAATGATTACTATTATCATTGCAATAACTGTTTCATGTACTCAATTTCCATTGCAATAATTATTATTTTGAGTTACAAATGTAAGTTTTGTGCCATATTGTAACACTAAACCTATCAAGGCCCACAATTTCAGCAAATTATTATGTTAATTTGGAAGTAGTTGCATAAATGTACGTCACAGTATATACATTATGTATATTTGATAACATACTGTAAAATTTTGCTATTTGCCACAGCCATACCATTCCTTTGTTTGAAACAGTTGCCTTGCCATTATTATCAATGTTTTACACAGAGACGTTGTGTGGAGTTACCTGACATAATTGAATGTGTTGTGGAGGTTATTGAACAACAGTCTTTAGCAGCGAATGGTGATTCAGAAGACAAGCAAATATGCCTTCTTTTCAATTTTACAAATTTCTTGGAGATACTATTAACATTTTTCTTCAACACTCAGAGTCCATACAGTGAAGCAAATGTTGAATGGTTTCTTAGGGATATTAACGGTTCCACTGATCCTAACATGATAGGAACACAGAGAATGCCTTCTTTGCTGAATGGACCAGATCAGTACATTTTGCCTAAAAGCTTCATTGTACACTTGCTAAGGGAGATTCTATCACGTAATCTGAGTGGATCACCAATGTCTCCACCATTTGAAGTGTTTAATAGTGAAGTAAGTGGAGGATGTACAGTCTGTTCGAGTATCTATGTACATTTTTTTGTAGTTGATCCCTTACTTATATATGAATGTCAATTGTAGCTAAAAGCAGTTACATAATTTCTTTCTTCAACTGATGTACTTGGGTGACGTTCCGTCTGATCTATACCTCACGTATCCAATTTACTGTTTTGGGTACTTTTAAGTGGTTTCCTGTAGACGTGTACGAGTTTGCACCTCTTGATATGTACATGCATGTCTTTCAATAATAAGCAAACAACTGGACATGGTTCTAAATTTGTAAACTGTGAAATCGGATTCAATGCTGATCAGATTGTGTCATGATTGTGATTCCATGTTTTCTGGATGTCTTTTGTATTCATGCTCGTCTTTTGTATACATCATTTCATTCAATTCCATCACATATCAAAATTTCATAAAATAAATTTGGTTTATAAATTAATCGATTGTGTTCAATATTATAATAACTGCTGTGGCACATACATACCACATACGTATGTATAGTACAAATTATATATATTCTATCATCACTGCCCTCAGCACTAGTTCTTGATTTTCTATTCAGACACGGTTCCTTGTTGGCAGAATGCTAAGTGAAAGGTTCACCCCTGAGACTGTTCCATCCAGCTACTTACCTCCAGTGTACCGAGAGATGGCTATAAGCAGTAGCAGATCAAATTCTGTACGTACTGTACATACAGAGGCTAGCTTATACTGTATATGTGTATTCAGAAGAGTAATCTTTCACCTTTTCCATATCAATTAGACATAATGATTGTGCCCAATAATAATTATATAGCCAATGGTATCTACATTATCACTTACAGTAAGTAATAAATGTATGAATAATGTAAAATGTAATAAATACGTACATTTGGCCATATTTTCTACAACTGAATCAAATCAGTATTTTTACTTTGAGATGTTCACCCCTCTGTATCAATTCTAATCAAAGGTTTCATTCACACACATGGTCTTGATAATATGTGACAAGATTAAAACTCATCTTCAATAGGATGACTGCAGGGCATTACTGCTATCCGATGTCTACTTTGTTTGCTTCATGGAGCACATAAGAACTTTCCAAGTTATGACAATGAACTTCAACTTGATTGTGCAAGCAATTGAATACTGCCAACAGGTAGGACTGTGTATGAATGCACCGGGGTATCACACTGTATAAATGAACAGTATGCTGTTGAGTATGTGTAGCCATGTGTATAGTCTGTATGGTGTACAGTGTGTCATTTTATGAATGTGAGGGTGCATTTATTGGATATTACTCAATTACGTGCACGGAATGTGGATATTTTGGTGAGTACAATACTGTACAAAACGCAGACTATTTGTATGTGCAGTATTGTGTCATGAAACTTAGAGCCAAACACCCTTAAAACAGACAATGCCCTGAATTACATCACTATATGCTGTGTCAGCATTTTTGCTTATCAAATATGTCCCCCTGCTCTAAGTCCTAATGTCATACAGTCCTGTATGGTATACGGTTCTACCTTCTCTACAGCATATTGATGGAATTACAGCAGAGGATGTTTCAGAACGGTATCTCTCGCAAATTGAACTACAAGCAGTTACGCAAATTGCGCTGGATCTGTTTGCATATGAACTATCTCTTCAGTACTCAGAACAAACAGTATGTGAACATCACTTTATATGCACAACTCTATTACTTTTAGTGTACATTTTCTGACAAACATCCACTTTTTTATGTTCCCTTTTTCCTATACTTAGACTAGAATTCCTACAGTCCACCAATCTTTTAAGTCTGTCATCATGAGCGATGAGAGTGGATCTCACAGAAAAATGTTGAATGTGCTACTTCAAAAGCACCTGGGTAGTCCTCAGAGTTTGAAAGAGTTTCTCCACAGCCGAACAGCCAAAGACATTGAAGTGCTGGTCAGTACACATCCATGTGATTTTAAAGACTAATAATGAAGTCCTTAGTTTTTATTAACATAGCATAACATTAACATAATATTATGTTAACATAAATATGATATATGTTTCATTGATGCTGGGTGGTAGTCTGTAATTATTGTAGATTCTTATTGATAGTGTTAATGGTTTGTGGCAATAGCCAATTGAAGCATATTTCTGTATAACTTATGGTAGAGAAAGGTTTTAGCTCTGTATTCACTCATTATCCACATACAATAATGATTCATAGTAACATGTACAGAAGTACTCATACAGTTTTAATTCATAGATTGAGGGCCAGCCTCATTAAAAGTTTTCTAGCTGAGTACTAAAGGGTCCCATCTTGTACATTCATATCTAGTGATCTGTAATGTCACTATAATGTATATTAATCTTGGGGAAACCCTGATGTTCTGTTCTTGTACTACACATTCTTTATTTGAAAACATAAAAAATTAAGTGTGGGTCTCATGCAGTTAGATCAGTTCACCTATGTAGTGTGATTGATCACCACTATTGCACAAATTCGCAAATGTCTCCTTGCAACAGTTATCTTTCCAAAGTACATCATTCCCTCTCCCCTCTCAGAAACTCTCGCTAAATCTGTAAGACTACTGTACTACATATCTGTACTGATGGTGTCTTTGAAATGCTATGTTTGCTTTCTCTGCAGGAGCCTCTAGGTGCTGGCACAGCTGCACCAGAGCCACCACCAGATTTCTTCCCTTTTATGTTGCCTGAATCTACTGACAGAGTAGCTGAGGTGTACAAATCTGTTTCGAAAGGGATACATGATTGCAAACCAGTTAAATTGGAAAGAGAACTTCACAAATTGTATGGGTACGTTACTTTCTTTGGTACTTGGACTATGTCATAATGTGATTCTGTTCAGTACCCAGAGTGTATTCTTTTGTATAGGAGTCCTGAATCCTTCATAGATGAACACAGTTTTGAATATGATAAGATTTCTTTCCTTAAAATGGTAGTGTGGCTTGTCACATATTATGAGGTGTATTCCAGAAAGGTACGTTGGATGAATTAATTTTCTGGACCATGTGTTTTATTATTTTAATTTGCATCTTAGCTGAGGACTGTTAGTGACCGGGTTATAAAAATCATGCTACTATGCTAATCTAGACCTTTCTGTTTGTTCGTATACATAGTATTGCATTGACGCATCAATTTACATAGTATACACAGTTGTACGTACAGTAGAATCTATTATAAATTTTCAAATTGAGAAATAGGAGAGGAATAGTATAAATAAGGACACGTGTGTCCCAGTATACATAGTATTGTAGTGTATGAAGTGTCCTCCAAGTTGAGGAAATCTTTTTGAGGACATGCAGAAAATATACTCTCAAAGTGTCCTGAAATTCTACTCTGTACACATATTCTCGTACATCACTACAATATTTTCTTATTTTCAACAATCACTTGTATAACTGTACAATATTATGAGTACATCGTTCTGTGAAGCGTGTGACCATTTGATAATAATTTTTTGTAGAAAAAATATCACGTTTTGGCTGATGCTTTTGACAAGCAGGAGTTTTTGGCATTTCTTGACTTCACCAGCCAGCAGAGATGTATGCTGAAATGTTTCCTTGTGGGAACATTGGAAGAAGTACCGGAAACTACCGAACCTGATGAAATTGGAGCAGAAACTAAACATAAGAAAGATCCTCTCTATGAACTCTTCACAACTGTGTCATCCAGATCAAAAGGTCAATACATATATATTACATGGTCATCAGTTTATTATTATTTATTGTACGTATATGAACACAACAATCAGGAACATTCAGTACTCTTTCTGTATACCTCTTGCATGATGTCCTAAATTTGTGTACATATTATTGGTTGAAGTTATCAAGCATCCAAACTACCTAGGAACCACTAGTTTACATTATGTATCAATAGTCGTGTCCTAATGATAATCATGTGATCGTGATAATTCTTGATTTTGACAGATACTCAAATGTGTAATGCTGTAGCCAATGTGGTGGCTGTGGCATTTAGTCTTCCATTTCTAAAATCTCATCTGTGGTCTTTCCTATTTGAGCAAAACCTTCTGATGGACTCTTATCTTCCTGGTTTTATGGTGAGTATTTTTTATTTCAATGTACATTGAATGCTAATAACTACATATTAACAGTTTATTTATATAATGTGATACAAAGGGGATGGAAAGTTCAATAATTTATACAACTGAAAGAAGGGTGTATTCCACTCTGTGTGTAGTGGTTTGGAATATCCATCCAAAATACTTCCCTCTTTAATACCTACATGCAAAGGCTTTAACTATTGTGCCATAAGATTATTTACGAATGAAGTAGAGATCATTATCCCCTTTTTACAATAACTTGATAAAACTATGATTGTTAAATGATCCTTTAAAGCAAGTGAAATGGAGCAAAACGGAAAAGTAGGAAGTCCAGTAGGAGGTGAATCCATGTATATACGTACGTATGTATTGACACTGCACGTACCTGTCAAAAAATTAACTGTTAGCCTATTAACAAATATCGGTAAACGTAACAGGAAAAAGTTTCACTTCACTTTCACTTTTAATACTTTTCCAAGATCCATACCATATAATACTATATTATCATTATGTATTTCCTGCAGTATAATATGCCTGTATCACAGCGAAAACGCTATAGCAGTGGGATTGAACTCACTGAAGAGGGTGATTTTGCTAGACCAGAGTATATCTACACCACAACAGGCCTCACCCATCACTCCTTCTACCTGATGCTGTTTGTGAACATTGGCGCACTCTCAGTTGCTTTGTTGACGCAGAAAAGTGCTCAGGACATGATACAAGGTCAGTGCAGAAATGCTGAGCTCAGCTGAGGTATGGCCTGAAGTAGCCAAACAACTTACAGTAAGCTCTTACAGTCAGGCAAAAATGGTACATCATATCCTGTAGGGAGTGTCTACAGTACCTACTGCTTCACAAATACTGTATTAGTTGCATTCAAATCAGCACAAAACCAAAATTATTTTGAATATCAAATTAATGCATCCTATGAACTTTGAACCAACTGGAGAAAATTAGAGGTTGTTGGAATTATAGTAAATTTTGCCTATTGTATTTTCACAGCTTTTTAAAATGTGTATCTTGTATTGTTATGATCACACAGATGCTGTCATCCCAAGGATGCCCCGCCACTTTTGTTCACGTTATCTCCGTCTTCTGTGGAAAGGTCTACTCGTGTGTGTTGATGGAAATACCTATCTCAGACCTCACTTTGTTATGCAGTGCCTGCATAAGTTCTTTAAGGTAATTCTACTTATAACGCTTGTACATATGTATATACCAGCTTGATGTTTGAACTGTACATAATACATGTATGTAAGTAGCAGCTGAATGCACAGACATAGGGTGAGATTTATTGTGTATTCTCGGGCCGAGTTTCAAATTGTTGACACTTAATATGGTATTACGTACAATCAATAGAATAGTTGTCCATTCACTGGTAAAAAAAACGAAATACATACTAGTTTTCATACCCTGAGGGTTCAATTTGTCCAGCCAACCAAATTATTGCATGACTATATTCAATTGGGAGGTTGGTCAATACAGGGTAAAATCTGGTTCAACACGGACTAATCACTCTATTATGGACTGTTTGTGTTGAACCAGAGCTATGTTAAGTGCACACGAAGTCTATTCCTGTTATCAGAGGTATTCTTCATGAGTACTGGTGGACACAGTGTACTGTGAAATAGCAACAACTGTATGTATTCATGTATTGCTACTGGTTAGTACACACACCAACAAGTGTGTGCACTAACCAGTAGTACATGTGCTTAGTAGAGCAGAGCACTTACTGTGTATGTTGCACTGTATTTAGATATCCCAAGATAAGAAGCAATATTTGGAGCACAGGTTTACAGACTCTGATACTGTAAGAGAGTATGAACAATTTTGGCATTCTGAAATCTACTGTAAAGTGAAGAATGTTCTGGAACTAAAGGTTTGTACAATATATGACATTAATTGACATTACTCTGATTTCCATTGATTTCTTTCCTCAATAATATTTAATTTTGTTGTGATCTACATTCCATAGTTTGAAAAGCAGTCTGCTTTGATGAGAGAAGAAGCCTTTGTCGACCTAAGGTAACGTTAATCATAATATTATATCAGGTCTCTTGTCGTACACACATCTAATAGTATAATTCAGACTATACGTAAGTGTGTTTGTTTGCACATCAAGTGAAAACTACAGTATGCACAGAACATTACCAAATGCTTAGTGATTAGCAACACGGTATTGGCAAGTGTCGTCCATGGGTAAAAAGCGCCCACGTTTTATACTAGACATACAAAGTTTGATTTTCACTAATGAGCTATTAATAAGATGCAATATAGTTCAGAAATCCACAATACATGAATAATCATGTAATCCAAAAACAAATATGTTTGGAATTTCCTTATAATGTTGCTTGTACGGTAGATTAGGTAATGATGTCCAGCTATTTGACAGCTGTGTGATGATCATAATTAAGATGCATGTAATTCCCATTGTAGAAACCTGGGAAGAAGATGTATCCAGTTTCCCTCCTTCTCACGGATGAAGCATGACCTTATTGAATACATGGGAATGAAAAGAAGTTGTCTTACCAGCCTATTGCTCAAATTCCTAGACAATTATCGACGTCTGTCAGTGGGTAGTGTCCTGTTACCGCAGCTGGTGAGGTTTTACACTTGGCTTGATACTCATCTGTCCCATCTCCTGACTAAAGATCAGGCAATGAAAAGAACTATTGAAGAGGTCTTAAAACTTGCTGCAAAACACTACCATGAGAATTCAATAATCAATCAATTTGAAGCAATGAAAGGTGATTTCCTGAAATTATTGATATTTCTTTGGATAATAAAATTACACTGATATGATTTGTCTTCATGTAGCAAAATTTAACGAATTTATCCAACTCAGCGGAGGACACATTATAGATGATCTTGATGTTGTATCGAGTATCGATAGCAACACTAAAGTCATCTGCTTCTTGTTTACAGAGTACAGTAATGGTTGGCTTTGTTCTGTCATCAGTTCCATAGTGAGTTTGTTACCAATCTTCCCTAGTTGGATCATAATCATATCCATCTTCTTGAATTTAATTTCACTGATCTATGTTTGAATATTATTAAAATTTCCGTGACTTCTGTTTCTTGTTGATTTCTGTGTTTTGCATATTTTATTCTTTTCTCTTCTTTGCTGGGCGTCTGAAACAGTAGCCCTTTTGGCTAAGGCTACCCCGGGTTGAATAAGATTCTCTGACCCTCATCTTAATTCATGCAACCTTGTTTTGCATGGCATATGGTACAGTTATATTATTACATATATATGTAAGCAATTTATTTAATGCAGGTCAAGCTTCACAACAGTTTTTTTGATTGCTACGAGGAAGGAGGAGGGTTCCTTTCCGACTGGATGCCAAAGTCAGAACATATGGGCTCAACGTGTACTGTGTCACATTTTGATCAGAAATCCGCCATAATTTGGGAACAGGATTTGGATCACTTGGATAAAGTGGTCACAAACCTCTTTCACAGTAGGTACTCCTTCAGTCACTCTGCATCCTGCAGTGGACGAACCTACCAGTGGGAGGAACTGGAATGTGATATTGTAAGAAAGTACGTGGCAGGCAAACCGCGTCTGTTATTTGAGTTAGAATCTGATCAGGTCATGGAAGTAGGCAGAGTAGTGAGGAAGAATTTCAAGTTCAGAACTATAGCTACTGTTGGTGACAGCAAAAGTAATAATGGGTGAGCAACAGAATAATGTGTGCACATGTAGTACATTACATACGGACAGTGTTTGGTGAACGTATGCTTGGCCAAGATACACCGAGGGACAGGATTAGGTCAAGAGCCCTGGTTACACCAGATTGCTGAAGAGCTTAATTTTGAATTAGTTTCAACCCCCCTACATTTGTGGTTAATTTAAAGTAGTTATGTAATCACCTCAATGCATTTGCATGCCATGCCTCAAACCAGTTTAGACCAGAAGGGATTTGCCAAGTGCATTAACACTCTAGTGTAGCCAGGGATCTTGTTCCATCTCATCCCCAGACCCATTCCAGTTAAATGTTTGATGTACATGAATAATGGGTAGGTGACTATATATATATATATATATATATATATATATATATATATATATCCAATTTTCTCAAATGTTACTTGCATAGCACAATCCTATACGTAATAAAAACAAAATAAAATATTACACTTTAGGAATTGAATGTGCTGACAATTATTCTAAGCTATTTGGTTGATAATGGTAGCCAACCAAGGTCATTGTTACATTTACATATACAGTGCAACCTCCACAATCAGACACCACTCTGATACAACATCCTTCCATGGTTTGGTCGAAATCTGAAACGCTTCTGTTGTTACAGGCTATTGCATTAACTCTTAACATAGCCCACAGTAGTCTCACTGCCACACTTTCACTGCTGGTTCTCAAAGATTGCATCCACATGGCATGTTGATTGAATGAGTGGAACCTGTGGATCTTCAAATACTCCACCCAACCTTGTGGACTATACTCTTAGTTAACCATTTTATGAGTAATGAACCAAAAATTAATAAGTGCACAGGTTGGAGATAAGTAATTGTTTTTCTGTTTACTTATTAGATTTCAACATCCAATCTTCCTTGTATCTGTCATTGAAATATGTATTTCTGTAAATTTGTTGTATGCATACTATGTTTAGAGTGACTTCAGCAGGACATCAAATGGATCTTACAGCTATCACACAAGAATTAGATCCAATGTATAAGGTGGGTACAATGATTGAAATTCAAGATGGCAATATAAAACAGTCTTGTAACAATTAGGCATAAATAGTTCAAGTCATTCACTGCATGTACGGTGAACATACCATGGGTGTTCAGTTGGTGTGAAGTGGGTTATCAGTGGATGTACAGTATTTTAGTAGGTGTGACGTGGGTTTACAGTGGGTGTACATACAGTGCTGGGGTGTTAGGTGATGTACAGTGGGTGTGAAGTGGGTGTACAGTATGTTGATGTACAGTGAATATACAGTGGGTGTATGATTGGTGTACAGTTAACATAAAGTGGACATAGAATGGGTGTTTATGAGGAATATATTTTCAGGGTCACCAGAGATTCAACTCTTCCAAATTCTACTATGTACTTTGGATTTACATGTACAAAATCTTTCGTGCAAATCAGTGTGCTCATAGAATTCACTTTTTTCCAGGCAAAATGGAAAGATAAGAGAGAGAGGAACCAATTTGAGTCAATTTTTCACAATTTGGACTATAGCACTCTGTGTGAGGTTATGCAGGGCCTCAGAAATGCAATTGGATTACTTATTGAAGTGAGCACTGGATATATCTCAATACATGTACTGTTATAGTCTTTTCTTCAATTCTGGGTCAATGTGCTTCTGTTTCCATTCATTGAATGCAGCATACTTTGCATGGGAAATGCATAGTGAACACTGACAAATTGAAGACCTTACTAACAGACACAAGTGCTGAACACCCTTTGAAAGAAATTGGCATAGAAAGGTGAGGTAAAAGCAAGAAGGAAGCCATCTACTTGAGAATGATTATTTATTTGAATGAGAAAAATCAATCTATAATGGAACGATTGATATATTGAAACAATACATAGTGAGTATGCATTCTTGTAAACCCGCACCTTCAGCATGTGTTACAGTATACCTAATCCAACTCAATATGCCTACATCACAAGGGATCCTACCTAAAAAGAAACCCTTCTGGTTGGTAGAGCTGTGGCTGAACTATATTTTCCCTAAGGTCTACTGTTGTTATATGTCAGTCTGTGCACCAGTCAGGCAACCCTTATACAATGGTGATTAAAACTTTGTTGAAATTGAAAAATTGATAGTGCTATAATGCAACATTGATCACCTTTGAATTCAAATGGTGAACGATAGTCTGCAAATGGATTCAAACTTGATTGAGGTTGAATGGCTATATTGGTATTGATATATTGACATTGGTGTGATCGAACGAATATTAGAGGTCTCTTCTAGAACATTTGTCCAAGAAGATATTAATTTCTTCAATAATTTACGATGTTCTTTATGCCACGATGGGCTTCTCAACATTTCAGGCATCTGTGCACAGTAGCTGCTGTGGCTATGCCTTCTTTGTGCAGAATTTGAAGGATTGGTTTTGTCTTTCTTTTCAAGAGAACAATTATTTGGAGTGTGTGTGCATCTTTTGCATGTACACATCAAGCTATGAATAGATCGCAATCATTCATATCCCTGATTGTTGTTCCAATGTTGCGGCCCAATACGAATAGACTGGATGTCTCATATTGGAGATAATAACAGTTAATATATACTAAGTTGTGATAATGAACATCAGATGGATGCGAGGCCTCTTGAGGTACTTTCAAGCTGGTAGAGTCATTGCTCTCAATCACCACTACGTATATGTCTTATCGATCAGTGGTGGTGTACTTTGGCATCTTTTCATTCATTGTACATATAGTATAATTTACAGAATAATTTATCGTTGGTTTATATTTGTGAGCAAGAACTGATTTCCAATTTTGCAAAAATCACCTGATAATTTTTTGATAGATAGTATAATGTTACCACATGTTCAATTAACTGGAACCTATTGGTATACATACAGTGTTTGGATCTACTATACGTATGTTCATAGGTACGTACTGTGGGTACAGTTGCATCGAGTTTGTTTAATATACATATCATTGTGTATATATCATTTTACTGTTTGTTTTTGTCTGTATATTTTTCTGCTGTCCACTCTCCAACTAGCTGTTCAGAAGTCCAAAGGCATGTGCTCCTTCATCTCCAAGTGGATAAGCTTCATTGGATTCTGCTTAGACTAATTGAGTTCAGGGATACATGCTACTATACCTTCTGTGAACTTCCATATGCACTCAAGAGTCACCCTCCTCATTACACTGAGAGCCACTTGGTGCAAGAGTTGAGCAAAAAGTCTATGGACAGAGAAACCTGTAAGCATTGAACTGTCCGAAATGGGAATAATTTCGAATGTGTGTAGCAATCATGAATAATTTGTGATATGTTTCAAGCACGGGTCCTTGCTAAGTTTGAACATGTAACAGACCAATCCTGTGTGGTCAAAATGTCTAACTGAAGAAGACCTTAGTTGTTGAAGTGTCATGAAATATACATGATTGCTCCCTGTTCTGTTTAAAATATTCCAGTATCTGTGAGCGTCTACGATATTACTTTACTCCTATCAGTAGAATGTGTTACATTCTCTTTGGGGGTTGTACATACAGTGGCGCTCAAAAGAAAGTTGCCATTTGCGCAATAGTTTAAAATGGCGTCAACGAGCCGCGTTTATTTCGTCGGCGACAATACTACACAATATGAAAATTTACCCGCGAAAGAGATAAAAAAGGCAGCACTAACACAAATCAGCTGAGTACGTAGTTGCTATGAAACGTAAAAAGGTAAATCATGGTGAGATTGAGTCTACAAGACCGAATTCGTATCGTTGTCTACTTCGAGCAGGGCGTTTCTCAACGCCAGATTGCTGCTCAGCTGCATTGTAGCCACACAGCAGTCCAGAAGGTGGTTCGCAAGTACAAAAGTACAGGAAGCGTTGAAGACCTTCCAAAGTCTGGTCGTCCTCAAGTACTTACAGCACGAGAAAAACGCATAGCTGTAAATTTATCAAAGAAAGACCGTTTTCGTCCAGCTACGTCCATTCGAGATGAATTGGAGACAAATTATGGCACTTCAGTATCAGTAGCCACCGTAAAGAGGACCCTAGTAAATGCTGGGATGCACGGACGTATCGCCAGGAGAAAGCCATTCCTCAGCAAACTTAACCGAAAACGCAGACTGCAATTTGCTCTTCAGCGCAAAAATTGGTCGGTTGAAGATTGGTCCCAAATCATCTTCTCGGATGAATCTAAATTCCAGCTCTACAAGAGTAATGGTCGAACGTACGTGCGGAGAAGTGTGGGGGAGACGCTCGATCCAAAATGTGTTCAGCAGACGGTCAAACACGGAGGAGGGCACGTTATGGTTTGGGGTGCTTTTACTTTTTTGGGTGTGTCAGAGCTCTCCAGAATTAGCCATCGAATGAAAGCAGCAGACTATGTACAGCTACTCGAGAACAGCCTTCTTCCGTTCTTACATCGTTTTCCACAAGGAGAGAAAATTTTCCAACACGATAACGCCCCCATTCACACAGCCAAACGAACATCTAAATTTTTCGAACAAGCTCAAATTTCTGTAATGGAATGGCCTGCACAATCTCCGGATCTAAATCCTATTGAACATTTATGGGACACAATCGACCGCATGACAAGGCTACGTATGGCAGAGAGTAACAGTGGGACAAATTTGGAAAGCCTGTACCGTTGTTTACAGGAATCATGGTCAAATGTTCCCCCTGATACGCTATATAACTTATTACAGTCTATGCCTAATAGAATTAACGCAGTTATTCAAGCAAGGGGTGGACACACTCCATATTAACCAGCATTATTTATTACCTTTTTTTCTTTCATTTTAAATGTCGAAAATGATTATATTTTCCAAAAGAGATACAATTCGTCCATCAATTTACTAACGTCTTCGTCGCGCAACCGCCATTTTTTCGTACTGGCAACTTTCTTTTGAGCGCCACTGTATATGTACAGTATGTATGAAACACATACTTTGTAAATAGTTACAGAATGTGTAGGCAATAATAATTATTATTATAACAAATACCAAATTATTATTTCTACTCATTCACCGCATTTTAGTGCTCTTTGCCGTCTTTACATTTAAGTGTCAGATTTGATTTTTGTCCCCAAGTTATAACCCCTTCAATGAGTATACAGTGAATATTTGTTAATTTGCCAAACCGTTTTATCCGCCATACTATTATGAAATAAATTTGCTTGTATGGCTACACTATACAAGTAATTCACCATCTCACACTTCTGCCATCCACCATTCTTCTGTGTACCAATTTGCACTTTTGTATGGGCTTCAGCTACAGATAATCCGCCATGATTTAAGAAGTTGTCTTAGCGTAAAGCAAAATAGCAGCAAAGTGTTCTAAAATTGACTTGACAATGAAGCAGAAGAAGTAGGGTTCCGATTGCAGAAAGAGGAATCCAACGACAACGTAAGAAATACAGACCATTTCTCGAAGAAGAAAAACATACAAATTGTGCGACGAATGGTAGGAGACATCCTGAAGAAGATCAGTATAATCCACCATATCATTTATTTGCCAAAATTTCACCCGAACCAATTGTGGCAGATTAACGAATATTCGCTGTACTGTACACAGTAAAGCACTCCTGACATTGTTCCTGTCATATTAGGTGGACATAACATTGTGTTTGCTCACTCAGCAATAAAAGCAAACATTACATGTGTAATAAAGTGTATAGCAAGTTTTAGTAAACATCACATGCTGCATATGTTCATTCATATTAACTTGCATTGACATTCATAACACACGTGAGTACGTGAGTACATATGTATGCATATGTTTGAAGTTTCACGGGATTTCTATCCTCATCGGCAGCTTCACTGGATCTGGTAGAGGATCTTGAGAAAGCACTACTTCACTTTGTGACAAGGGGACTTCAGAATCTAAATCAGCAACTGAGTTTTGATGTAAGTACATACAATATTATGTTCGTACGTAGGTATTAGATTAACCTACATTATGTTATTCATTAATTGGGAACATAACATTCGTGGTGTATACTACTGTATGCGCATTACTTTCCCCACAACCTATAGGAGGAGATCAAGATGTATCTTATCAAGTATCAGCTGTGTGATGGAGAAGCAGCAGGCATTGTTCCTAGTTACATCAAGATGAAGCATATAGTGCATTTTGTGATTCTCCTCAGACGGTATGTAAGGCTCTTATAATTAGAGTATTGTAATTACGTAAATGATGTTTATGGGGTACTTTAAGTTATCATTAATACCGTATAGCGGGAAAGTTTCGCGGGACAAAACTTTCGCGAATCGCTCAATTTCACGGATTTCGCGAAAAAAAGTTTCGCGTTTTCAACGCCCATCGCGTTAATTGATTGTCAGACGATTACGTCATTGAGTGTTCACGAATAAAACTTTCGCGAAATTCGCGGAACTTTTAGTCCACGAAACTTTCCCGCTATACGGTAGTGTGCAATGCATACAGTTTATTGTTGTCAATGTGCCACAGTTCATTGCAGAAAAATGTGGCAGTTAATAGATATTTGCTAGATTATCCAAACAGTTATTACGTACACAGTAAATTCGTGCACAGAAATAGCTAGTGGTAAGTGAAAGGATTTCTGTGGATGAAGTGGTGATGAATCAACATAAATTGCCTGTACATACAGTACATGTGTTGCTCCGATCTAAAAGTACGATAATGGTATTGATGCAACTATCAATGTGTCTCCAACTATAATTTGTATGTACTAATCTCAAGTGCTTCAATCTGAATTTGATCTTAGGTTGAAGATCCAGTTAGAAAATGATTCCTCTCAAGCAGTGCAGTATATGTCAGGGACCAAGTGGAATGAAGATGTGTCCCATAGTCTACAGCATTCTCTACCCAACCTGACTCCTATATCTGTAACCTTCTCCAAGTCTCAGCCAGTACTTCACAAAGTTTTCAGTAGTAGCAAATCTCTCATCGATCACGTGACAATTTGGGTGGACCAAGAGATTGAACAAGAGAAAGACACCCCATCAGGTTCTTTGCATGTACAGTACAAATCACAGTAATTTTATCCTTTTATCTTAAAATTTGTCTTCCAATGGAAGAATTACATTTCATATTAAATAGTAATTATTTTATGAACCAGTTGTGACAAATGTCATTCAGTCCAAAGAGTTACCTTCCACCTTGA
The DNA here is from genome assembly GCA_964020155.1 of Chondrilla cf. caribensis. Lineage (NCBI taxonomy): Eukaryota > Metazoa > Porifera > Demospongiae > Chondrillida > Chondrillidae > Chondrilla > Chondrilla cf. caribensis. The sequence continues at coordinate 2,153,121 of OZ026566.1, forward strand.
GCTTGACAGCACATATTTTGATGGTGCCAAATGTAAGATCAAACATGGATTATTATTAACTTATTGTGAATCAAAGGGCATTTTGTAACAACCTCCAGCAAATGTTCCTTTTATATATATAGTATGTTACATGAAGTACTGTATGTTGCAATAATATTGGAATATTAACCCCCGCATTATGTTCTATCGTTCACACCAATTTCATTTCACAGATGCGGAGCCTGAGGACTGCACATCTTGGACCACCACACAAGTGACCGAATGGCTCAACCACATTGGTCTTGGCCAGTTTGAATTTGTCAAACGGTTTGAGTCTGAAGAGGTTGATGGAATGGCATTGAGCATGTGCAGTGAAGAGAGCCTCCAGGATCTTGGAGTGGAAAAGAAATGGCACAGGGTGAAAATCCTGACTAAATGGAAGAAACTCTCCGGCACCAGCGATTTACCGCGTTCCAAAATCTCTGAGATGACAACAGCAGAAGTGGTCGAATGGCTAGCAAATGCTGGCTGTGGGAAGTATGCTGAATTATTTCAAGAGCAAGACATGGATGGGGAGGCATTAATGCAATGTGATGAAGAGTGTCTGGTTGATCTGGGAATTGCAGGGGATTGGGATAGAAAGAAAATTCTATCAAAGTGGAAAAGCAAATGTAAAATTTTACAAAATGAACCTCAAGTGAAGGATGTTAACTTACAATAATATAGTATGTGCAAGATAAAGTGACGTTACATCTTGTATTTCTTAACACCATATAATATTACCAATAATCATGGTGTTTGCTTTGGCTGAAGAGTTTAAGTTTTAATATTGATATAATATTATCTATGCTTGACTACAGTACTAGTACTTCTTGTTAATCTTTAGTTTTATAATGACATTGTATTGTTTTTCTAATAGTATAATTGATTATTATTATCATATAAATGTATAAACTACAGGTAACTAATTAAAATTATATTTATTTTACATAATTAAGGTATACAGATTATTCACTTACATAGGCCCATGCAGACCGCGCCAATACTATATGTATATATGTGCTGATGGAAAATGTGATCATAGAATACAATATTATTATTATTATTATTGTCATGCACATATAGCATAATGTATATGTATATATTGATCAGCATGCATGTACATTACATATAATAATATTATATACTTTCATAATGCATAACACACACACACATATATATATAAATAAATATTATTATGACTTTATACAATATTAATAATTATAGTGTTACAGTCATAATGATCATATATACAAGTGGTGTAATATATAACGAGCAAATTATTCATAATTATGTGTTCATCCACAGAGACAACATTGCTGAGATTTCTTACTCCTTGAAATTCCTGTGGCTTTCCATGCTCTTGTCTCCCTTTACAATTGTGAAAATGAAATCATTAGTCAAAACAAAGGGGACACGTTCTCTTTTCACTCCAATTTTGCCCTTGAAGTTACCCAAGAAGTGACCAAAATCGATGTGGAGAAGCTATAAAAACACATGGGTAGTGTACATGTGACACTTCATGTGTATGCGTGTACATGCATACGCACATGTGTTTGTAAAAACATACCTTCCCTGATTTAGTTAACATAATGTTATCTGAATGTCTGTCCCCAATACCAAGAACATAGGTTGCAAGGTGTGTGTGTGTGTTCATGTGTGTATGTGTGTATGTGTTTGTGTGTGTGTGTGTATGTGTGTGTGTGTGTGTGTGTGTGTGTGTGTGTGTGTGTGTGGTATGGTATGTGTGTGTATCCTGTGGTAGGTCAAGTACATGCAAGTGTGTGCACCTGTAATAAAATAAGGATTTGTGATTTTCTGTAGATGTGTGTTTCCCTACCCTTCATCTGGCTGCTCAAAGACAAACAGCTTCTTAATCTTCTGTGTAATGGACCGTTAGCAGAAACATGGCTCTGCAATAGAGAAATTTATTAACACAGCACACCATAAAATAAGACACACACACACGATATATTAATATCGATTGATATATATAAATATCAGTTGATATATACAAATATCGGTTGATGTATACATATTATATCGCAAAAAGGAAGGGTTCAAATTTCCCTCAATTTTTACACAAACGGCACCCCATACGCACACACATGCGAATTTGCAAACACACGCACGCACGCACGCACTCACACACACACACACACACATAGTCTAGCTAGCTAGACCGTCCCTAAGAGGCACCAAGGGGCGGAAAAGGGAAGGGACGGTCTAGCACAAGTAGAGATTAGTTCACACCTGAGCGCGTGATCATCAACCAATGAAATGCTACTGCCAAGAATCTTGGCAATGATATTCATTGATTCAGTCAATTGTTAAGTGTCATGGAGGATGATACTATGTACGCGTCGTCGGTAGCTGGGAATATTCACCCATCCAACAGTCAGATGAACGTAATTACTAGTATTTTGCAAGGACATGATACGATCACATGTCTTCCGACCGTTCACGGCAATTCACTGATCGAGAATTGCAAACGAAGGAAATTAGAACCAACAATTCAGTCCTAGCTGTATCATCGATTTTATTTCTGATGAATGAACAGATGAATTACTTTTGCGAATGCAGTTTGTCTGCTGTGCATTCATAAAGTGGTTAGAGACATCGATGTTCACGATGACAAATTGAGAGTACCTATAATATTCTGACGGAAAATCATTGCATAATCGACAAACAACACTAGATCTATTTTTTCTTGCTTCCCTCTGTCCTCCCACGGATACTATAGCCTGAGTTAGAGCATAGACTATGGTAAGAGCATCTATGGTCCTTCTAACACGTACGGGGTGTATAATGAGCCGTAGGAACTCTATACATGCTATTCGTTAATTGGTAGGTGTGAACTAATCGCTACTTGGGGTAGACCGCCCCTTCCCTTTTCCACCCCTCGGCACCTAGCTCTTAGGGACAGTCTAGCTAGCTAGACTAACACACACACACACACACACACACACACACACACACACACACACACACACACACATGTACACACACACACACACAACACACACACACACACACACACACACACACACACACACACACACACACACACAGGTACTTTGCATTACGCACCACACTGTTAAAGTTGTATCTCATCACAAAGGGACTAGGTAATCATCTTGAGATGCTCACCACGGGTTGGCTGACAACAGAATACTTGTCATCATCATCTTTAATGTTCGCCTTCTCCTGATGATCAAGGACCTGGTCCACTTTGGCGCTCTGTTTCGTACGATAAGTGACATTCACTGACCCTTCCCTTTTCCGCCCCTCGGCGCCTCTTAGAGACGGTCTAGCTAGCTACTTTTGACCATGTTTGGACATATGGGAGAGTCATTTAGTTCAATTCCATACTTTTATCCGTAGAAAAAGTGTACATACGGCGGTGGTCATGATGGCAAAACAAGGCGAGGATAAGATTAGGCTTGAAGTCACTCCAGAGTTTGCAGCGTACGCTCCAGGTGGCCAGGAGACATGTTTATCACTAGATTCACATCGACTCATGCAATGTGCATCAGAAAGAGGAGCATCAGCATGGGTCACTGCAATTCCTTATGATGTGCATGGCTTTTTTCTACATAAGGGAGCTTTTCGGGACGCTTTATGCCTGCGTTATGGTTGGGGGCTCCCTGGAATACCCAATAAGTGCTGCTGCAGCAATATTTTTTCCATCGATCATGCCATGTCCTGCCACAGGGGAGGTTTCCCAACGTTAAGGCATAATGAAGTCAGGGATATTACTGCAAATCTCCTCTCTGAAGTCCGCCCCAATACATGTATTGAGCCAGTGTTGCAACCCTTGAATGGCGAGATTTTCCAACACCGAACTGCGAATCTGCAAAGTGAAGCTCGTGTTGACATTAGGACAAACGGTTTCTGGTCCCGTGGCCAGGAAGCATTCTTCGACGTAAGGGTATTTCACCCAAACGCTTCCTCATACCGGACAAAGGACCTTGCTGCCCTATACTCACTACACGAAGGCTCCAAGAAGCGGGAATATGGAGAACGCATTAGAGAGGTTGAACATGGAGTATTTACACCGCTAGTACTGTCTACCATCGGAGGAATGGCTCGTGAGGCCACAACTTTCTATAAGAAGCTGGCCGCCGATGTTGCAGTGAAGCGAAATCTACAGTATAGCACCGTAATCTCTTGGCTTCGATGCCGCCTATCATTCGCTCTGTTGAGATCTGCCATTATGTGTGTAAGAGGATCCCGAAGCACCACTACAGGAGTTATGAGAGACACCGATATCCTTCTGGCCAACAAGGAAGGTGGTCTCTAACTAAATTAATATATGTAACCTTTATCTAGTACTATCTAATATTTATGGTACTTAGTTATATGGCCTCACAATGCATGCAGTATTGATTCTTCATACGATTATGTTTATGTTTATTACCTATTGGATGTTTGCTGTTATTTAGTAATAATATTTGTTATTAGCTGTTACATGTATTATGATTACGTCATGTTCAAATATAGAATTATTACGTAATTATTACGTATAGGCCTAAAATAGAGCGGGATGACTCATTCCTGATCTCGACTATAAAGGAGGGTTAGTATTAGTTCAATTCCTTACTTTTATCCGTAGAATAGACTGGGATCAATCAGAGAGTGTACATACGGCTGTATTCATAATGGCAAAACAAGGCGAGGATAAGATTAGGCTTGAAGTCACTCCAGAGTTTGCAGCGTACGCTCCAGGTGGCCAGGAGACATGTTGGGCGACTTCCACTATTATAGCACCATTTTATGAGCCAACATCTCGTTCCAAACTTGACCTGGTTGCAGTCATCGATCGAAGTGACTCTATGTCCGGTACCAACATAAATTTAGTGAAGAAAACTCTTGCTTTCATTATTGATCAATGTAAATCGAATCCCTCAGGTCTGCATATGTCTTGTATACAGCTTGGCCCTCCAGGTTCAGCGAGAAGATGTCATGACAGAGCTTCTTGTAGATGTTAAAGTTCTGAGGGTTGGCTGGAATAATCCGTGGGTGTTAAGTGGTCCGTTTATTGCTAGATTTGTACTCATATCAAATTACACACCACTAAATTGAATATAAAATACTTAATAAGGATATAATAATATTCATTTAGAAATATATGATATTTATAAGTAAATCAATCAATCAATCAATCAATCATTATTAATGTGCCACGTGCATAACATAACACTAGGACAGACAGTCCTATGAGGCACACCTCATAATATATCAACAAAGAAAAATCAGGTCAACACATAACATTATAAGTCATTATTCAGCCTGGAATCAGTTAAAACGTTCAATCCACATCTTTGAGATGATCTTGAGAATTGGAAGATGCCTACATCCTTCGTCTAGAATGATAAATAACTTGTCATCATTGGTCAATAATTCAAAATTTGGATATACCCTTGTCAGTGACAAGGTCAGTGTCAGTAAATAAATAAATAATAAATAATAAACCTAAAATAACTATGACCTAGTTTTTTTAATTGAAATATGTGTACATGTGTGTTGTGTGTGTACATGTGTGTGTGTGTGTGTGTGTGTGTGTGTGTGTGTGTGTGTGTGTGTGTGTGTGTGTGTGTGTGTGTGTGTGTGTGTGTGTGTGTGTGTGTGTGTGTGTGTGTGCCATTGGGTCGAAAAGAGATCTCTGCGCATCAATAGCTAGGATGGCAAAGTAATTAAGCTCAGAATTTGTAGATCCACAAGGCTTTGTTAGTTTATTAGCTTGTCACCTGATTGCCCTGAACAAATTGCCTGGTGTAGACCCATCGGAATGGGAGAGGTCCTCAAAAGAGTTTGGCCAAGGCTGCACTCCATGTAGCGTCAGATGACATATTTAGAATCACTGGCTCATTCCACCTCACACAAGTCGCACCGGTGGCTGTGAGGTAGGAGCCCACTCAATGAGAAGGATGTATGACAACCTGAAAAAGAAGCAATCCTACCTGTTGATGCCACGATTGCATTTAATCCCTTGAACAGAGAGGCAGCTTTGAGAAACACTCAAGCTCCATTCCCTTCCATTGCCCTCATCTTAATCAACTAACTGCTACTCAAACAATGGATTGTTCAGATTAATGCAACAACTGATGGGAGAGCAGTTCCCAGAGCGCTTCAGATATTATTGGTCCCTGAATATTTTTATTTTTATTAAAAATAAACAAAAAAACGTGTGTTTTAAATGAGCTTTACTGAAGCTGACTACATGGACCTAGTTTTGATTGTATTAACTTCAGTACATATTGTACAGTATTTATGTAATTGATACTGCTTTTTGGCTACCTGATTTCTGATAATCTACATTCAAGTATCATTGGCAGTATGTGTTACAACTTTTCACAATTAATACTGTATACATTTATTATTTGATATTATTGATTCTATGCAATTTGTTTCAACAGTGAAGGGGCAAGATCGATTCTGTCTTGTTTCATACTCAACTGATGTTACGGTGGATATCCCACTTACACACATGACAAAAAATGAAAAGGAATCAGCAAAACGCATTGTCAAAGGACTCAGAGCTACCGATTTAACAGCCCTGTGTGATGGACTGATTACTGGTGAGTTACACTGTATGTGATTAACATGTTCTTACTATGTGAACAGACTGGTTGCCGTGCATGCATGCATATTACTATTATATTATAATTATTATTATAATTATGCAAATAGATAACTAATGTTGTAGAACGTCAAGAAAACTTACCTTTGGCCTTGCACTAGTTTTTGAGACTCAAGCACGTACCTAATTGGAGGGTGGTGGATGAACCCAACCAACCCCTGCTATCTACTCCCTACTCCAACGTGGCAAGTAACCTCCACAAGGTTTTCCCAGTGTACTATAAAATACAATCTATAAGAAAATTCATTCCCATTTACAAATTGCCATATAATACTATATTCTCCAATTCTTCTCTTGTATGTATATAGGGATGCAGCAGATCTTGACGAGAATTGGTGATAAGGCTAAAGTGTCTTCGGTACTCTTGTTGACCGATGGACAAGCCAATGTTGGTCCATCTAGCACGGAGAGTATACTAGATGCCATGAAAAATCCTATGGCATATGATATGCATCAAGGCAGTAGTGGCCCTAATATGGCATATGGTATGCAGCAAAGCAGTAGTCGCCCTAATATGCCTAATAGCAAGCCTCGTCATCGTTTCAATCCATTTGGGGTTAGTAAATCTCTTCATGTTTTTCTTATAATACTAATATTTTGGTCACATTAGTATCGGTCCCTTCAACTGTTCAATACTTATGTACAGTAAATGCTTGTTGATATGCAGCAAACGTGGAAATTGATGGGTTTGGTGAATTAGCTACATACACATTACTGATTATACATTGCATATATTATTACTGCATATATTGGCATTGGGAAATTGTGGATAAAAAGGTTTGGTGGATAAGCAGTGGCAAATTAACGAGAAGTCACCAAATAAATACCTGTTCAACATTTCCAAGCAGAATTAAATTAGTATTTTGCAGAAATTATTCATCATGTGTGCTTGGTAAATACTTCTGAAACTTTTATTTGGTACAACTGCAACTTCATACAACAACCCTGTCATCCATAGGAAGAGACTGATATTACAGCAGTATTGTTGATTGTCAATTCACTGCAGCAATCTAGAAATGCATCGTCCCAACCATCTCCTAAGCCTGTGATCCAGCAACAACAAGGTGTTCCACCTCCACCAGCACTTCAACAACAACAACAACAACCACAACAACAAGTTGTTCCCCTTCCACCTCCACCAGCACCTCAACAACAAGAACAACAAGAAGTTGTTTTACCTCCACCAGCACCTCATCAACAGAAACAAGAACAAGTTGTTATCCCTTCTCCTCCTCCAGCACCTAAACAACAGGAACAAGTTATTTCACCTCCACCAGCACCTCAACAACAACAACAGGGTGTTCCACCTCCACCAGCACCACCACCACCACAACAACAAGAACAGGAGGGTGTTCCACCTGCACCTCCACCAGCACCTCAACAACAACAACAAGAACAAGAGAGTGTTCCACCTGCACCTCCACCAGCACCACCACAAGAAGGTGTTCTACCTCCACCTCCGCCACTACCTCAGGAGCAACCTGTTCGAGGTGTTCTAGCTTTAACAACAGAGGTAACTTGTTGTATTATCCTACTTGTGCACCACTCATATGCAGTGTTATAATAGTTCTATAGTACCAAGTTCTTGTTTTCTTTGATATTTTCATGTATATGCAGAAGGTTCCTTTCGAGGGTACAATTTACACCTTTGGTTTTGGGAGTGACCATGATGCTAGACTTTTGGAAGCCATTTCTCAAGCTACGGAAGGAGGCTATTATTACATTGATTCAGCAGAAAAGGTATTTATTGATATCAAAAATTAATCCAGTATGTGTCCAATTATGTATGCCAATAAATCCCAATAGATCCCTGGATCTTTTGCTGACTGTCTGGGTGGCCTATTGAGTGTGGTAGGTCAGAATATGGAGATGTCCCTTGCCTGCACTAGTGGCTGTACCATGGCCAATGTTCATGCTAAGAACCCTGCTAAGATGTCAGATGGAAATACCAAGTATGTAAACTTATGACGACTTTATTGCCAATGTAGACTTGCATATAATATTTGCCTCCATGCAGATGTGTGGTACAGTTAGGAGACTTACTATCGGAGGAGGAACGTGATGTAGTTCTGGAATTAACACTCCCAGCAATTGGTGAAGAGGCTAGTGATTGGACGGTAGTTTCTGCCAAACTCACCTACTTCAATGTGATATCATCTGTGATGGAGGATGTCCAGTGTGACCTGAAAGTACAGCGCAAGCAAGAAGGTTTGTCAACCTTGAGGAGTACCTCGTGGGGGTATATGTGCAGTATCTTGTTAGGAATGTTGAATGTTTACGCTTTCAGCTTGAGCCATATGACACACGAGAGATGATTCAGTGTGTATGGCTTGCTAGCCCAAGCTATTGAAAATAGTCATGTATGCCGAACATAAGCTTTAGTTATTATTCACATGTTCATACATTACAGAGGTGTATCTGTTAAGAATTGTTTTAAGTGCAGAAGAGGTCGGTTTGTGGACTGAAAGATTGTATGTACTAGCCTATGTTCCATGTTAAGTGTATTAGTGTTAACAAGACTTTTTAGTATAGTACGTTTGTATAAGGGTTTAGCTAGGGGATTTCTGCTCTGTACTTCATTCCAGTTTTAAGTATTAACCATATTCATGCTAATGAGGTTTGATTGTATATGGAATTTTGAGGTTGTTTGCGTTTATATAGAGCTCTACTTGCTGAAAACTGTATACATATAATTATAATAATTGATGTTTGCCTCACTGATGTTCCAATGGATTTGTTCATGTCGTAGGTGTACAGGTGCCTAACAAGTCAGTCCTTGTCCAGAAAATAAGGATCAGTGCTCTGAGAAGCTTGAAGGAAGCCCAATTGTTGGGAGAGGCAGGTCAGTCAACAAGGGGTATTACCGTAATGAAATTTTTATAGCAACAATTGTCTTTATATTGTTAGTAATGTTATCATATGAGGTATTCACTAAAAAAGTTGCAACAGTACAATTACACAGTTATCTGCTGTTGATGTTGGATTGTTTAATCTGATCACATGGTCTATTCATTTGATCATCCTCTTCCGGCCATCCCTATCTTGTTTCTTTAGTTTGTGTGTGAATCAACCTTGTAGCTTTGTTCACTTTTCAATGTTTTATCTTAGTTATGATAATATCCATTGCATTGTGTAGGGAGTTTGGATAAAGCACGTGATGTGTTAAAAGCTGCCATTGCTTCAATTGAAAAAAGTGAACTTACGGAGCACAAGCTAGTTAAGGTAAGTTCTAAAGGTGTAGTTGTATCCCGTTGCATGAGCAATTTAAATCGACTATAAATAGATACTCAGTATACCAGGTGTATAATGACCATAATAGATTTGGATGTATCCAATTAATTAAATGCCTATTGGTACATTCACTATAATGGTTACTACAATACATTGTGTTCTGTACATGGTACCATTTCTGAGTAGTCTTCAGCAAAACAGATAATTGCCAAAACAAAACTCTCTAGAATCTTACAAGGCACACTTCAAGAAATCTTCAACTTAATTGACAATTGTTGTGAAGGAAAAGGACCACAATTCACTTAACAGGCTGCTTTGTAGATTAGAGATATCCCACAAATTTGTTCATAAGGAAAATCATACTGTATAGTGGAAAAATTTCACGGAAGGAACTTTTGTGATCTGCTTCCTCAAAGGAGCATTTCACAGTAGTAATTTTGCAATTTTTGTGTTGATACTTTTCGCTGTGTTTGTGTTTTGATATTTTTGCTTGTAAGGATTCCAAGATTAAATGTTTGTGAAATGAGCCAAATCATGAAAAACACGAAATTTCACTTCAAGAAATTTTCCCACTATATTATGGTAGGATATCTATAATAGAATAGGTTCACAAAGGTTCACCAGTGTGTCAACTTTGTTCTCTAGTCAGTTGTTTTCATAGATTTGGGTCAGAAGGCATTTGTTATGTTCTGACTCCTTTTCTGAGTGGAAGTAATCCATTTTAGCAATTTTTAGTTGATTTCTGTAATTTTTTGTCTACTCTAGGCTACAATAATATGTAGCTCTCCCCTCGTGGTATATAGCTCACTGTTGTTTTCCTGTACCTCAGACCTTGAGGTAGTATAACTGTTAATATAACTTATTGTATTTTGAGCTGATATAGTTGAATTGGTTGGTAATGAACATATTTATCTCTTTTGTAGTATTTGCTAGCAGACATGAAGGGTATTCTTAAATCTTATAGCTCACAAGAAATCTTTGTAGGAGTGGGTTCTAAAATGTTTGCCAATGCGTAAGTTTGTAAAATGTCTTGAGTATTATGTGTGATTGTACCATTTTGTATTGTGTTTTTATGAATTGTCTTTTTGACCAGCTTCAACCCATAATATGTGACTGTGTGTGCATTGTGTACACTGTCAGGTGTGTTTAGTGTATATGGGGATTACTCCCAGATTTGAGCAATTTTTTGTCCAGTAATTTTTGCTAACTTGTAGAATACAATATGGCAATATTGAACTGTGCGTGTGTGTGTGTGTGTGTGTGTACTGATCCACTGGTGTTGTACGCCTGTAGGTATCAGAGCAACCTACAGCAAAGGAGTCAGACCAGTGGAGCTAATGCCTACGAGAATTCTTCAAAAGTGGCATCTAAAGCAGCATTTAGGAAGATATGAAATGGCTATTCCTTTGTAATTAGTAATGGAGCATGATATGGATTCAGAAATTTTATGTGTGATAATTGATTTTCATTATTACTTTTGTATTGAGTTTATATTCTGCCTATCATACAACAAAAATAAATTTCAGTGTGTATTTATAGGTATAATATATATAATAATTATATACCATACATTGCATTTGGCAATATTATATATCTAGGTCATGTCTATATCAACCACTATAATTTTTATTATTCAATCATTGCTTTGGGAGCCAGACCTAATTTTAGTACTATAATATTATATAATATATGAATATTACAAGTTCAGACAGAATTGGAAGGGGCACGTTATAATTAATATAAATTACCAATTTACCAAATCAAAGGCAATTGTCTCCACATTTCTCTTTAGTGCAGTGCTTGATCACTGTATAGCAGGAAATATAGGCAGAAAATTTCTTTAGACAAATTGATGATTGTCAAGACTACCTCCAACTTTTGGCTCAGAAATGTAGCCTCGTGATCAATCCTTTCTTCATTCGAGTGTAAAGTATATGGAGACTATGAACATAATAACAACCCTTGGGAAGTCAACTGTTGAAATTTAATTTAGCCCCAAATTGCCAAATATACCTCTCATCAATATAGGGTATTACTAGTAAATACTCATTGGGGTGATTGAAAGCACTATCATCCACTGGGCTTGGTTCCAATTGGGATTAGAGCACCGAAAATATGTGTCCTTGGCCTATGCTTCCTAAATCTTAGGGGGAAATGACCATGTTAAGGTAAAAGTAGGAACAGATACTAGGCATAGCCTTCGAATATGATAATGAAAGTGGCAAATGATTGAAAATTCCCTGAGCTACAAGTATGGATGACAATATGAATTTGTCCAGCTAGTTTAATTCCCCTAACAGATGCCATGGGGCGAAACAACGAATAAAATTCCCCGAATCAAACAGCAGTGACTGAGTTGGCACCAGGATGTACACAATTGAATGTCTAAACGGCATGGATGTATCACTGTCATTCAACTTGCTTTGATTGATCTGCAATAATGGCTGCTATTATAGCTGCTTAGGATCCCCAGATCCGTCCCTGATGGAGGTAACAAAGACGGAGGCAAACTTTTTTCTTAAACAAGCACATACAAATATATCATACTTATTAAATATTACTCATTATCTTTACTTTTGATTAAATGCCATTTAATTATTGAATATAAATTATCATGTTTATTATACCAATCAACACTCAAAGTTTGTTTTATACAATAAAAAAATGAATGTCTGAATTCGTTCATATATGCCAGAGTGAATCAATGTCAAGACAAGAAACGAATGCCTAGCAAGAATATCATATCTAAGGTTCTGATACAGAATTATTTGTAATATTTGGATGCATGAGGATTATGTAGTCAGAAATTCTGATTGTACTCTATAGTTACCTAAGAGTTCACAGCGCATTACTATGATTCAGCTAATCATGGATATACCGATCAATAGCTCTCAAATTTCCTAAATAATTTACAAAACAGTATAGGATTTGACTATGACAAAGAAAAAAATAGCCACACTGTAATAATATCTACTTACAATTAAGGAATAGCAAAAATCTCCTTGAAAGAAACAATCCCACCTCATGATCTCTCAAGTTTCTACAGAATAGAGAAATACATCATAGTTGAACAAATCAACTTGTATGGACCAACTAGCATATGTTTGAGTGATAAGTAGTATATAGGTATGTAGGACCCCAACAAAGGAGTTAACTTAGCACAAGGAGTGGACTCCAACGAAGGAGTGCATGGACTCCAAAAGGATATATCTTGGATAATGGATTGGCCTGAATTTAAGAATGAAGTATGTAAGGCTAGGTGCAGGGTTTTCCCCAAAGAGGGGTACCAGGGTGCTCCCCACCCCCCTTTATCTCTGTTCTGTGACAACTGTTACAATTTATTGTTAGAATAAAGATTTATAATATTATTGTGTTAAGTGTTAAAGCAATATTGATAATTATACACCAAAACATTCATAGTGACCCCCTTTCCCCCTTTATTTTTGTTCTGCATGGGGGAAACACTGTAGGTGCATAGAGATTCAGGAAGAATACACTTGTGATTCTGTCACATGCTCTTCTCCAGATGATTTTATGTTACCTAATTAAATTTCTGAAGACATGGTCACAAAGAAACAACTTTAAAGGGTATACTATACCAGTTCATATATACAATATAGCACGTTTGATACCAGAGGCACTAGGGCATGAAAAATTGCACCGGTAAGCATGGGGAATGAGAACATGTACAGTTCCTTAAAAGAGACATAAAAGGCGAACTCTTGGCTTGAACATATGAAATGATGTATGCACAATCAATGCCATACTTCACCTTACAAACACCACTAGAAAACCTCAGAAATGATATGCCAGAAGCCTTACGTCAACCTCATCCAACAGGAAAGCCTGTATATGTACGTATGATTAGAGCAATGCACATTATGGCTGCTTACATTATAACACAACCAAATTACCCTGCCTCCCGGACATAGTTGACGTCATCGGCTGAGCACAGCTCTGGAATGCTGGTTGACAGCATCATGGCAAACAGGTTTATAAACAGGTCACCACGGCAATGCAACATAACAAAGGCCTTTTCACAAAGGTTTATGAACCTGTACGTGAGAGGAAGCAAATTATTCATATCTGACATCCACAGAGACAACATTGCTGAGATTTCTTACTCCTTGAAATTTCTATGCCTTTCCATGCTCTTGTCTCCCTTTACAATTCTGTAAATGAAAACTTTTCTGCTACCACATCAAGTCTTGCTCCATCTTCACAGTTGGCTGTCTTATGTCTCAGTGTCTCCTGGAAATGGGTTGTAAAGATGGCTCTATGCCTACACCACTGCAGACTCATGTCAACAGTTTGGCAGTGATATCCCGCAGTTCATTGTGACGGATTGATGGAAATCCACCACGTGAGCAGCTGAGAGCATACTTTACAGAGAAAGAATGTCCACATATGCAGTGAGATGCAAGGTTTGTTGGGCGCCAACCATATCTGAGTCGGATGGCATCGCGGAAGGCCCCTTTATGTAAAGCAAACCCATGCCCCGAAATCGGAAAGCCAGCTTATAAAGCTCCCTTTTCTGATGCTAGATTCATTGCTCTTTGTAGGGTGTTAGACAATCTTGTGGAAAGCTCAGAGGCCATAAGTGTCTCTTGTCTCTGCCTGGTGTTTCTTACTTCCATCTTTTTATCTAGGCTGTGAATCTCTCACATCCTGAGGGCTTGTTGTGGACTGCTGTACTATCAAGGCTGCAAGAGGTGCTGTGATCTTCAGAGAGGTAGCATACTGGTGGACTGTTTGCTTCACAGGGTTGATGATCCCAAGGCCACCAAGGCATACAGGTAGTGTCAACAGGTCGTGTTCTTATTATTGAAGGCATTACGACTGGTAAGAGAGGGTAGAAATTGACATCGAATTTTCTCTTCCAATGGTTTAGAGGTCACCAATTCCACTGATTGAGCTAGCAAAGTCATTTACTGGTTAAACCATGAGTAAAGGCCGCATATGCAGCGTGTGGCTGACTTAGGGCGATGGTGGAAAGGCATTCAATTTCAAAGTTGTCTACCTTCTGTTCATCATATTCTTCAACAAAGGAATGTGCATGTGCCAAGGGCTCCTCCAAGAAGTCTCCTGCCTTCTATGGTGATATTTACACCTGTGCCGTCAAAGATCTTACATGCATTATCATACTTGTCCTCCTTAACAATTGGCCATGTCTTTGAAGTATTTGGATGATATACATAGTCAGGGCCAGTTGTAAGTAAGTGGTCCCACCATTCACGGAGTTTGACAATTTTTGCTCCTGCTGTGCCATCATCAGCATACCATACTTGTTGGAGATTATCACCCCCAAGATATTGAATCAGGGGGATAATGCCAATCGCATACATGGCCATTGCTAAAGGTCTCCTTGAGTTGTGCCTTCTGCTGCACTTTCAGTTCTTAGGGCTGTTTCCCGAATCAATTGACTGTCTATTTGTTCGAAAAGGATGAAGTGTGGTTCATTGGGTGGTTCATTACATTCTATGATGGCTGGAGGTACTGGAGGTTGCTTTGTTGGATGTTTCTTCCTCAATGAATCTCTGATTTCATTATTTAACGAGAGGTATCCATATGCATCAGTTTTGGAGATTAGTCCCAAAGCTGCCCTTACTTTTCCTTCCATCATTACTTTTGCAAAAGCACGAGTTGTTTGGCTTTCAGACAATTCACGATTACGATTTTTGGAGATAAGTTGTTGTTGGATTGTTTGACCCTCCACAATCAGCTCATTGACACATCCTTTGGTCCAGAGTTTCAGCCGCCGCTCCAGATGAACAACATGCATGGTCCTTGGTTTTGGATCTTTGGTGAGGTTTCTGTAAAACCAGCTCTGGGAGAACCATTGCTGCTTTCAGGGAAAAACTTTCCATGGCAGATCTGTCTGAGTATGCATTGAACAAATGAGCTAACTCTTGAACAAAGGCTTTTCCAACCTTGCCTGATGGCACTTTGACGAGGTTTCTTTTCCAATAAATTACCTCTGAGTAGCAGCAATTGATTTCATGAACAAAGGAGTCACCATCAATATCGTCCCAGTTGAATGTGGGTGATGACATTTGTCTGTATTCTGGTAAATCTCGTACTTTGAGGTGATTATCATTGGAAGGGGGTGAGGATGGGGTTATGACTGATTGCAGGTTATTTTATATACCTTCCAATTATTATTTAACAAAACTGGGTTTTGTGTGTTTTGTTATGCATTTCTATCAGCTGCTTTACACATTCACAGTAAACAAGCACAAATCCAGTTAGGGTCACCAAATTAGTTGACCCTACCCAGGTAGAGTCAACTAATTAGTGACCCTCACATACCAATAAAACAAACAATTGAGCTTTATTGGTAACATCTCAGGACATTGTGCAGACGTGAGTCTGAGTTGACGATAAAGTGGTCAATTGTTGACATGTCCATAATTAGATATCAGCTGGAATGAAGCCAAATTGTGGGTCAACATGTTATTGGTTTCCTCATTTTGAGCCAGTTTAAGCCAGCAATGAGATTCATCACTCAAGAATTGACAAAACAAGCAATGTTTATTGTTTCTATCTGATAATGGGATAAAACAGCTGCAAATCTGGATAACAGTTAATAATAATAATAATAATAATAATAATAATAATAATGAGATACAAGAGGTGATACATGAGTATTACATGAAGTGGACTGGGTGATATTTGGATTGAATGAAGTTAAGGGTGATATGTTACAAGTGCCTGGATTTAAAGAAGATAATGATACAGTATTAGAATATAATGAGGAATGGGAGATACAAGGATCAGATGAGGATTAACCTTGGATAGCATTAGAACTAGGTGGAAATGATGTGATACATAAATCAGATATCGCCTGCTTCCGTTACATCGGCAGCATACGGGCATGTTGACTGGGAGCCTATCAAGAAGAACTTCATTAACTCAGTCTATCTAGTGAGACTAGAGTCAGACTATTGTAGTGGATAGGTCACAGACTCTTAAACGTGGACCGCGAGTATAAAAGGGGCGGTGATGTTCCCGATTTTGCGTTTTGACAAAAAATGGCGGAAAGCCTGATAATTTGTAAAACCTACTGTGAAGGTCGCAGCTATTATTCGTGCCCTAAACACATATTTCTCAGCTCATGATCGTTCAAATACAAAGAACAACACAATTGTACCATTGCACACCGAAGCGTAGCATTTGCGTCTAAACCGTGCCGATTTATTAAGTGATTCTTAAGTGATTGTCTAGACTGTGTCTTTAGTGATGTTATTTGTTTGCATTCATTTCGTTATCTATATCATGTCAGTTAACTTGTGTGGCTTATGTGTGTTCTATTTAATCAAGTGTATTTTAGTTGTCAGTAATGATCAGCAATCGAGCAGTAATAATTTAGTGACCAACGGTGTTTGCACGATAATTCCGCCAAAGCGCTCCTCTTCCCGACACTATCTTCGCGCCTTCCGCCAATTTTACGATCGAACATCTATAGCTTAGTATAGCTTCATTTCGAACGAAAATAAAAGACATTAGTCATTTTACGTTCCTCCGAAATGTCAACATACATCGTAACACAGGAAGTGATGTCGTTCCTGAATTTATACACACCATATGCGTAATAACAATAATGTGAATTATGCAGTAATACTGTTTCAAGTCCCGGTTACATAATACCATATAGACCCTCTTACACCTATGATAGTACGTAGTATACTGTAGAGTGTCTCTGGTTTTGACATAACGGGAGGGCCATTTCCAGTTCACTTTTACCCGTAGAAAAAGAGTGTACATACGGCGGTGGTCATGATGGCGAAAGAAGGCGAGGATAAGATTAGGCTTGAAGTCACTCCAGAGTTTGCGTACGCCCCAGGTGGCCAGGAGACGTGTCGGGCGACTTCCACCATTATAGCACCATTTTACGAGCCAACGTCTCGTTCCGAAATTGACCTGGTTGCAGTCATCGATCGAAGTGGCTCTATGTCCGGTACCAAGATAGAATTGGTGAAGGAAACTCTTGCTTTCGTTATTGATCAATGTAAGTCGAATCCGTGGGTGTTAAGTGGTCAGTTTATTTCTAGATTTGTACTCTTGTCAAATTTCACACCACTAAATCTATAAGTATATATATAGCTATATATATATATATATACTTATCTATCCAATACGTTTGTTTGTTTGTTCGCGATTCGGGCAAAAGCTACTACACAGGGCGCCACCAAACTCTCGGAGATTATATGAAGTACGGTTCGGGAAGTGTTCTCCATGGGTTAAAATCGACTGTCTAACTGTCCATGCGGAGAACCTTCGATTTCCGGTTTTTCCTTCGCGGCTAATGGCCATTTTATTAATTATCGTCCCAGTGACTTCTGGTTATTGGGGGCTTCTATTGGCTGTCGTCCAACGATCAAATTTTAAACTTACCGTACCGTATATAGCAACTACTCTCTGTTGCCACTAGCGGAGATGCTTCAAAAGTGGCTGGGCCCAACTCGATTGCGCACGACTCTCCGTACCACTTACAGTAACTGGCTAGTTAAATATAAAATATTTAATAAAAGTTATATATTTATTTAGGAAATGTGTAACTTATATAAGTAAATAGATAAATAATAAATACTGTAACAGTTATTATTTTAGTTTTGTAATGCAACAACAACAATAATAATTACACATATAGAATATAATATATACATATAATAAAACATTCAATAAAACATAATAAATAATAGAAACAGAAAAATGAATACAGTCAATAAATATTGATTAATTAATCTATCCAGAAAGGATCATCAATTGATGGTGGTCTTCCAACAGATCCAAGAACGGCGGCTGCATTTCCTCGCTGCACTGCGACCGAAAGTCTCTGCAGAAAGAATTGTAGAGACTTAGGCTCCCCTGTCATCTTCCTTTTAGTTTTATTTCTTTCAATTATATATAGTTTGCCTTGCCAGGTTTCCCGGGCATCTCTGTGCCCGGATTGTACCCCTGAGTCCGAGGCTGATTTTGTATCCATTTTTGCTCTTGAAGTAATAATGAGTGTTCCCCCCATAAACCTAAAATAATTATGACCCAGTTTTTATTATTTGCCATACATATGTGTACATGTGTGTTTTGTGTGTGTGTGTGTGTGTGTGTGTGTGTGTGTGTGTGTGTGTGTGTGTGTGTGTGTGTCTGGATGCCAGTGGGCAGAAAAGATTTTGCTCATCCTATTCAAGAGAATCAGATGATCTCTGCGCATCAATAGCTAGGATGGTAAAGCAATTAAGCTCAGAGTTTGTAGATCCACAAGGCATTGTTAGTTTATTAGCTTGTCACCTGATTGCCCTGAACAAATTGCCTGGTGTAGACCCATCAGAATGGGAGAGGTCCTCAAAAGAGTTGTGGCATGAATCACTGGCTCATTCCACCTCACACAAGTCGCTCCAGTGGCTGTGAGGTAGGAGCCTACTCAATGAGAAAGATGTATGACAACCTGAACACAGAAGCAAGCCTAGTTATTAATGCCACGATTGCATTTAATCCCTTGAACAGAGAGGCAGCTTTGAGAAACATTCAAGCTCTATGCCCATCCATTGCCCCCATCTTAATCAACTGCTAACTCAAACAATGGGTTGTTCAGATTAATGCAACAACTGATGGGGGAGCAGTTCCCAGAGCGCTTCAGATATTATTGATCTGTGAATATTTTATCATTAAAAACAAACTAACAAGGAATTCGAGTTCAAAAACTCGTGGGGTTGCCGCCCCCGCACTCGAATTACTTGGACGTCTTTTTTAGCTTCAGAAGAACCTTCGCTGAAATTATTACGTTCGGCGGAGCTTCAGCGCACGAATTCTAGCCCAATTTCTAATTATTGGCGTTCGAAATCGGCCATCTTTATTTCGCGCAATATAAACTAGTTGTGAACAAAGTTCAGAACCTCGCAAATAGATCTTGCATATAATACTAGGTGTGAACGTGGTTCAGGACCTCGCTACGTGAAGTATAATATGTCCGTATTTTGCTGTATTATGTTTTTCTTTTTGAAATTGAGATCACATGGATAGATTGGATCATCACAGGAATACTCCGTACACTGTGGGGAGTATTCCTGATTCGTAATAAACTTTCAAATAAAAAATTGTTTTGAAATTCAAATGATATACTATATAGATTGAATCATAACAGGAATAAAAAGAATTAGATCAATTTGAATGAAACAGGTAAAGTATGCCTGTTGTGCATGTGCATTATAAGATAATGGTTAAATTTCATGATCGGCACTCCAATTATAGTGTACTTCTGTAAGTCAAGGTGAATGACTTAGATAGAAATTAAGACTTCTGTGTTATATCTTCTTGTGGGAGGTCAGCAATGGGAGAATGATGGAGACTGCTGGCAAAAAGGCCAAGGTGGTGCTGGCAGGTTTGAGCGGTTGGTGACAATTGTAATTGGCTGTATAACACTAGTTTCATACTGGTTAATTCTTTGAAAAGTTGCATGCTATTTTGCTGTTTGTTGCAAAAATGTAGAATATAGGTAAATTATTTGTTTCGTTGTAGTTTATCAAGTATAATGACTGCACATGTTGTGATATGTTTAATATGCATGACCTTTATATCCACATTGACCACCTTGCTTTTGTATAATTGTTTATATTATAATAAGTGGTAATGCTTGGGCTATTAACATTTCTCCTATTTGTGAGCCAAGCCTTGTAAGCATTCTGGTACTGATCCAGATTGATTGTTTCTTTGGGAGTACTATTTGTGGAGAACCTTTGTCACAGTTTGCATGTTTTGTAACATGATGCATGGCCACATTTCTTGACAACTTGTGCAAAGAGATTGGTTCCACTGATTGGTTGCGGAACTTACTCATTACAGTATGTTTGCACAACTTCCACTTGTGTTCACTTGTGCTGCTTGTGCATGATGTGTGGATGCATGCATGATTCCTTTTGTAATTGTTCTGAGACAGCTGGACTCTCATATTGCATCAACTGTGTTTATGATTCTATTTACAGTGGTTGATTGAAGTGTGTTCAGTGTATTATTGTATGTTTGTTAACGTGTGGTACGTATGTTTAGACATATTTATACATTTGATGCCATACCAAGAGCTACAGCTGTTGTACAACACTGCAAAGTGCTTAGCAAGAACAATCATCTCACATGAGGACAAAAATCCTTAGGGATCAGGTAAAAGGAAGATAATGGACACTGGCCATATGGATTGACGACGTCGGGTTAGTGTTAGTAGGTAGAGTTATGATTAATTGGGGTTAGATCTGGGATACTTTTTGACCTATAATATTTGGTTCAAAAAAGGATCCAAGATCTAACCCTACCCTTCTATGCATGCTCTACTACAGAGAGAGCATGACGCTAAGTGGATGTCATCAGTCCATATGGCCAGTAGGTCGGTTCATTTTACCTGATCCAAAGCCCTCTGTGCTGACGTCTTTCACATGAGAACCAGTCGTCTCTACAACGAGGAAAACGTTCCATTAGTGAGCAATTGAAACTCGTAGATTAGCCATCTTTTCGATTACGTAGATTGCACGTCATGTACAAATGTCTGCCAAGATGGACGTCACCATGGCTGACCAATTCGAGCTCCCGAACGACGAATTGACGAACCCCCTTTCGGCGCAATGGGGAATCGAAATTCTGTACGTAAAAACTTTGACAGCCTTCTTGATGATCGTTTTAAGCTTACCGATGGCGCCCGACCCGGAACACCCAGCCCCTGAGTCAAAGAAACGTGAGTGTCATTATTGTCCGTCTCTCGGCAACTGCTGCCGATCTTGACGAAAGTCTTCTACCTCCGTCTGTGACGCGTCCGTGCCCCCTTCCGACGGGAGGGACGGATCGAGACCAGTCGGTTGTGAACTCGTGGAATTTGCGCACAAAGAAAGTGCAAATGGGCCATAATTCCGCGAGTGTCCCGACGAAAAGCAATTAGATGCGTGGGCGACCAACTTTCGACTCGCTATGGACCGGAAACAATTAACCTCGCTAACGCTCGGTAATCAAGATCTATGATATGACGTAGTTCAGTGACATCATCTAAAAATGTCTTCCAAAATGGACGTCATGATGGCCGACCATTTGGTGTCCCGAACGACGGATTGGCGAACCCTGCTCTTCGGCGAAGGAAATCGAAAAATCGTTGTGCAAAAAAGTTGACGATTGTTATTTGAATTGTCTTAAGGTACTTGGTAGTGATGCAGTCCGAAATTTGTCGACAGGAGGAATTGAAAAGTAAGTGCTCTTTTAACGGATCGTGTGTGAACCACAGGCAACCTTTGTCCAAGTTTGCCATTTCAATATATGCTGCGACGGTGCCCCATTGCCATCGGTGGAACGACTTAGTGCTGATCGATTCAATCGACGAACGATTTGCGTTCAAAGAAACCAAAAAGTGATCTAAATCACACAATATTGGCGGCCACCGCAATTATGTGCGTGGGCAACCTCGATCGGACTCCCCAAACGAACGGAAACAATTACCTCGCTAACGCTCGGTAATAAATTCATTGTTGCGGTCACGCGTAGGAATACACATTAGTATAAGGCCCTTAGACCTCAGAATTTTTTTCCAATTAATGGTGAATTATCAAATGATGAATTGAAAATTTTAATTAATAGCGACTAAACAGAAGGTGACAACAATGCAGATCTAAGTTTCATAGTGCTTTGCTGAAGACTAAATCAAGTTTTCTTTGGTGGATGTTAATATGTAAATAGATTTATCTGTTGATGATAGGTACTTGAAACAGGGATTGGTTGTAGTAGCTGTAGCGAGCATACTGTACAACCAAAGCCTAGGTCACAGGGTTAAAAGCAATTGACAAATAATGTCATTCATGCCTTCCTTGGCAAGGCAGGGGCGAAAAATATCCCCATTGGCGAACTAGATGCGTCATTGTGGTCGACAGCAGTCCGCAAATTGCGAGTAGTGTTCCTTAATTTGCTGCCACCAGTCATCCTTATAGGCTTACATTCTCTAGTATTTTGTGCCCCAAATGGTCACATTTCTTGTCATCATATTCATTTTGGTTGGTCATCCTCTTCCACACTTGATTGTAGTAACTTGAGTGCATTTCTCATCCTTATATCTTGATACATATTGTACAGTATTTATGTAATTGATACTACAGTAACTTTTAGGCTAGCTGATTTCCAATAATCTACATTCAAGTATTTTTGGCAGTATGTGTTACAACTTTTCACAATTAATACTGTATGCATTTATTATTTTAATATTATTCATTTTGTTTATAAATTTATTTGACCAGTGAAGGAACAAGATCGATTCTGTCTTGTTTCATATGCATCTGATGTTAAGGTGGATATCCCACTCATGCACATGACAAAAGAGGAGAAGAAATCAGCAAAAGATGT
Source organism: Chondrilla cf. caribensis (assembly GCA_964020155.1). Classification (NCBI taxonomy): domain Eukaryota; kingdom Metazoa; phylum Porifera; class Demospongiae; order Chondrillida; family Chondrillidae; genus Chondrilla; species Chondrilla cf. caribensis. The sequence continues at coordinate 2,176,375 of OZ026566.1, forward strand.
TGTCAAAGGACTTAGAGCTACCGATTCAACAGCCCTGTGTGACGGACTGATTACTGGTGAGTTACACTGTATGTGATCAACATGTTCTTACTATGTGAACAGACTGGTTACCATGCATGCATGCATATTACTATTATATTATAAATATTATTATAATTATGCAATTACAGTAGATGACTATTTGATGCATAAGGAATAAGTTGTAGAACGTCAAGAAAACTTACCTTTGGCCTTGCACTAGTTTTTGAGACTCAAGCACGTACCTAATTGGAGGGTGGTTGATATGAACCCAACCAACCCCTGCTATCTACTCCCTACTCCAACTTGGCAAGTAACATCCACTAAAGTTTTCCCAGTGTACTAATAATACAATAAAATACATGTACAATTCAATTTATAGGAGAATTCATTCCGGACCCATTTACCATTATATTATCCAATTCTTCTCTTGTATGTATATAGGGATGCAGCAGATCTTGACGAGAATTGGTGACAAGGCTAAAGTGTCTTCGGTACTCTTGTTGACTGATGGACAAGCCAATGAGGGTCCATCTAGCATGGAGAGTATACTAGATGCCATGAAAAATCCTATGGCATATGATATGCAGCAAAGCAGTAGTGGCCCTAATATGGCATATGGTATGCAGCAAAGCAGTAGTCACCCTAATATGCCTAATAGCAAGCCTCGTCATCGTTTCAATCCATTTGGGGTTAGTAAGTTTCTTCATGTTTTTATTAAGTTAATATTTGGTCACATTAGTTTCGGTCCCTTCAACTGTTCAATACTTATGTACAGTAAATACTCGTTGATATGCAGCAAACATGTGGAAATTGATGGGTTTGGTGAAATAGCTACATACACATTACTGATTATGCATTGCATATATTTGGCATCGGGAAATTGTGGACAAAAATGTTTGGTGGATAAGCAGTGGCAAATTAATGAGAAGTCACCAAATTTCCAAGCAGAATTAAATTAGTATGTTGCGGAAATTATTCATCATGTATGCTTGGTAAATACTTCTTGAACATTTATTTGGTACAACTGCAACTTCATACAACAACCCTGTCATCCATAGGAAGACACTGATGATATTATAGCAGTATTGTTGATTGTCAATTCACTGCAGCTATTTAGAAATGCATCATCCCAACCATCTCCTAAGCCTGTGGTCCAGCAACAACAAGGTGTTTCATCCCAACCAGCACTTCAACAACAACAACAACAACAACAAGTTGTTTCCCTTCCACCTCCACCAGCACCTCAACAACAAGAACAACAAGAAGTTGTTTTACCTCCCCCGGCACCTCAACAACAACAACAACAGCAGCAACAACAACAAGAACATGAGGGTGTTCCACCTGCACCTCCACCACCACAACAACAAGGTGTTCCACCTCCACCTCTGCCACTACCTCAAGGGCAATGTGTTCGAGGTGTTCTAGCTTCAACAACAGTGGTAACTTATTGTATTTTCCTATTTGTGCACCACTCATATGACCAAGTTCTTGTTTTCTTTGATATTTTCATGTATATGCAGAAGGTTCCTTTCGAGGGTACAATTTACACCTTTGGTTTTGGGAGTGACCATGATGCTAGACTTTTGGAAGCCATTTCTCAAGCTACGGAAGGAGGCTATTATTACATTGATTCAGCAGAAAAGGTATTTATTGATATCAATAATTAATCCAGTATGTATCCAATTATGTATGCCAATAAATCCCAATAGATCCCTGGATCTTTTGCTGACTGTCTGGGTGGCCTATTGAGTGTGGTAGGTCAGAATATGGAGATGTCCCTTGCCTGCACTAATGGCTGTACCATGGCCAATGTTTATGCTAAAAACCCTGCTAAGATGTCAGATGGAAATACCAAGTATGTTAATGTATGACTTTATTGCCAATGTAGACTTGCGTATAATATTTGCCTCCATGTAGATGTGTGGTACAGTTAGGAGACTTACTATCGGAGGAGGAACGTGATGTAGTTCTGGAATTAACACTCCCAGCAATTGGTGAAGAGGCTAGTGATTGGACGGTAGTTTCTGCCAGACTCACCTACTTCAATGTGATATCATCTGTGATGGAGGATGTCCAGTGTGACCTGAAAGTACAGCGCAAGCAAGAAGGCTAGTCAACCTTGAGCAGTACCTCATGGGGGTATTGGTATATGTGCAGTATCTTGTTAGGAATGTTGAAAGTTTACGCTTTCAGCTTGAGCCATATGACACACGAGAGATGATTCAGTGTGTATGGCTTGCTAGCCCAAGCTATTGAAAATAGTCATGTGTGCCCAATTTTCATAAGCTTTAGTTTTCATTTACAGTATATTTACCTTTGAAAGACCTGACTTTGTTGTCATACTCCATGTGAGTTATTTCTCCATAAAAGTGGAACCTTTTGATTTGGTTTTGACTTTCATGCTTGCAGCTTGCTTCAAAGCATGATATGCTAACTATAACCTTAATGAATTGATTGCATTGCAATTGACATAATAATATGTATAGTAACAATAGTATTGATTAAGACTATTACTAATAAGGTGTTTACCATAGTTAGTCTCCACTAGACCTTCCTCAAGGTCTTCGTATGCTGCTGCTCTTAGATGCTTTCGCTTTAGATCTTACTTAGACAGCTCAAAGCGGGAAGCCTAAATAGTATTTATTGGAGGATTATAGGGCAAGGAAAGCAAAAACAAAGATATAACATTGTGATCGAGATGGTGAAGCGAAAAAGAAATCAGTACTAAATTATATAATTATACCCTAGTCACATGGTTCCAGGACAAACACTACGAAAGTGGGATAACTGGGCATGGCAAGGGCAGATAACATGAGAGGTTATGCAATGGCATTAATTAGTGGTAATTACTTATTTATAGGTACACAAAATACAGCATAATCCATAGTGAGCATGCATTGATAAAAGTTCACAGTGAGTTAAAGGAGTGAGAGAGATGAGTTCCATACATCATTCAGTCTGGCATATATAATGATGTGTGAGCCTGCAATAGTTATTGCTGCAGACTTGTCGAGAAGTTTGGTGATGTGGACTTTGGCACACCAGGAGGAGCTGCTGTAAGGATGTTCTGGTAGAGGGCAGCCAGTGCCCTAGGACTCCAATCTCAATGGTGATGAGTCTTGCCAGGTAGCCGCAGGATTCAAGGTTGCTCAGGGCTAGTTGGTAGTACTAGTTGGTCTTAGTTTCCTTGTGATATTTGGCATTTGTGAGGCTTTCTGGCGAGTTGTATGGGATGGTTTGTTGGACAAGGATGTTTCATTATTTGGTGATGATCACAATGCCAAGCAGTAGTGACAGGGATTGGTTCAGTGGAGGGAGGATTTTCTTCTGCTCTGAGGCCAGAGAGGTCAGCCAGCACCCAAGCCTCTGGCAGTCCTGACTTGATGCCATCAGCGAGGACCTTTAGGGCACTGTTGTGTTTCCAACTGTACCTACCCTGCTGTAACACTATTGGGCAGGCCAACAGGATGTGTTGCACAGTGGGGTGGTGATTGTTGCAGAGAGCGCACTGGGAGTTCACCTTCATCCTCCATCTCTTGAGGTTGAGCGGGTTGTGGGAGGTTGACTTCTTTTCTCTTCACCTTCTTTTTGCGATAGTTGATAGTGTAGGATGCGGAAATCCTGAGCGATCTTTGTCTCCGTTGTAGTCTTCTCGTGATTGTTCTTCTCAACAGCTGCAAGAATTTCCATTTTCTTGGACAAAGTCAGATCAGATTGCTTGGCAGCCATTGTTCTCAACGAATCTACAGGTGTTACTGAGGTGTATCTGTTAAGAATTGTTTTAAGTGCAGAAGAGGTCGGTTTGGGGACTGAAAGATTGTATGTACTAGCCGATGTTCCATGTTTACTTAAGTGTGTTAGTGTTAACAAGACTTTTTAGTATAATACGCACGTATATGGGTTTAGCTAGGAGATTTCTACTATGTACTTTATATCCAGGTTTATGTACTAACCATGTAATAACTTCATGCTATTGAGGTTTGATTGTACTATATGGAGTTTTGAGATTGTTTGTGTTACTCTACTCTACTTGCTGAAAAATATATACTGTACATATAATTGATGTTTGCCTCACTGATATTCCAATGGATTTGTTCATGTTGTAGGTTTACAGGTGCCTAACAAGTCAGTCCTTGTCCAGAATATAAGGATTAGTGCTCTGAGAAGCTTGAAGGAAGCCCAAGAGTTGGGAGAGGCAGGTCAGTCAACAAGGGGTAACAAAATTTTTAAATCAACACTCGTATATTTTCATAGTGTAAAATCATCGTATGAGGTATACACTACAAAAATTGTAACAGTACACGCATTACACAGTTATCTGCTGTTGATGTCAGATTGTTTAATCTGATCACATGGTCTATCCATTTGATCATTCTATTCCAGCCACCCTTATCTTGTTTCTTTTATTTGTGTGTAAATCAACCTTGTAGCTTTGTTTACTTTTCAATGTTTTATCTTAGTTATGATAATATCCATTGCATTGTGTAGGGAGTTTGGATAAAGCACGTGATGTGTTGAAAGCTGCTATTGCTTCAATTGAAAAAAGTGAACTTACGGAGCACAAGCTAGTTAAGGTAAGTTCTAAAGGTGTAGTTGTATCCCGTTGTATGAACAATTTAAATCTACTATAAATAGATACTCAGTATACCAGGTGTATAATGACCATAATAGATTTGGATGTATCCAATTAATTGAATGCCTATTGGTACATTCACTATAATGGTTACTACAATACATTGTGTTCTGTACATGGTACCATTTCTGAGTAGTCTTCAGCAAAACAGATAATTGCCAAAACAAAACTCTCTAGAATCTTACGAGGCACACTTTAAGAAATCTTCAGCTTAATTGTTGCAAAGGAAAAGGACCACAATTCACTTAACAGGCTACTTTGTAGATTAGAGATATCCCACAAATTTGTTTGTCAGGAATGTCATACTGTGTATAGGGGAAAAATTTCACAGAGGAACATTTGTGATCTTGTGCTCAAAGGAGCATTTCACAGTATTAATTTTGCAATTTGCCAAGTTTTTTAATACGTTTTGCTGCATTTGTGTTTTAATATTTTGGCTTGTAAGGATTCCAAGATTAAATGTTTGTGAAATGAGCCAAATTATGAAAAACAGAAAATTTCACTTCAAGAAATTTTCCCACTATATTATGGTAGGATATCTATAATAGAATAGGTTCACAAAGGTTCACCAGGGTGTCAACTTTGTTCTCTAGTCAGTTGTTTTCATAGATTTGGGTCAGAAGGCATTTGTTCTGTTTTGACTCCTTTTGCAAGTGGAAGCAAATCCATTTTAGCAATATATAATTGATTTCTGTAATTTTTGTCTACTCTAGGCTACAATATGTAGCTCTGCCCTCGTGGTATATAGCTCACTGTTGTTTTCCTGTACCTCAGACCTTGAGGTAGTATAACTGTTATTGTATCCTGATTGAGGGGTGGATCAAAGGAAAAACTGTGCGTACATAAGCCATGTAGCACAGGTCAGTGATACAGCACAGGTCATCAGACAGGTTTCATTGTTAGGATTAATTGCGCGAGAACGAGGCAGGAAATTAGTAAATTTCTATTGCATGTAATATGTTTTATTGGACTATGTGCATATTTGTTGTATAAATAGTCTATCATTCACCACACCAGGATATAACTATTACATATAACTTATTGTGTTTTGAGCTGATATAGTTGAATTGGTTGGTAATGAACATGCATATCTCTTTTGTAGTATTTGCTAGCAGACATGAAGGGTATTCTTCAATCTTATAGCTCACAAGAAATCTTTGTAGGAGTGGGTTCTAAGATGTATGCCAATGCGTAAGTTTGTAATATGTCTTGAGCATTATAGATGTGTGATTAATGTATTGTGTTTTTATGAATTGTCTTTTGACCAGATTCAACCCATAATATGTGACTGTGTGTGCATTGTATAATAATAATGTGTGTACGTACATGTGCATTGTGTACATGTGTTTTCAGTGTTCGTGTAAGTTTTCCCAATATCTTGGGCATTATAGATGTAGTATTGAACTGTGTGTGTGTCATTTTGTGTCAATAATATTATTGATTCATATTGTTCACCTTTAGGTATCAGAGCAATCTACAGCAAAGGAGTCTGACCAGTGAAGATAATGCCTACGCGAATGCTTGTCATGTGGCAACTAAAGCAGCCTTTAGGAAGATATGAGATGGCTATTCCTATGTTAATTAGTATTTGAGCATGATTTGGATTCAGAAATTCTGTGTGATAATTGATTGATTTTTCACTATTACTTTGTATTGAGTTTATAATATTCTGCCTATATCTTAATAAGAACAAATTTCAGCGTATGTTTATCTATATTCAGGTATATATAATAATTATATACATTGCATTTTGCAATTTTATATAATATAGGTCATGTCTATAGCTATCAACCATAATAATTTATTATTCATTGCAATTGCTTTGGGAGTTCAACAGATTGACCTAATTTTAGTGCTATAATATTATATAATATATGAATATATCTAGTTCAGACAGAGCTCAGAGCAAAATCAAGGCAATTGCCTCCACAGTTCTCCTTAGTAGAGTGCCCAATTACCATATAGCTGGAAATATACTGTATAGCGGGAAATTTTCGCAGATTTCACAGTTGGCCTGACATCCGTGAAAAATTTTATCCATAAATTAGGCATTCTCACTGTTCTGTTGTGTGACTCTAACCAGCATCTGCAAAAATTTTATCCGCGAATTTTCATTTTTGGAGCCATCCGCAAAAATTTTGTCCTGCGAAAATTTCCCACTATACGGTACGTAGGAAATTTCTTTAGACGAATTGGTGATTTTCGAATCTACTGCCAATTAACTTCTGGCTCAGAAATGTAGCCTCGTGATCAATCCTTTCTTCATTCGAGTGTAAAGTATACGGAGACTATGATCATAATAATAACCCTTGGGAAGGCAACTGTTGAAATTTAATTTAGCCCAAAATTGCCATCCCCAGATCTGTCTTTGATTGAGGTAACTAAGGTGGAGGCTAACATTTAACTTAATACATGCATGGACAAAAATATCATACTAATTAAATATTACTCATCTCTATTTTGACTAAAGGCCATTCAATTATTGAATATAAATTTTCATGTTTATTATACCAATCAATACTCACAGTTTGGTTTATTCAAGAAACAAATTGAACGTCTAAAAACGTTCATATATGCCAGAGTGAATTGATGTCAAAACAAGAAACAAATGATACAGAATTATCTTAGTATTTGGATGCATGAAGATTACGTAACCTGAAATTCTGATTGCACTCTATAGTTACCTTAGAGTTTACAGCACATTACTTTGATTCAGCTCATCACTGGTTAACGGATCAATAGCTCTTAAATTTCCTAAATAATTTACAAACAGTATACGTAGGATGTAACTACGACAAAGAAAAAAATAGCTACGTATGCTATAATAATATCTAGTACTTACAATTACGGAATACCAAAAATCTCCTTGAAAGAAACAATTCCACCTCATGATCTCTCAAGCATCTACAGAATAGAGAAATACATCATAGTTAAACAAGTCAACTTGTATGGACCAACTAGCAGACTGTTGAGTAATAAGTAGTATATAGGTATGTAGGACTTAACAAAAGAGTTAATTTGGCACAAGGAGTGGACTCCAATGTAGGAGTGCATGGTCTCCAAAAGGATATATCTTGGATAATGGATGGGCCTGAATTTAAGAATGAAGTATGTAAGGCATAGGGAACCAGGAAGAATACTACTGTACAAGAAGAACTTTAAAGGGTATACTATACCATGTCATATAATACTGTATTACACGTTTGATACCAGAGGTACTAGGGCATGGAAAAATGCACCAGTAAGCATGGGGAATGAGAACAGCTTCTTAAAAGAGACATCAAATGTGAACTCTTGGCTTGGACATATAAAATGATGCATGCACAATCAATGCCATACGTACTTCACCTTACAAACACCACTAGAAAGCCTCAGAAATGATATGCCAGAAAAGTGGCATCTTATGTCACCCTCATCCAACAGGAAAGCCTGTATATATAGTATATATAAGTAGACCAATGCATATTATGGCTGCTTACATCATACCGGAACCAAATTACCCTACACACAAACAGCTACGTATTGAGGGTTCCAAGAAAGGAAGCTGTAATAATAGATCCAATTGGAGCAGTCGGTGACAGTGATATGCAAAGCAAACAGGTTTTAATGGCACAACACCTTGTGTTTCTTTTGTTTCAGGCAGAAATTAATTTTCAAGTAGAATATGTGAAAGGCATAAGCGTTCGTATGTAACATTCTTTTTCCTAAGGTAAGCCTGATATAATGCATGCGGAAGAGTAGTTTTACCTGGACAATACTTTCACATATCATGCATATGTCTACAACTTGATCACACATACAGGCTATGGTAAAGCTGACATCAAGTGTTCTCCACATAACAGTAATGACACTACACAGTACTACTGTAGGTTTTGGCTAAAGAGTTTAAGTTTTAATATTGGAATAATATTATCTATGCTTAAATACAGTAATTCTTGTTAGTTACGATATTATATGTAAGGCATATATACAAATTATTCACTTACATACGTACGTAGGCCAAGGCCACGTCAATACATACAATATATATATATATAATATTAAATATATGTGTATGCAATAATGTCATGTACATATATATAGCTTAACGCAAATAAGCTTATGTATTGATCAGCATGCATGCTTAACCATTTTGTTCCTCACACAGAAGCTGGTTACCCTCCAAGCACGACTCCAGCCTCATTCTCAGTACTGTGCAAAAGACCTTGTATACCGCTGAAAGGAGGCGAATCCCGCGATACCCATTTGGATCAAGTATTACTTTCTCCACCTTCTTTGGTATAGGGTCTATTATACCCTCTCGCCATACAGCTGGGATCTGATGGAAGGAGATGAGGGGTTCTTGGAGTGTATGGGGTGGAATGGACATGGTTCACTGGGAGAAATGTTCGCAGATTTGTCACTTCGTCAGGTGAACGAGATGTTGGAGGCATGTACATGGAGGAAGCTCTGGGAAGAGTGGAGAGGGGGCTGCAGCAGATCACAGAAGTTAAGATATTGGGAAGTTTTAGTAGGGGATATAGCTTTTGCAGAGTGGAAGATGGGAGGAGCAGTTAGAGTGCAAAGCAAAGATCAGAGGAAGCTGATGGGGAAATTGAGATGTGGATGTGCAAAGCTGGAAGTGGAAACAGGGAGATGGAGAGGAGTAGCGAGAGAAGATAGGATCTGTCTGCTATGCAACAACGGTATGGGAGATGAGAGGCATTTCCTCACATCCTGTGAGGCCCTAAAAGATGAGAGATTTGATCCAAAGCAGCTAATAAAGAATGAGGGCGACAATTTTGAATTAAATTACGCAATGAAAAGATTATGCGAGAAGTCGATCGCTAGGATGATTATGAGCATGTGGAAGAGAAGAGTTGAACTGTTGTGAATTGTTCTATTTATTGATTGTTGTATGTGCTATTTTGGGAGTTCCCTATGGCAGCACAATAATAATAATAATAATAATATAATAATAACAACAACTGGTGATCTGGCACTGGTGATCCCAACTCATTTATGTACTTATTACAGCGTCTTTCAGCTGCGATAAATGTACAGGTTGGAAATTCAACCTCCGTGATGGGTTCTCTCATTAATAAATTTAATGATTGTAATAGTGAAGATTTTATTTAGCTGCATGTAGTGTTTTTATTATTATTGTAATTATATTATTATATTTATTTATTTAATTGTAAAATATGTGTATATATGCATAACTTATGTGTATTTTATTTAATTTTAAAAATGAGTGTAATAATTATATATCATTACTTATCATTATTTTTATATCAACACCACACATCATTATAATAATAATAATAATAATAATAATAATAATAATAATAATAGTGGTGTAATAGATAACGTGCTGATCAATCCTTTTTCTTCAAATCCATTTATACATACATATGTAGCTGTTGATATATTTATATACCATCTCTTAAATTGACCATTATCCGAGTAATTCATATGTTGCATACCACTGATCTCAAATACTTGCATTTCGTCATTGATGCAGTACATGTACAGTAGGTAAGCACACATTGTCTTTTCTCACACAAATACAGCACCACACATGTAACCTAATATTGAACAAAAACACAGGTTCCAAAACACACCGTCTAACACAAAAAGTACACACATGCTCACACAGGAATAAGTAGAACTACAGTTAAAATTATAGAGCATACAACACACAGGACAATAATATTATCTTTAAGGTATTCTTAATAGTGGGAAAAAATAGTAATATTAACACATCTTTAGGTGTAAACTGTTCACTGGGTCTTGGCAAGGTTGTGAATGTACCAGTTGAGAGCCACAGTCTTGTTGTTCTTGACAGCTTCCTGGAACTTGGATCTAAAGCTATCGACGGCAGTGGCCTCGGTCGTACCAAGACAGAGTGCCTCCCGGACATAGTTGACGTCATCGGCTGAACGCAGCTCTGGAATGCCGGTTGACAACATCATGGCAAACAGGTTTATAAACAGGTCACCACGGCGACGCAACATAACAAAGGCCTTTTCACAAAGGTTTCTGAACCTGTACGTGAGAGGAAGCAAATTATACATATCTGACATCCACAGAGACAACATTACTGAAATTTCTTACTCCTTGAAATTCCTGTGGCTTTCCATGCTCTTATCTCCCTTTACAATTGTGAAAATGAAATCATTAGTCAAAACAAAGGGTACACGTTCTCTTTTCACTCCAAATTTGCTCTTGAAGTTACCCAAGAAGTGACCAAAATCGATGTGGAGAAGCTATAAAGACACATGGGTAGTGTACATGTGAAACTTCATGTGCATGCGTGTACATGCATACATGTGTTTGTATAAAACATACATTCCCTGATTTGGTTAACATAATGTTATCTGAGTGTCTGTCCCCAATACCAAGAACATAGGTTGCAACACAGTAGCCAGCACAAGACTTTGTGAAGATGTCTATTGCTTGATCAAGACTAAGGAAACAAGAAACATACGTTCATGAATACAATCCACTACTAGCAACCACATACATACCTCTATTCTCAGTTCAGTACTTGTCTACACACAGGCATGCTTACCTAGCAGCATCATTGTGCTCCTTGAGGTACTCCAATAGTGTGCTATTCTTGAAAGCTCCAGTTGCACCACCACCCTTCTCCTTCTGGATCTTGGCCAAGGTTGCAGCATTCAACACAACTTCTATGACACCAATCTTATTCCCTGTTGAGAGGCAGCCATAAGGCACCATCCTAAGCAAAAGAAGTATGCATCTCACTGAGTAGCTTTGAAGCAACAATACAACATCCATGTACCAACTTCAGATCTAGTCCTTCCATATGCCAAATGCTATCCATTATACCAATGATCTGTAAAGTCAGCATATCCTGTCGCAAATCTGGTGTAAGAAACACATAATCAACAACATATACAGAGACATGATTGACAGGTACAGTGGGACTCTCTTGACACATTGTTCAATGTTAGATTTGTTAAGGCCTGTTGGTTCCAAACACCAACTTTAACATATTGTGCATGATAATGTTTGTAAAGGTGAAGTTCTGTTACAGTGAAACTTTTCTAATCCGACACTCAATGGGACCTGAGAATAGTGTTGGATTAGGAGGTTGTTGGATTATGGAGTGCCTCTTACCACACTTATGTATGGTGACTGTACCTCATATAATGGTCAGATTAGAGAGAATGTTGGATTATAGAGGTGTCGGATTAGCGAGGTTTCACTGTACTGCGGCATATGAGCAAAAGGAAGGTCCCTCAGAGGTTGAGTGCAGTCCCTGTGTGTACCCCTACGTACCATCTCCCTGTTTGAATATCTCCAGCACATCGCTGCCATAAGGATCAGCATTACGATAGACCATCCACAGAGGTTTCATCTTGGAATCCATGGACTTGCATTTCTCTATGCTGCAAGAACATAGAAGCTAATAACATCCGAGCACTTGGTATTCCCAGAACACAGAACATGTACACATGTTTATACATGTGTACTGTACATATACCTCCCGGATGTGTGGGAGGCTTATGTCCAAATCGGTGGACCACTTGAACGTTAAACTTGTGAAGTGAAGTGTTTGTAATATTAAATTCATAACTCTGCTTGTTTCCAAATATCTAATAGTTGGAGGTTTGTTTCTGAGAGTCATTTTGGGACATACGTACGTAGTACCCAGTATCGAGACATTGGAGACAGAAATGTAGATAAGCGATTTAGGCCATACATTCGCATGGACCATAATCAAAACTGAACCACATTGAGAACACAATCACATTAAATACCTGTCTCACCACTGGGATTGGACTAAGTACCTGTGTCCCACCAGTTTGATTGGACTACATGGTTGCTGAATATTAAAATCGCTAACAATTGTGAAAGCAAGTTGGGTTGATGTCAAATTACAAAATTTGAGTCATATTACATGATAATACACTGGAACTGAACTCTTAAAATTTTTATGCACTGAGATCACCATGGTAACAACAGCTGTGTATGTAAGTTCACAAGGAAAGTATCAAAACAAAAACCTACTTGACTTCTCTGAGCTGCAAATTGAAATCAAGAGGAGACCTCAGATGGCTGAATGTGTCCAGTAGCACAGGATCTCGAAGAGCATCGTGCATCATTCTCTTCAGTTGATCGGGCCTTTCTTTCTACAGAATTGGGTACAACACAAACACACGAAATGGTACATACACAAAAATGAGCACAAAGTAACCTACAGAATTCTACAGCTAACATGGAAACTATGAATATTGTAATAGCACCATGTTGATGAGCCAAATGAAACACAAGGTGCTTACAGTGGAAAATACTAAATATGTGAATGTATGCATGTCCAATACGTATATGTGTAAACATGCATAAGATATTCTGCTACAGCTACAGCACTATAGCACTGCTAGGTTCTGTAGGAACATAAGTATGTACACACTCACTATGTACATACAGGCCAGAGCCTCAATAGTGACCATTTTAAACACAGAGCAGCCAAAGTGACAGTATGGCTACATGGGACTATTCAGTGGGAGGGTTTACAACACAGTACTTACCGTTTTCTGAAGATTACTTGATATTTGTTTCATGGCATCCAATGCGACATACTGCTTGTTGAGGTCATTCCTGTAGGAGCCACATCCGCGACAGTAAGCCTCCAACATGAGGCCAAAACGAACAGAGACCGCAGGTAAATCCATTTCAGCCCTACACAGGTAGTTGCACACATTTAGTATAGACAAGAGGATGGGTACTTCAACATACAAAGCAAGTAGCGCATAGCTGGAAATATTGGTGAGAAGAATATTTGGCGATTTGGGGTGAAATTAAACTTTGGTGGTTTTATTTTGGCAGTTGCCTCCCTGTGTGTTATAATCATATTCATGGCCCATGAATATAACAAGCTTGAATGAAGAAAGGATTGCATCATAAGGCTATGCGTTTCTGAGCCATAATTCAGCAGGTTATAATTTGGCAGTGGATTCAATAATCGCCATTTCGCCAAAATGAATTCCACGCCAATATTTCTGGTAGTTTATGCGTGACACGTGGAGTGAAGAAGTACACTTTTTACTGTATCACACACATCTTGTGGGGTGTGAGATGAATGAAGGTGGCAACATCCCACACAATCACACAGTATTGGTGATACCTCAGATGCCAGAAGAGGAAGTGTCCTATCCTTTTGTTCATCAAAGCTCTCTTCAGTAAAAACTGTCCCAGTGTTGTGTCCAAATACAGCTCGAACTTCAGAACTTGAACCAGTTGAAGAAGATACTTGGACAACACGTTATCACTGGGAAGGCAAAGACATCAATGGAGACTTGTTCAACGGAAGCTCACACACACAGTACATGTATTCACTGCTGTGTAGGAGAGTACAAACCAATCTAGGTGCACACCCATACACTGCTCCAAGTTAGTATGTACCTATCAGCCCTGTGCAATAATCATGATAATATGATAATCGCTTTTGATATTTATTTTTGTGACAATGATTATGAGTTGCAAGTAATATCACTTCCTCCCTTGTTTACTCTCAGAAAATGTGCATATGTTAGTGTTCCAGCTCAAACTTTGTCTGAATTGGTTTTTACACATTGCTGAATGTAAAACGTATTTTAATAGTTTTGACGAACTTTCAAAACTTGATGTTTCAAGCCGAGTGTAACGTTTCAAATTCTAATGATCACAGGAAGCTTAAAATCACAGGATTACATAATTATGGTAAAAATCGGGATGATGGTGATGCCTATTGTCATGGCATTACATAGGTTACGCCATTATCGCACATGCCTGGTATGTACAATATTAAGGTATATAAGGAGTAACACTGTTGCTGCAGGTGATCTATAGCATATTAGCCAATACCAATAAAATTTGGATGATTAAACAGTTTGGGGCCAGTGGCTGGAGCATGGTCTGCTGCGAAAGTGACAATGAACATGACTAACTTCATGTGATCCAGGCATCCCACTGCCCAGTTCCGGACATTAATGTCTGGAAACTGATAATCCAGGAGCTCCATAGCTTTCTCAGCTGGGAGGACCTGCCATCGATCCAACAACGAGTACATCTAGTGAGGGGCAGTGGAGGGAAGTGGGTACACACATATGTATTCCTGCCTTGTATACAGTAGGTGCTGTACACGATCCTATGACAATGTTATACATTGCCTACCTCTGCTACTTCTTTGTGATTGTTCCAAGAAACTGACTGCAATACCTTAGGCAACGATCGTGGCAACTGGAACAGACAGTATTCACTGCAATGAAGAGAGACATTCACCTCAACAGACACTGAGGATGTTAACGCAAACTGATCATCTAACTGCTACCTAATAGTCACTGTTAAACCCCTGATGTAGGTTAAACAGTTGGTATAGTATTGAATAGTAACTCTGCATAATTGTGTGTAATAGTTGGGTCATGCTTAGATTAGTTGCAGTGGATAAATGTTGACTTATCACCCTAGGTTTCAACCTCGTTAATTTATTGCACTAGGCTTACATAGCCAGACCCCCCCCCCCCCCCCCCAATCTTTTTATCATGTAATTTATGCCAGACTTCAACAGCACTTTACATCTGCTGCAGCACATGTTGGTGAGATACAACTACAACATACAGAGGATTGAAAAACAAAATCGCTTACTCTTTGGGTGCACTGTAGTTCCCCCATCACCTCTTACCTGTTACCCAGTGTACTGAATAGCTACTGTTACTGGATCAAGCACTCACCGCATCATCCACACAAGTTCTTTGTCCTGTTCATCTAGTGGAGCCAAGGGGTCACGACCCACAACTTCGTCAAGTTCTGCAATTTTCAATTTACTGAAACTGGTCTGTGAATCAGAAAGAAAAAATTAACAATTAAGTAATTATTCCATCTTATTCCTTGAATGGTACATAATAATGACATGTACAAATGTACATCATGTTGCAATAGTGACGGTATTGTGGAAAGTGTGTGTATCATGGGAATACAGAGCAATATAAGCGTGTACGGTACAATACACTGGGTGCATCTTTCTGATAGCTACAATACACTGAATATATTGCATTTATAGCTATAATACACTGGGTATATCTTGCATACAATATACTGAATGTACCTCCCTTATATCTATGATATACTGGGTGTCTCACTTATAGCTACAATCTCATTTATAGCTATAAACAATGGAGGTATCTCATTTATAGAGTATCTTCTACTGTATATAGAGTTGCAATATACTGGAAGTTGCAGTCACAACTGCAGCACTCTAGACCTATATCATACATACATAAATACATAGCTATAATACAATGCACTGGAGATATGGTGCATATCTTCACTTACACTCGGTGGCCTATAGCGTGATACTGCATCGGCCATTTGATCACTGATGTGTTTTGATGGAAACATGACAGGGAGGTTGACGTGATCCGGGATGCCTTTAGGACGACAGACCTCCACTCTCAGGCAGATGGTCCCGTGAGCTCCGGAGTTGAGCACTGTGGTACCCATGTAATTGAGGGAGTCGTCCAATTCCTCATATATGGGCCACATGTACACATCGAATGTGCCGGAATGCAGGTTGCAGGCATAGTCAAACACAGCGTGATTGACCCATGCGATTTGTATAGTCTGTAAAAGAGATAGTTTGCAAATTATGTAACTCAGCTACAGGATATGATACCTGTACGGTCTATAATCTCCTACTTCTTTCTGGGATTTCTTTTTCTTTTTGCCTTTTGGAGCTCCCAATGCATCTCGACTGCTGTAGAGAACAAAGCACAGCTTGGCAGAGCGGGGCAAATCGCAAACTTTTATGTTAAACTCCAAGTTTTCGTTCCAGTCGCAAACACCCTGGTGCTCTCCTCGTGGCCGAGTGGTCTGACTATCACACAAGGACTCAGCACCATAGTATATCCCACACTTGACATACACCTGTAGGGAGCATAAAACCTCGGGTAAGTGCTTGAGGCATGGACACAAGGACAAGTACCTAAGATAATTGTAGATACTGAGATACGTACCTTATGATTCTCAGTTACATTGACATGAGTTGCCTGAATGATTTTGAGGGAGTAGTTGCTCTGTACATCCCATGTTGGGATGAAGGATACTTCCTGTTGACTGGGTCCAAACGAGTGAAGCTGGGACACATTCACCCCTGAATCCAGGTTAGCATACACGCTTGGCATCTGAAAGTCCTCCTCTTCCTCCTGGAGAAGGCTGCTTTGCCTCTTGACCATCAGTTTGGGGGTGGATGACTTCAGCATAGCACTGCGAATGTACTGGAAAAGAATGAAATACAAAGCAACACAAATAAATTCGAAATTTTATAGAGTATATTATGTCCTGTATGACGCACAATATGTACATACATGTATGTACATATGTGCTGTCATAATAAAAAATACATGTGGATTGTGAGTGTGTGTGCCTGTGCCTGTACCTGTGTGTATGTGCGTGCGTGCGTGTGTGTGTGTGTGTGCGCGTGCGTGTGTGTGTGTGTGTGCACGCGCGTGTGTGTGTGTACCTTGTATTGAGAGATAGGCTTTCTATCGACTAGATATTCTTCTCGTCCAATCACCTTCAAGACACACTCATGAGATGGGATAGTAAAATTAATCTTTGAGTATTGAGACATCTTATGCAAAGCAATTTCTATGAGATCCTCTGGGAGAGCTTCCACCGATACTTCCACAATAGCTTCATACTGCTGGAACTTGGAGGATGCTGAAGACTCACCAACAAACAGCACAGACACAGACAGGTTCTTCTTTTTTTCCAGTCTGCCTCCATAGG
The DNA here is from genome assembly GCA_964020155.1 of Chondrilla cf. caribensis. Taxonomy (NCBI): domain Eukaryota; kingdom Metazoa; phylum Porifera; class Demospongiae; order Chondrillida; family Chondrillidae; genus Chondrilla; species Chondrilla cf. caribensis. The sequence goes on from OZ026566.1 coordinate 2,193,806, forward strand.
TGACATACACCTTGCTCAGGTTGGGTGGGAGTTCATCCGTATCCTCCAGGATAGAGGGGTAATGGTACTTGAGTTTCAAGTAGTAGCTCTGATTCCTTTCTCCTACAGTTGCCTTGCACACCTGTGGTCAACGTGTATGTAAATACACTCAATATTCAAACTAGTACAAGTGAAGGTGCATGATTGGACCCTGAGTCAGGATGCGAGAATTTAACTGCAAATGCATTTTCCATAACAATAACATCATGACATTGTGTCATGTCTGGTCTGAATGAAACAGAAAATACATTTCCTAAAATATTCCAATAGCAGCAAAATAGTACAATGATAATAGTAACAGGAAGAAACCCACAATATATGGGACAAATTTCTACAAAGGTGCCGTTGCACAGTAGTGGGAGGGATCTATACAGACAATGCTTCCATACCTGGTATGGATTGGATAGAGTGGGGCAACTTGAAACATACATTATGCAGTATATATACTTGAAATCATAGCCTCTTTAACACTGAGCTATTGATTCACCTCTGTGACACTATTATTACCATAGACAGGCGAGAGGCTAATGCAGTCACTTGTCCATCGCACTATTTCTACAATGTCCAAATAGAGCTCTCTACCCTGTGCATTGAAATGCTAGTTGACCATGTACAATTACACCATTACCAGCTATTGAACTGGCGTGTTTTGGACAATACTTGCTCAACCACTTCACAACCAGTCTTATAAATCAATATTGATGTGATAAACATCAACAAAAGATATTTTTTTGGTGAGAATGAACCTTTAATTTTGTTTTTGCTTTGAGAGGGAGGGGGTAGTGTTCATAACACTTTGCTGAACACAACCATTATAGGGTTAATATGTCCAAAGGGAGGAAGAATGAAATCTTGATGTGGTCCGAAATCCTCAATCTGAACATGTTTGGGATGAACAGTTGAGATACAACAAGATACACCCACACACACTACAGAACTGATTACAACACAACACACAGGAGGGCTGTGGTGATAAGAGCATCAAATTAGACCTAGTGCTAAGGCGCAGAACATTGATAACAAACATTTATGGTCAAGTAGAGGGTAATTGGCATAGGTGTCTCATGATCAGGCGCATTAATTTCAAGTTATGGACTAGAATCTTCCTATGTTGAATCAATTGTCCGTAGAGATAACACGGACGTGAACCCGACTCAATAGCTCGGTGTCAGGAGTGCTCGAGGCTACCAATTCCTAGTAACCTCGCGGTTTACGCTACAGTGAGTACACTCGAACATACCTGGAACAGATCTCTTCTGTAATCCCTTATTTCTTGTCCCATTACTTCGAAATCATGTACACGAGCACCGATCAAGTTGGACAATTCGGCGTTGAAAAGCTTTTCTTGTTGACTTCCTTGTCTCTCCACCAATTTGAGAATGGGCTGAAACAGTCCGAGTTCGTCAAAATGACGCTTTTCGTCCACAAATTCTTCTCTCGAGCCATCGTTACTAATCCCCAGAAAGTTGTAGAAGGCGCTGTCTTTCAGCAAATTGAACAGCGGGTATTTCCGAGCTTCCTTGAAGGCCTGTGTCTTGAGGCTTTGAAGTGTAGCTCTGCTCGGGGCCAAAATCGAAATTATCAGCCCGGTTGGGAGTAGAATATCGATGTTCTCCAATCCGTGATCGTAAGCGGGCTGTGGTTGCGGCGTTTGACCTTGGCCTTGGCCCGGTGGTGGGATCCTGGGGAGAGGTCTGTGTACGGCATAACTGGCGTACATGGACGACATCTTGGTAGACTGCAGGTAGGGGCGTGGCAGGATCTCTAAGTATAGAATCTACCGGTAGTGGTCATGCACCCGTGACCATCACGCGACGAGTCATAATTATTCTCCATCAAAATTATTATACAAGACTAGTACTAAATAATTGACTCAATCATAAATCACCCTTCGAATTAAATTGGAGAGATTCTCGCTTGTGTCATGATTTTACAAGTTTCGGGATGCACTCATCAAAGGGAAGATCTAAAGATAACAGATAGGAATAGTGACATTATAATAACAGCTCAGTACATATTGGCATATCTCATCTGTAGACATGATGACATGTTGACACAGAAATTCACCAAACAACAAACATTTGAACAATCCAATCATACATCCACAGTACAACTAGCTTAGTAAGCACCTTGAAAGGTAACCCAAATCCGTACTTTTTATCAGAGGTATGTATGTACTTGTCATCAGAATTGGTTGACATTGCATACCATGAAATAGGACCCAAGGGAAGTACATGAAAGGTATGTACTAACCAGGAGTATGTACTGACCGGATCACTCACTACACAAGCTGCACTGTACTTATGCAATAAGTATCTACTGAAAAATTGCTCTTTCACTATTGTTAACCTGTTACATTGTTGTCCAAAACAGACTTGTCGCTAACCCAAATTAAATTCCACAACCAGCCATAAGCCCTCACCAAGCTCTCTCTCAACAGTCCAGATCACTGCCTCTTCCACTGAGTGAGTGTACCAGAATCCTTGCTCATAGTAGACTTTGAAACACCTGTAGTGGTCCTTCTTTTGACAATACTCAAAGACTTTGTTCGATGGCCCACCCCTGGGATACGGTGGGATGGCCACATATTCACCAAAGTAGCTTTCACACAGAGGGCACGAAGGGACCACATGGAGAGGCTCAAACAGTCTTCTACAAGATGAACATTTGTCACCCTACCAGAAACAAGAAAAATAGTATGTACGGTGCTGGCCAAAAGTTACAGGGGATCATGGGTTTAAGGCAATGGCAGAAAGGAACTGTGAAAAGAAAGTGACATCCTAAAAGTTGGATTTTTCAATTTTATTTGTGAATTCGATCGTTTGAGACTTTCTAATACATCTAAATCAGTGTTTACTCAGCCTGATAGTTTCATTACACATTTCTATGCTTGGCACCACGTCTTGGTTGAAATCTCTATGTGTATTAGTATACATGAAAATATTGAATGGACTATGGATTCGGGAGGATATATATTTCAGCACTTAGGTGTAGTTAAGAAAGTTTGGTTGGGGCACATTGAATGTCCCAGGGTGAGGTTTGGTGGGGACACATTGAATGTCCCAGGGTGAGGTTTGGTGGGGACACATTGAATGTCCCAGGGTGAGGTTTGGTGGGGACACATTGAATGTCCCAGGGTGAGGTTTGGTGGGGACACATTGAATGTCCCAGGGTGAGGTTTGGTGGGGACACATTGAATGTCCCAGGGTGAGGTTTGGTGGGGACACATTAAATGTCCCAGGGTGAGGTTTGGTGGGGGCACAATGAGTGTCCCAGGGTGAGGTTTGGTGGGGACACAACGAGTGTCCCAGGGTGAGGTTTGTTCAGATAAGCTGAAGCTGTAACATGTTACATACAACACTGGGCGGCAGTGTGTTACCATCCCAGGTACCATTCTAGGTTGTAGGGTGCTACTGTGCTACTTCACAATCTTAGCTGCAGTGTAAACACTACCTGAATTGTGATCCCTACTAATCACTTGCTTTTTGATACAAGACATGCAGAAGTCAAACACATACATACATACATACATAGGCACACACACACACACACACACACACACACACACACACACACACACACACACACACACACACACAACACACACGCACGCACGCACGCACACACACACACATACCTCAATCGTAGTGAGCTTCTTGTGCACATAAAAACAGATTTTGCACACAATTTTGTGAGCTTTGTAACATTCAACAACAGCTGCCAGTAGTTCAGAAGGGATTTGATGGATTCTCACAAATTTGACCAATTCTGGTTTGTACTTTCCAGTTGTTCCCTTGGTTAATCGAGGCACAATAGCTGAGTTTTTCTTCTTGGCTACAACAAGACTCATCAAGGGCTTCCGTGGATATTCCTCAATGAACACTGAAAATGGTCTAGCTGCAATATGAAAAAGAAACTATACTAAATATGGACATATTATGTATGCATGTAAATAGATGTACTTAGTGTAGCTGGTTTCACATACGTACCTGTATCTCTCTCAATGGTCCATATCACCAGCTCCTCCACTGTGTGAGCAAACCACATTTCCTCATAGAGGAAACGGTAGCATCGATCATGGTCTGGCTTCCCACAGTACTCATAGGGCTGAGGGTCTCTGTGAGTAGGTCGTGGAGGAATTGGTATCCAATCAGCTATCTTTAAACATAAATCACTGCTTGGGATAACAATGACAGCTTTCCCTTGCATTTGGCAGGCCTTACAGACCTGCGTCTGGCTGTCTGGGTGATGAACAAACGGTGACAGAAGTGACCTCTCATAATAGCACTGTTGGCACACGTAGCGATGTTGCTTATAGCAAGCAACAATGCTATCCAGTAACTTTCTAGGCACATTGTCTGCTCTGGGGTACCTCACTTGAGTGGGGTCATACAGCACAGTAGACGCAGCTGTCGAGTAGATCAAAAACAGGCGGGACATAATACAATGTCTACATCTTGGTACATATATACTGTATGTACGTACATATGTGGTGCACGCATAAGCCAGATACAGCTAAAAAGCTGACTAACCAAAGAGTATACTTACAGAATACAGCATGCAAGTGTTAACACTAATCTATAGTGAAAATATCAAACAAGAGACACACAAACCAATTTGCTTATGCAGCTGAACCACAAACATGGTGATTTATTATTGGGATACCAGTGTGAAAGTCAATTATACTTTTAAACACGTTCTTTCTTTCAAAGGAAGCATGAATGATTATATCATATGAATTGAAACATGTTGGTGTTAAGGGGATGTTTTTATGGTAATATTTCTCTGTGAACTCACCTGATGGTTTGGAATTAGCACGCTTTACTTCTGTGAAATTCGCATTGCTTATCTCTGATATGCCTTTCACCTTTCCCCAGAAAGTTTCAATAAACTGACTAAACGGGCACTCTGTGAGCAATCAAATAGAATCATCAAATAGAATAGTAGAGATGCAGGAAGGTACATAACATGTAATCATAATTCAACTTGATGAAGATAAATATCCAATTCTGTTGGAAATCTCACAGACAAACATGACCAAGTTCACTGTACTGCACTGTAAAACAGATTTGATACAAAGTGCAATTGTATATTGAGGGTGCTACACAGCATTGAGTCCCATTCACTAGAAACATTCTACGAACATAAACAGTTGTACAAATATGGCAACAATGTTGTGTGTTGTACACTTGTAATGCTTTATTGTAATTGTGTTAGGGTTAGGGTCAACCATAGGTTGTCTAAACTTTAGGTTTAGGTTGGGAAATGGAGAGGTAATGAATATGAAAGACTGTCATTATAATGGAACAAAGATTACAGAATTGCACTGATATAACAACATAGGATATTTAAAGCCTCACTGTAGTGCAGCTCCACATTCCATATGACAAGCTCCTCAACACTGTGCGCGAATACATGATTCGAATGCGCACTTTTCTGTAGGCAGGCCTCGTGACTGGTCTCCGGACATCTCATGTACGGCAACATGTCAGGCTCCAATTTAGGAGTGGGAAGGATAGCAACAGCTTGAGAACTGCCGTTACAGTACTCACTAGATTTGACGAAACAGACAGTTTCCTGTCCCTTGCACTTGGGACACCTCCACGTATTCAGGTCTTCTGGTTTTGCGATGTACAGGCCAATTTTGCGAAAATGACAGTTACGGCAGATCAATTTGCTTTCTTTGTATAGCCTGACAATGTCATCCAGGAGGTGCTTTGGGATCTCCCCATAGGAATTGAAGCAGACATAGTCCATATCCTTCTTTGGGGTCTCCTTTTTGGCATCCTTTGACGTTTCTACAGAAAGAATAGAATAAAGTGAGAATGTACATATTGTATTTACGTACATACCTAAAATGTATTCAGACATACAACACCTAGCATTATTATGAGTGCATCTGCATACCTGTTGCAGTCAAAGTAGAAGAAGTGGGAGTTTTCGGACTTGATTTTGCAGAAATATCACCATCTGTGCTGATATTCTCCAATTCTGGCTCGCGCAGACCTTCAAATGAGGAGTTCTGAATGCCATGTTCCCCAGACAAATCATCTACACAAGTGTAATATGTACTGTAATGCATTGAAAAAACAACACCTACAGGTAATGAGTAAGCAGGGCATCACATGGGTTGGGGATTAAGAGAACATTAGGTTTTTATCTCAAAAATTATCATAAAATGTATAGTCATGTGCACTCCAATCCTGGGGATACTAGTCTGACGTCCCTCTAAGGCTAAGTTCTCCATTCTTACTTCTGGTCTATTGTGACAAAGAAATTGTTCAATATTGAAAATGGAGGGATGAGGGATTTGGGCTTAACCAAGCTAAGACTCCATTCCTGAATCTTAGGATTACCTCCGCATCACAAACATCTCCCAAACAAGTCCCTCACACATATGTACGTTACATACCAAAGCTGTTTGATGAAATGTTGTGCACATCCTCAGCTGGTGGGGGGAAGTGTCCCCCGGGGTGGGGTACGTTTGTCTCCGATGTCTTCTGGTCTCCCCCCAGGGCCAGTCTCACAGATGGGACAGACGGATTCATATTCTCCACATCAACAATGGCCTGTGCGAAGAGCTTCTCTACGTCATCAACTGCTATAACACAGTTTTTGCCATCTGGCTTCACTCCTGTCGCTAGTAATTGATCCTTTAACTGTAAGTGGGACAAGACAGCTGTCAATGATGGTGTGAAAATCATTTGATCTGTTTGTTGTGTGCTTTGAAGTTTGTTTGACCATTCTTCACATGTTAAATAAACCATTCTTCTCATATTCAATAATCCATTCTGTTACACAAATAATCAAATACACATACTGCAATCAATTAGTTGCAATGAATTGATTATTTGATTGCGATATATGCACAAATTTTCACATTATGCAACTACACAAATCAACTTATCTAACACCAAATTTTGTACACATTCAGATTTCAAACTTCAATAGAAACATGTACAGGAATCATTTGTTAATATTAGCATATGAACATAATACATTTTAGTGCACACATACAAGTATGTTAGGATGTGTTCCAAAAACAAGCTTCAAACAGTGAAGACTCTCCACTTCAAACTAAATTAAAGAAACACGTGTAACAAATACAAGCAATCAATGCTTTAAGATGTTCAGAATTGAGAGATCGTCTGTATCATGTATATAATTTCGAATTTTTACCATGTGAGAGTAAATGAAGGAAATGACACGTGTATAAATCATTGTGTGGATGAAAACGGTCCTGAGGGTAAGAATGAACTCAAACTTGAACATGACTGACTAGGGTACACATGCATACATGAGAGTACCTCACTCCAAACTAAGCAAATGATACATCGATAATTATGACAGATCAGCATCAACTTGCCTGATTCAACTTGACAACAAATTTATCTGTGTTCTCTTGCAGGGGTAGAGTGAACACAGCAAATTCGTCCACCATGATTTCCCGCACATAGTCGGTAACGTCTGCACATTCAACGAGCAATGTACTGTAGCAGTATGTCATGAACTGAGCATTCAAGGACCTAGGAAGTACGTAGCGCAACACAATATCCCCTTGGTTAGTCGAGTTCACGTCGGCACCAAGAAACTGAATGCAGTGGATGGGCAAACCGCAATATTCGGTCAACTTCCTCTTTAAATCTTCGAGTAGGCGCAGAGTAACCATTGCGCGAGGACGTAATTGCAGGGAGACCTTCGAGAAACAAGTGTTAATAACTTGTTCTTTCAGAAATTCGCATGAGGACAGATCGGGTAGGACTTGTGCATCAATTATGTGATCTCTTCGACGAACTAGTTCATAAAACAACTTCTTCAAGTTCGGCTCGTCCACGACTACCACACACTGCTGTAACAGACTGATATCGTGTATACTTCCGAAGCATTGTAAACAGTGAACTATGAAATCGCTAGTGTCTTCGATTTTGACGGAGGGGAAATTGGCCGTCCAAAGATACTTGAAGTGTTCGACGAGTTTCGTCAATTTGGCTCCATTTTGCGTGAAGTAGTTGATGATTCTACCTCTGAGGGAGGCAAATTTTTGATGAAGAACTCTTACGGAATTATCAGTGTCCATTTTTATCCAATCTGAAGAACACGAATAGAAATAAAGTACATAGATAACTTATTATAACAATTCGGACTAGATCTAATGAATAGAATGCACCAAGTATATTACAATCAACATAAAAGTATTGAATATAGAGAGAGACCCACCGATAACCGTGACAGTCGGCGTATTCAAACATAGTTCGAAGAAACGTGAGGCATGTGCACGGAAGGAGGGTGCGCGAGGAGGGAGATCCCCTTTGTTACAGCTGACGACCTGACAAACATGGATGTCCTTCATGAAACGCAATTCGTTCCCTTGCAGAGTCAAAGTAACGTCTTTGGCATGGTGGAGATCCCAGGGGTAACTAGTAGTAGTCTTTTGATAGCCACACTTCGCCACGGCGTCTTCTTGACGGAATACAAAGAGAGAAAAAGGCCCGTTGTGTCCTCTGTACCATTCAGTTATCTCCCCAGTAAGATGTCGTGTAGTTAATGCTAGAAAGTGTGTCTCTAACTGTCGTCTGTTCGCGTACCCAGCTGGTTCAGATGTTGACATTATTGCATTGGATGCCTTCAGGCAACCGCCACATGGTGTGATAGTGGGAATTGCGCTTGTAAAGGTAATAGAGCACGCGTACGTGTACTGAATGAATTGCACCCAGTACACGTGTCAGCAGTCTACATGCTATGTGTCTACATCAAATGCATATTCGAGTTCACTATTGTATGGTGTGTGTAGTATGTGGATTGTAGCCCGGTCCAAGAGGGGGAGAAACACATCATTATTCAAATCAGAGAACAACAATGTAATTCAAAATAGACCACGGCCTTGGACACAGGGGTTAAAGTAACTGACACATAATGTCACTTGATGCTATCCCTGGCAAGGCAGGGGAGAAAAATATGTCCATTGGTGATCTCAATGCATCATTTATGGTAGGCAGTAGTTCGCAATTTGCGTTTTGGGTTCACCATTTTTACTGCCACCAATCTTCACTACAGACGATCATTCTTTAGTATTCTTCACTCCTACTGGTCACATTTCTGTTCATCGTATTCATCATAATTGCTGGCAATCTTCTTCATCCCTTCTTGATCTTCACAATATTACACTCTACTTTATCTTCTCGTGCCATGTGTTGTCAGCCATTTTTATCATTTTCCTGTATTCATTGCAGCTCCATTCCAATGGTGTACTCATCTCTGCCAGTGTTTGGTGTATTACTCCTTTGTTAGATTGGGGTTTTGGCTTTAGACTATGTGGATTGTGTGTGTATCCTTGAAACCACTCATAATAGTGCCAAAATTTTGTTAATTTTCAGCTAGTCCATATAAACATGTTGATACATGGAAGTGATTTACTAACCACATTTCTTATGTATTCACTATGTAGGGCTCAGAAGACACCAGGTACACATTTCTCAATGTTTATGGCTTAAGCATTGATCGAAATCAAGTACACACTTGGAGCGATACTGCAGGTAGGTGACCTGTTATGATTTTGACCTATATATTAAAATAGACCAATCCATCATAAACACTCTAATTCACAAATATTAAAATGTTGACTTTTCGTAGATGATTGGTTGTCGTTCCCTCTGAAGTTTACACCATTCAAGTTGACACACACCAGGTGTGTGTATTGTCCTTTCAATATTTTTCATATGCTGTTTATTTGGCATCTGCTAGTCTCAACCCTAGATTGTTTACTTGTGTTAATGTTGCTGTTTCAGCATAATTCAGGATGGACAATTGATTACAGTTTTCTTGTTAAGTGGAACAGATCGAAAGGTTCACCTTTTCATGAAAAGCAAAGGTGGAGAGGTATGTAAGCTCTTTGTATGTCAGACATGTAGTAGAGGATTTTGGTAATTACGTACATCCATTCTCTTTAGTTCCATGAAGAAGATAATTGTGAGAATTTCTTCCCTGAGTTACAAGATTTCCCCAGCAGGTTATTCTAGTTTCATACCTGGTCGAAATATTTGTGTTTACGTGTTCCTTAATCAGCTGGAAACACTGTTTATCAGCGGAGTCTGTGGTTACACTGATGTTTATATGTGATATAGCATCCGTTACCATAGAAACAGTGCTATTATACAGCAATTTTATAATGTATAAAGCGCTAGCAACAGTATAAAGCATGGGTGTCTGGCTGTAGCCACCATAGCTACAGCCAGTCACACTGAGTTCAAATCCCTTAGCTGCCAGTTTTTCTATTTTCTCCTTTCTCTCCTAGCAAGTTGTCTTCCATGTATTAATATATACACTGGTGATGTCTCTTCCCCTCCCCATCTTCAGTGTTACAGCCATGTCTTTCAGGAATTACAGTACCACACGATTTTCGGTCGTTGGGTGCCAAAACGGGTTTCTCAAGTGTGCATGTGTTGATATGCAGAGTGCCAGTGAGTGTGTATGTGTACTACTAGTCTGTGCTATTCGATCTTGGTTTCAGCATGTTACCATTCTGCAGCTGTCTTGAAGGAGTGGAGTCACACTGGTTTAAGTGGTCCTCTATCTGTTGTCAAACTGTTCAGTTTAAACTCTCAAACGATAGCAGATACTTCACATGTAGATTCAACAAATAGTGAAAGTAGCATGAATTACGGACCTTGTGTACATATCCTTGTGTGTTCTGCTGTTGAATTGGCAAATGTTTACTAGTAAGTGGTGTATTGTATGCTGTGTGCATTGCTGTCTGTAATCTCACAGAAACAAATGTTTGTTTGCAGTGACGTTCAAAAGTGTGGTTTCACGAAGTGCCTTCCTTTACCCCAAGCTACCGTATTTGACAGCATTCTTTGTGCTGATGTGTCAGATGTTAATTGGGACGGGAAAAATGAGATTATTTTGGGAACATTCGGGAAGGTTTGTGTAAACTGAACATCCTGCAACAGGAATTACATGACAGGACATTACACAGTAACTAGGAATATGTGTGCAGGGCATATTGTTAGTGATCAATAATTTGGCACCAAACTGGCAGCAATCAGCATTTCAGGTCACATGCAGATTATGTACACTTTATAGTGTAGTCTCTGATGATCATTGAAAACTTCAACTCAGAATTTAGTCAACTTTGAAAGGATATCTGATTATTGAGATTGGATTATAAACCTTCCAGTGTACTGTAAACTTTTGACGAACAATTGGTTATATTGTATCTAGTCCCCATATTCTTGTATTAGTATGTTGCTCTGTGCACTCTGTAGAGGATATTAGTATACCAAGCAACTGGTGATGGGGAATCGTTTGAGCTACAACACGTCTATCAGGTGGCATTTCCTGTACATGGGTTGAAGTACTGTGATGTCATCGGTGATGGATTCAGAGAGCTGACAGTTCTATCCACTCGAGGAGTACACATATTTCAGGTATCTGCGTATCTGAGTACTTTAAATGTTCTGTGTCACATTGCAGGTAACTGTGGATAATGTATCACATTAAGAAAGTCCAGGTTTCATCAACAATTGAAAACTGTATCAAACCTGTAAAATGTGGGCATTCCTGTAGGTTTAATCACGTTTCAATCTCGTTGAAACTTGGAATTTGTCTCTGTGTGCACAGTATCCTTGTCATTCATTGTCCACTATTATACCTTCTATAGCTTTCCAAGTGTGATTTAATGCCTGATAAATAATAATAATTCTCAATGAATCAAGTTACCTATCCTTCATTTGATAAGAGATATGTAATATGTTATCTTCAGTTTATATACTACAGTGAAACCTCTCTAATCCGACACTCAATGGGACCTGAGAATAATGTTGGATTAGGAGGTTGTTGGATTATGGAGTGCCTCTCTCCATACTTATGTATGGTGACTGTACCTCATATAATGGTCGGATTAGAGAGAATGTTGGATTATAGAGGTGTCGGATTAGCGAGGTTT